>OX155956.1:12158674-12594509 GCA_944548615.1 Micropterix aruncella
CGCGGGTCACCAATATACCGGAGGGTATGGGGATGCTTAAGATCCCAGTAACGCGGTCTTTTGGTTCGTTTTAGGTAAAACTCACGTTACTACTAATGTTCAGTCACCGAGGCGGGCGGCGCGGCGCGGAAGGAAACACAGTGATGTTGCTTGGAAGAAGGTTTATTACGAACTGGTGCGCGAACGGCTCTCCGTTCGCGCGAGTGTTTACAGCGTGAACTTTACTTACAAAGTAGTGACGTAGTCTCTACAATTAATTAAATTAAATTAAATATAAAAATAAATTAAACTAAATATATAAATAATTAAATACATTTATTAAATATTTTGTATATATTATGCTAAATTAATATTCCCAAAATCTCCTGTTCGTTACTGGCCTTACAGGTTTTATTCCAGGCGGTCGCGAAGAAGAAGAATTAAAAAAATACTGTCAAATCATAACTGCCATAATAAAACCAAACGTAACAAGGTGATTTTTATTGAAGACTTCGCTTTATCCATATATGAGAGCAAGGGGTCGGGCTTGTACTCTATGACACTTGGGAGAACAAACGTATACTAACATTACGACAGACTTTTCCCGGCTCCCCACCGATTCCGGGTAAACAGCCGGGAAAAGGATGCCTCGGTCCGCGATAGATTCGGTAGACACCGTTTCAACACTACGCAAAGGAGAGGACCGCGCAAGCGACCTCGAACTCGCAACCAGTCGGGAGACCGGAGTAATCTGGTTGCAACTGGTAGTGAGGGCGCGAGTGTCGGCCCGCTGGGTAACATACCTGGCTATCTCGCAGATAAGGTGTTGGCCTCTTATACGGGCATGTGCGGAGCTTGACGGTGGACTGTTTTTGACCTAAGTTTTCTGCGCTCACCTCACGGGAGACAGAACGATCAAGTTTCGTTTAAACTTTCTGAGGTGACGGGTTCGCCCGTTGTAGTCAACAGCTCTAGTTGCTCAAAATAAGTGTTATGTGTTCAGGATTCATATATGTATGTTTTTCCTTTTCTTTATTCCACCATGACTTTTAAGCGCTTGAACCGATTTCCAAATGTCATAATTATCTCAATGTCCAAATATCAATAAATTAAGATAAATATATCGTGTTCAGTATCAAATGACAGGTCTGATTGAGTACATTTAGAAAATATTTATGTATCTATATGGATAAATACAAAAACCACAAATATTTCATAATAAAACCCGTTTTATTACTTGAGCACTGAGGGCATCCGACTGAGTGGGGCGAAGGCGGCGCGCAACCGTTTTGAGATAGCTGCCACACCATGATAGCCGGGTAAAAATGCTCCTCCCAGGTGAAGACCCGCCCGTCGACTGACCCACAGAATGCGCAAATGCTAATAGAGAAAAGCACTGGATGCCTTTAGCAAATGTCGTTAAGCACTGGATGTTTATAGGACGAAGAGGAGTTTCCGTAAAATGAAATATGTTTCAACGAAGAACTTTATTTTATAACAAATGTGCTTTTTAGCGCGACTTTTTGTAACGACAGTCGTGTTTTTTAATGCTTTAAAATTATTGTTCTTATTATTAATATTGAAAGCGTATGTCGGTTGGGTATATTGTGTTTTGTGACGCTGCTGAGGTGCGACAGTAGCTCTGTTTCCAGCTTACTTTTAATCTACTATACTCTTCCGATCTAACACAAAAGAAGTAAAAGGCATTTACCAAATAATACAAAATTGTAACAAAAAAAAAACTGACTTCCATTTTATTTCAATAAGTGCAGCTGCTATTTCATGGTGAAATTTAGAACGGGCTGTCGTAATCGAATGCGTACACAAAAATTACTGTCTGTGGTGTTGACCGTTGAGGAGTCACCTCTTAGGGAGCCAACCCTGGGTGCAGCAGCCGTGTGATGGTGAACCTTAGAACGAACATCATAACTGAATGCGTATACAAAAAATCGTGTCTGTCCTGTTGACCGTTGAGGAGTCCCCTCATCGGGAGCCAACCCTGGGTGAAGAATCACGTCATGCTTACCATAAAAATTCATTATCATCGGAAATGAACCAAAATGTAAATTTTCAACTTCATATGCTAATACTTGAAGAGTTTCCTTAATTCCTCATGGATCCCGTCATTAGAACAGGATTTTGATAAAAATGGAGCCAATCTGGAAGTGTATATTTTCAAATAAAAGAAGAATTTTTAAAATCGGTTCCTTAATGACGGAGTTCTGAGTTAACAAACATTAAAAAAGATACAACCTCCTCCTTTTTTTGAATTTGATTAATAAAGTAAAAACGATCCGATCAAATTAGGTAGCTCGGTGCGGAGTTACTGGAGTAACTCCGTTGTGGACAACGGGATTGGCGCCGAATAGATTTGTAACTGACGTTTGCTGGGGATCTTTCGCTCTAACTTCTTGTTTAATTCAAACTTACGACACAGAGCTTCGTACAATTTTCTGAGGGACGTTTATCGAATTAATGCAAACTTCCCACTCTGAGGCGCGACTGTCACGTCTTTTCGTCCTTTCCGACAAGTTAAGAATGCCGTTCGTCTCGCGGATCTACGCAGAGGGAGGGGGGGGGGGGCTGAGGTAGGGGGCTTTCACGATTAAAGTGGTAACGTTGGTCGTCGTACGTCGAATTCCCGAATAATATTGGTTCAGAAAATTTAAAAGCTGTGGCTCTACAGTAAAAAAACGATTGTGTAACCTCAAGACTTTCCTGGCAAGTACACAAGGACTGATTTAACCTTAATGTTAATATCATAAATAAAATCGATGAGCGCCTTCTTTCGGCTGGTGGACGAACCGGTTGGATTCCATTGGGCAGGTTGGATTCCAAGCAATAAAGTTAATATTTCATTAAAATGTATGGTGGAATTGAAATATTATTAGTGTAACTTGTATATGAGTTATTATATTCAGCGTAACAAGGTATCTGTGTGCCAAGTGTCATGTCTCTAAGACCAATACTTCGAGATTGATATGAGTCACTCTGGTGGACCGATTTCCACCACAATATTTTCAACACGCCATTAGGAAATGATGCTTCAAACCAAGATTTCCACCACAATATTTTCAACACGCCATTATAAAATGATGCTTCAAACCAAATTTCAGCTTATAGGATTAAGCGTTTGGACGCTATCGTGGAGGAATACACACACACACAGATATACATACATACAGAGATACTTCAATCTAGAAATGGTTTTAATCGTCTCAGGGGGGCTAAACATGCTAATTACGGTATTTACCTTCTCGCCGGTTGGTGGGCCGGGAAAGTAAAATAAATAAAATAGTGTATGTACGTATCAGATTTTGAAAAATAGGCGTGACAAATATTAGTTATTAGTTTGTTTATTAGTTATTAGTTTGTTTCGTGAGCAAAAGTCATACCCAAAGAAAAATTAATATAGGCAATAAGAAAGGAGGAGAGATGTGGGGGGGGGGGGGGGGAAACGAAGCGAAACGACGCGAAATAACAACGAAATGTAATTCTGTATCAACCATAAGTCATAATCCTCATTACCAAATTATGCAGGAGAGTGAAATACACATCAAGGGAGATTTTTGTTGACGTTACCATAACGCGAATTTGTAACTTCAAAATGGAACTGTTCTTTTTAGGTTACTCTCGCAGTAGCTCGCAAAATGGTAGCCATGTTTTTGCTGTTTTGATGTTAGGATTAATTGGTTTTTAATTAATTAAAATGGAAACAAATTGTATGAGGCTTGCTATCTTTTACTAGTGGATACAAAACTTAGCTTGAAACATTTTTGTGTAGCTATTTTCGCATTTTTGTGGGTTGCGACTTATCGCCGATTAACCCTCGATAGGTCCTTATATCTTAGATAACCTACTTATATCTTTTTATATTTTATATACTTTTATCTTTCTCCAAAGTAAATATAACAAACCTATTTTATCATGCTATTTATATTTTAGACGCCTAAAATATAAAGCTATTTTTTAAATTTTATATAATTTTATCTTTCATCATAGTAAATATTACACCTAATTTATCATTTTATTCATTTTTAGACGTCGCGAAGCGTCGTTATTACATCTGATATATATTATTACATCATTACGCCGTTATTACAGCGTCATTACATCGTTATTATATCGTTACGTCATTACATCGTTACGTTATTACATCGTTACGTTATTACATTATAACGTCGTTACATTATTACAGCATTATTACATTATTAATTCGTTTTTACATCGTTATAACATCTATTAATAACATGAAATTATACCATGTCACAAGGTTGAACTCTCTCTTGGAATCAATCAAAATGTTTTAAAAGCCAAGATTAGTTTAGAGTGTATCTTATTTGCGTATTCGAGTCATTTACCTACTTTAATCATATTTACAACAACATACGACTGCCAAATATAATCCTCAAGCCTTTTTCAAAATATCATCCACAGCAAATCCCGCTGGATTTGCATGCAAAATAAAACAAGAATGCACGTCAAAATTTGAATTGCCATCGGTCTCCCACAAAGAACTGTTATTTGCATAGAGATCGCGTATTTGTACCATTCGTATTGTCTACAATATCGGGCTAACTGCATAACTCCTAAAGATATTTTGTTGATTTGTTCAAATTGATATCGTTTATTTAAAATTAACCTAATGATTAAATTACTATCCAAGTACATTACTTAAGGTGACTATAATACCTCTCTCAAACCGTAAAAATTGACATTCTACAATCAAATTTAAGTAACTCCCGCGTGCGTTTAAATAATAATAAAAGTATGAATCATGTAGAAACTTTCTTAGTATTTCGTACTATCGTGCAAAATATCCATACTTAGATTTTTTCTTAATAAAAATAAATAAAATTGATACCTTTTTGTAATTTGCATTTTTACCTTCCTGACAAAGAAAGTATTGTGGATGCACTTCCGTGTGTCTGTGTGTGTGTGTATTCCTCCATGATAGCGCCCAAACACTTCATCCAATTGAGATGAAATTTGGCATACAAGCATTATTCGTTTATGACAAGAGTTAAAGATTGTAGTTGAAATCGGTCCACCAGAGGGAGCGCTAGTTCATACTTCAATCTCGAAATATTGCAGTTAGAAACTTGAAATTCGGTAAACAGTTGCCTTGTTGGACCAATATCACGTTGTGAAATTTTGGTTGGCATATCTCGTATACGAGCGATATCACGGAAATACTACAGAACCACGTGACGCTTGAATGATAGGTACATTTGAATGGTACGTATTTGTATGCAGCTATTGCGCGATTCATTTTTCGTTTAGGACGAAAATATTCTTCTTCTTTTTTAACTTCGAAGAAGATACTCGTAAGTATCGTACTTCGTAAAGTATCGGACTAAAATATTCTTCTCCTTCCTATATTTTTTTTTCTTCGGTTCCTATACTGCCTTATTTAAAGTGCTTTAACTTTGGAGAAGATAGACCATGTACTCACGATGCGTAAAGTTTCGGACTAAAATGGAAAAAGGAGGTTTGTTTGGTTGGGGGGAGGGTTATGGGTGGGTTGGGGGGTAGCGTTGGGAAGGAGGGGGGTTGGGGGGGGTGGACGGGGTTGGCGTGGAGGGTTGGACGTTGGTTAGTGGTGGAAGGGGGGTCGGGCGAGGATAGGGGGGGTTGGGGAAGGGTTAGGGGAGGCTGGTCAGAGGGGAGTGCTGGGGGGGGGGGGGTTGAAAGGAGATGGTTTGGGGGGAGGGGGTGAAGAGATGTGGGAGCTTGTCTGCTTGCCGGGAAAGTCTTGAGGTGACACAACCGAATTTTCTTGTAATCTATCGGGGCTGAATTTCTGGTAATATATCTTGAAATTATAATGTTAATATGTACCAAGTAAATGGTTAAAATATGATGAAATATTTTTATTTTTTTTAATTTTTACTTTACTTACTTCCCTATTTCAATATTTCTTTCTTTTTTTTCCTTTTATAAAACCAAAAAAGATTTATTTGGCATGCCTTATTTTAGAAGAATGGTATGGCGCGTAAATAATTGTTTGTAAGGTAATCATGTAAATCTCTATTGAAAATCACTGCGTATTCTCACAGTTTTTGGCATATTTTCATGTTCATGAATGTTCATGTGAATTTCATAATAGCAAAAAAAACTATGTAACTCACTCTAATATGTATTACCATGATACGAGGAATAAATCCCTATACGTTCAGGAATCTTACCCATCAACTGTAGGATTCCAGCGTACTACTCATTATATAAGCATCAATTTTTATAATAAATTACCAGAAAACATAAACAATATTCAAAATTATAACAAATTCAGAAAAGAACCCAAGAAATACTTGTACTGAGGTACTGGGGGCGCGTTCGACAAAACCTCAATTAAATCACTGTTGATGGGGCTAGAGTCATAACAAGTTGACTCCACCACAACCAGATGGGTGAAAGCGATGCTCTCAAACCGCACTTGCTAATTTATTTAATTTTGTAGCAACAATATATCATTTTCTACAATTTGATTACGAGGTATTAGCTATAATTACACATTACAGTTATATTACTTTAATTTAATGTGTGCACCATTCACAATTTACAACTAACATATACGAGTCCACTTCGACACGGGATTCGACCTAGTTAGGTAAGCTTTCTATATTACCTTTTTACACGACTGCCCACAAAAGGAGTGTAAAATGTTCAGGATTCATCTATGAATGTTTTTCGTTTATTATTTCACCATAACTTCTAAACGCTTGAACCGATTTAGACGTGTGTGGTATTGTTAGAATCGTTATGTCATCCCGAAAATCATAGCGTAAGTTTAACTGTCAAAATATCAAGTAAGTAATTGTCTCAATGTCCAAATCTCAATAAATTGTCATAAATATATCGTGTTTAGTATCAAATGAAAGGTCTGATTGAGTACATTCCGGAAATATACATATATCTACATGGATAAATACATAAATGACAAATATTTAATAAAAAAACGAATTATGAATACAATAGTTCACTTTCTGTAACGGCAGTCGTGTTTTTTATTCTTTTAAATATATTTACATGTGAAGCATTTCATTTCTGAAATATAGTTATTATTATTATTATTTATTCCGTAGCCGGCGATTGGGGAGAGGGTCGCTCTCGCAGCCAATACGCTGCTGTCGGTGCCGCTGGATCTCGTACTCCATTCACGATTCGCTTCTATTCTTGTAGATTTTTTTGCCACGTCTCGAGCATCTCTAGCCGACAATCGTTGATTTTTAAGGTCGTCTTTGATGTTATTTAGCCAGGTTTTCTTCGGTGCCGATCGCTTGAATTCTCCATTCTGTCGGACGGTCTCGCCAAAGAAGTTTACGTGGCAAGCGATTGGCGTTCATTCGGCAAACATGGCCGAACCATCGTAGTCGACGTTTTCGTACTTCTTCTTCGATCGTTGTTACTAGATCGCATCTTTCTCTAATGGTCTCGTTTCGAATTCGGTCGCGGAGTGAGACACCGAGTATCTGCCTCAAGCATCGCATTTGGAAGACTTCGAACTTTTTGAGGTCCGATTGTAGTAACGTCCACGTTTCCGATCCATAAAGAAGAATGGGAAGAACCAACGTTCGGTATAGTCTTACTTTGTATATATTAAAAATATAATATAAATATATTTATTCTTATTCTTATTTTTAAATTATTTGGATTTATTTATTCAACTGCCTGCGGATGCCCAGTGCATGCACGTCCTACATTCGATGCTCAAATACGAAAGGAGGGGTGGGAGAAGGCGACCAGTGGATAATAATATTCTCTCTGCTGTATTCACACTTGAACTGTCAATATTGGCACTTGGACAGGCCGTCGACAGCCAGACTTTGCGAGCGCGCGCTGTGAACGCGACAGCGACACACTGCCGCCCATTTTTCAGCGGCAGAATAAGCGATGCCTTGGACGCGATCTCTTCCCGCCGCGCCGTATGCATGGATGAATCAAGGCGCTTCGGAAGCGTAGCTATATAACATAGATAGGTGGGGTGTTTATAAGTAGGACGCGCTAAAAGTTTGAACAAACCAAGTATATCAGCAAGCGGCCAGACTTACTCTGAACAAAAATAACATCTCGGAGGTCCTCAATAATTCAACATCTGAGGGGCGAGCAAAGAAGAATTGGAGTTTCCCATCGTAGATTACAAATATTTTAGAAAAGCTATTGCAACAACACAAATAAAACTTCTGTACTGTTGAAAATAGGTGGGAGTTAATGGGCCATTGTTGAGTTGGCCACGAAGACCCATTCTGTTCAGGGTTGGTCACACTCACGGGTCAACACCTATCGACGGCCTCCACGCATGAAGTACGAGCCCGGGTAGGACTCTGATCCTATGGTTAGTTTCGCCTGGGAATCAACCTTCTGGCGCTCCTGGACGGTCTGCGCACCGTGCGGCGTAAGCCAATCGACTGTGCACTCTGACTAACAGTCGGGGGAGTCTGGAATCTGTACTGTTTCCTATAGAGCGGGGGTGGTTGCGGACCTTACGGCGACTGCTCTTGAAACGACCATCGGCTATCCGATCCTGGATGAGCAGCCGGGCAAAGGATGCAGTGGTCCGCGATAGATTCGAAATATGAATACACTGTTTCACCGCTTCGTAGGGGAGAGAACCGCGCAAGCGACCTCGAACTCGTAACCAATCGAGAGATCAGAGTAATCTGATCGCAATTGAGAGTAAGGGCGTGAGTGTAAGCCCGCTGGGTAACACACCTGGTTATCTCGCGGTTAAGGCGTTGGCCTCTTACGGGTGTGTGGCAGAGCTTGACGGTGGACTATTTTGCCCAAGTGACGAGTTCGCCCGTTGTAGTTGACAACTCTGTTTGTGGAATGGAAGCAGTACTGTTTCCTATAGAGCGGGGGTGGTTGCGGACCTTACGGCGACTGCTTTTGAAACGACCATCGGCTTTCCGATCCTGGGTGAACAGCCGGGCAAAAGACGCTGTGGTCCGCGATAGATTCGGTATACACCGTTTCACCGCTTCGTATGGGAGAGGACCGCGCAAGCGACCTCGAACTCGTAACCAATCGAGAGACTGGAGTAATCTGGTCGCAATTAGAAGTAAGGGCGTGAGTGTAAGCCCGCCGGGTAACACTCCTGGCTATACCGCGGTTAAGGCGTAGGCCTCTTACGGGTTTGTGGCGGAGCTAGACGGTGGACTGTTTGGAAAAAGTCTTCTGCGCTCACTCCAGAGAGATAGAAAGACTAATCGTTAAAACTTCCTGATGTGACGGGCTCACCCGCTGTAGTCGACAACCCTAGTTGTTTAAAATAGGTCTTCTGGTTCATAGGAGTAATTTAAATGATGTAGTATATATTTTAAAATACGCAATGGTATCTTTCTAACTGTAGCAATCTAGTGGAAATAAAATAAATAAGTTAATAGTATAAGCACATAAAAAAACAAGCTTTTATTAAAATGCTCTGTCCTAAGCCCATACTAGGTGCAGCAGCCATGTCATAGTGGAACTTAGAACGGGCTATCATAATTGAATGCTATACAGCATTTCGTGTATATGCCGTTGAGGTGGCCCCACGTTGGAAGCCAACACTGGATGTATCGCGATGAAACTTGGACCGGGCTATCATAATTGAATGCGTATACAAAATTTTGTTTCTGTAGATACTGTCGACTGTTGAGGAGTCCCCTCGTTGTAATCCAACCCGGTGTGCAGCAGCCCTGTCAATTATTCAATTTTGTGTTATTATTATAATTATTAAATTTTGTGTAAGCTGATTATACAAAATTTAGTTTCTGTTTTGTTGACCATTAAGGAATCCCCTCTTCGGAAGCCAACCCTGGGTGCAGCAGCCATGTCATGTCAAAATTAAGAACGGGCTGTCATAATTGAATGAGTACACAAAATTGTGAATCTGTTGTTGACCGTGAAAGAGAAGCCTCGTCGGAAGCCGATCCTGGGTAAAGAATCAGGTCATGCTTACGACAAAAATGCATTGTCATCGGAAAAGAACCAAAATGTAAAATTTCAACTTCATAGGATAAAAGCAGTGGCGGTCTCTTCATATAAGCCGAAAAGCCTGGCTTGCCTATACTTCCAAATTAACGATTAAATAAATTAATAACACAATTCGTAAAAAAAACAATTAAATAAATTATTTTGCTAGCGCTACTACTGCCATCTAACGCGCACAGCTTGCTCCACGCGAGAAAAAAACTGTTATCGACAGGTGCGATAATTATCGACAGGGCGCGATTGCTGTTTCGCTCGCACATATTGGGCTTTCAATGCGGCTTTCAAAATCAGTGTTCCTCTCATTCGCACCTGTGGCAAATTACGCTAAACAATATATGTCTATATACAACTTTTGTATCGGGAGCTAAGCCGGGCTTGCTTAGCCATGACGTTGAATGCGAACTGTGAATGCGAACGTGTCAACAGAAAGCGCGACTTCATTATAATTAGTTTGGATTTAAATGTGCGAGTGACGTCGGGCTAATTTTTTATTGTGTAATTTCAATTGATTTGTGGTTTTTAGTGCCTGATAAAAAATGGAGGAAATTGTCCTTTGTGGTCAGTAATGTATTCTTATTATTTTGTTTTCTGACATATGTAACAACCCGCAGGACTGGGACGGGGATACGGTTTTAGCAGCGGAGAATTTTGAAAACTCGATGCGATCATTCCATTTAAAAATTTTCACCTTGTTTTCCGCCGAATTTTTGAAAAAGCTGAGAGCTTGTACAACATTCTTCAAAAATCACAAGTCGATGTGGGTTATAGGAATTAATGAAGGAAAACAAAATAAAGGAATTTCAGACTTGGTTACGTGTTGAATTTCAATATGAATTTGATCAAATTTATGAAAACAATCTACAAAATAACTCAGCACCTCGTTTGAGACGCAACGACGCAAGAGAGTCCTTTAAAGCCACTAGAGGTATGCGACTGCTGATAAGTATATGTTAAATTCTGTCTTGCAGTAGCATGCTTTCAGTGTGCTTTATTGAATGTACGACCCAAGCAGTAAATTTCAAACTGAAGATTAAAGAGTAAAGAGGTACCACTTTTTTACTATAAAAAGCGTAAAAAAACACAAAAAGGTATGTCGGGCTTGCCCTATTTACGAACCCTGGGCACGCCACTGGATAAAAGGTAGTGGTTTTAATTCAGCTTGCAAAATTTGACCTAAACTAACTAACATACATACTAACAAACATTGCAAGGTAAATAAAAGCTTGTAATTAATGCTTCATCTATAATTACAAGAAGTTATGACTTGCTCCGACTTTCTCGTTTCAATCGATGCTCAAATACGAAGCGGATATTTTTTTAAAGCAGCTCCTAATTAATGCGTTTTAAAAGTTAGGTCACAGACGTGGCCGATTCATTAAACTCACTAAACATTATTTGACTTTTGTTGAAATAATTGTTATATAATCTTCCATCACTTCATGGAATTCATAATATGATGGCTCCATATAATTGGCAATATGTCCTCTTAAGTTGTTAAGTACTTGCAACACATATATTTGGAACTTTAATTACTGGAAACCCCCATAAGTTCATATGACAGGCGTTTGACACAAAACCTCTTTAGTTTAATTTTATTGTTTTAGATGAGTTTAAAGTGTTTTTGGTCAGATTTTAATAATTCGTTTTGAATATTGTTTTAGGATACTGACAGAATTAGAGTTAGAAATTGTTTGGGGCTAAAATGTACAAGATATTTTCAATTTTTTACCAAATTTTATGCGAAAGTAATTTCTAAGGTGAAATTTATAAGTTTTTAATCGAAAATGGGTCGAAAAAAGACTTTGAGAAAAGTTAATGTTGTAATATTTCTGCTGAAAGAAAAACCACTTTCACAGCGAGAAATCGCGCAGAAAAAAATGTTTCGCTAAAAACTGTGAGCCGAATCAAAGTGAGTCATGACAGTGATAAGGAGTACAATCATAATCGAGTGGGGGGAAACTTATCAAACACCCAAATTAAACCCTCGATCGACCAGAACATTGATGAATTTGTGTTGGAAGAACAGCAAGAATATTTTAACCAACCTGAAAAAAAAGAATCGATGTATCCTTCAGAACAATCAGCCGTAAAGTTTTTGATTGTGGTCTAAAAGTTCGGCGGCCAAGAAAAAAAGCGAAGATTACACCTACCATGGCAAAAAACGTCTAGATTGGGCTCGTGAACATGCAAACAAATCAGAGGAAGACTAAAGCAAGGTAACAAACCCAAATGTATGTTTTACATATCTGAATAAAACATGAAAAAAAATATCACACATCACTTTAGTTGAAATAATTTTTCTACCGATGTAGTATCCAGGACATTTTTTTGGGGCATAATGAGCATTTTTTTTATTCAGGTATGCTTCAGTGACGAATCAATACTTTCCATTAGTGAGGGAACTGCTCAGTACGTTCGAAGACAGCCTGAGGAAATGTTTCACAGCGACTACATTCAGCAATGTGTGAAGTATCTGACGCTAGTCATGTTGTGAAGCTGCATGTTTGTGAAGGGACCAGGAAGGATTTACAGTGTAGAAGCAACCATGAGTCTATACCAGTACATAAAAGTACTCCAAGAACGACTTTTGCCTTTAATGGATGAGTGGTTTCCTGAAAAAGATGGAACTTTCATGCACGACGGTGCAACGTGCCACAAAGCTAAGAAAGTCACCAATTTTGGCTGATAACCGAGTCAGGAAACAGCCCGGAATGAACCATATTTCTACCATATTTTCAACCGATTTCAAGACCGATTTCAACCATATTTTTTTTTACTCTTGCCAAGAACAAATGATGCCTGCATATCAAATTACAGCCCAATCGGATCAAGCGTTTGGGCGCTATCGTGAAGGAATTCATACAGACAGACACACAGAGAGTCTCCAATCTGAAAATGATCTTAATCGTCTCAAGCGGGTTCAAAATGGAGTTTCCGTCTTCATCTAGAGAAAAAATAAAACGCTTTCACAATACTTTCCCTCCTTGTCGGTTGGTGGGCCGGGAAACTGAAATCAAGTCATCAATCTGAATTAAAGCTCGTTCTTACTCAAGCAGCATTTTCCTCTTCGATCTATCTTTCTCAGGTTTTGAGTGATTTCACGACAGTATCAAGCGCATTTTATCATGGGGTTCTTGGTGGGGTCATGGGGTCATAAAATGAGGTCATTGGTGGACATGGACCTATATCTTAGGAACTCTTACCATCATACATCACCATCGTAGGGACTGCAATTGTGGGACCAATATGTATACACCTAGCACTATCAAGAGCACCCGATACTGTTGAATAAATGGAAAAGTTCAAATGGTGAATTTATTGCTTTCGATTAATATGTTTAGTTTTTTTTTTAATGTAGAGGTACCATCTAGTAGAATCCTGGATATATTTAATCCACATTATAAGGAGTATTTAATTTAGTAGTCGTTGTGAATATGCCTTCTTATAAGGAAGGACAAAAACTTGACCAGAGTCGTGAATTGACACTCAATCGATTTCAGATAGGTCGTAAATTTTTAAGAGTCCGGCGAAACAACCAGAACTTTGATCGTTTTCTCTGGAACTTTCTGCATTATCGTCATTCGTTTGATAAGATTCATGGGCTTAGCGTATCTCCAATGAAACAAATGTACGAAATAAGAGCTTTGTGGCTTGATCTTAACTACAACATTAGTCACCTATCCGAACTGAAAGTTTAAAAACCAGATCGTTTATCTGTTTGATTTTTTTTATTGCACACACAATAGCGTACAACATGTCGGCAATATCTTACGGTCATATCACCAAGGGTTATTGAGACTAAATGTTTATGTAGGCAAATTAATAAACTGTATACAAGTGTAATTATTATATAATCAATGACTGCAATTTTAAATTAAACATGATATTGAAAATAGGACTGTAATTAAAAATACATAGAAGTGAGGATTATCAAAATAGATATCAAAAAATTAAATATTGAAGACAGCAATGGGATATATGGTCAAGTTAAAAGAGGGTTGGTGGTTTAGGGTATTTAAAAATTAAGTTAATATTTTTTAATAAATCTTTTAAATCGTGTGAGATTGTTGAAGTTTCTTATATGCCGACATAGTTGTATAATCTGCCTATATCATGAGATCAATGTTGTATGACAAGACTTTCCCGGCAAGCAGACAACCCCTCGTGCGCCAAAACCTTATCCTCCCTTCCCCTAACCCCTAACACCCCCTCACTAAAACCCACCACCACAATACCTCCAAACCACCCCCAACCCATCTCCCCAACCTCACACCCCCTTCAAAGCAACCATTTGCATAGCCCCCAACCGCCCCCCCTAAACCCAACCACCAACAAAAAAACCTTTTTTTTACCAAACCCTTAAACTCTCCCCCAAACCCCGTTTTGCATCATAAGCGGGATAGAAATTTACTGAAGAAGAAGTATATCTTATTTTCGTCCGGAGCTTTATCCTGCGTACTTGGTCTATTTTCTTCGAAGTTATAGCATTCTAGATAATGAGAAGCAAATATAGTAAATTTATAGTATTTTTGTGGTATTGCCGCGGTATCAAAATGGGTATTTTCCAATATGGTCCGTTTCTCGGCTAGCGTCGAGAGCCTCGACGTTATTATTTTGATTAAAATCTATGCCGTTTTTTTGTGTCGCTTGTGTAGGAGTAAGCCGTGACGCGCACTTGCGGCCTAGCCGGGGCGCGGGCGGCCGCAAGTGCCGGCGGCCTACTGCGCGCGGTTGACGGCGATTCCATACATTTCGTAGGATCTCTATGGCCCGCGGCGGCCACGCCGCAAGTGTGCTCCCCGGCTAAGGCGCGCACTTGCGGCCTAGGCTTAGCCGCCGGCCAGGCCGCGGCGGCCAACGAGATACTACGAAATATATGGAATCGCCGGCCGGCGCGCGCACTTTGGCCGCGCGGCCTATAGTGCACGCGGTTGCAAACAACGGTTGCTTAGGCTTATTGCAAACAAAATGTGGTTTCGACCCTACGACGCATCTGTGTACCGAATTTTAAATCACTGTCTAATATTTCGAAATTAAAGTATGAGTAGCGCTCTTCCTGGTGGACCGATTTTAACCACAATCTTTTCAACTATTTTCATTACCAAATGATGCCTGCATGCCATATTTAAGCTCAGTGGAATGAGGCGTTTGGGCGCTATCGTGGAGGAGAATACACACACAGACACACAGACGTACAGCCACACAGATACACAGACACACAGAAGTGAGTTCACAATACTTTCCTTCGCCAGGAAAGTAAAATGGTATAACATGGCTTATAGCACAAACGGGTGATGACGTAACGTCGATGTAAGCATAACGTCGTTCACTTCCGAACATGCCTGCAATATTCCGAACTATTGCATATTACTGGATATGATTCGATTCCCCGTTGGTTACATCATGCATAATTTCAGCTCTATCGAAGAAATTTCCCTAGCGTGTACAGCATAGACATTCAATTTTATCTAGCTAGCATAGACACAATTGAGATATTTAGGTTAAAATGAAATTTGAGACGCGTTAACTTGTTTTATACGCATATGTACTTCGGAGCTGTCATCTGCAACGGGCGAACCCGACACCTCAGGCTGTTGTAACGACATAGATTAGGCAAGCGACAGCATAAGCCATTGACTACGTTATTAAAAAGAGTAATTAGCAAGTTGGCTGAAAACAAAAGATGGACGTCAGCAGCGTTACGCCCATTACTGCTTTGAAAAATTTATGTCGCTCCCAAACAGCCTTTTGGTTAAGTTGTTTGAAAGAGCGGAATTGGGTCGCTATCCTAAAGGCTAACTTAATATTAACATTTTAAGTAAAGGACATTTTCAAGTGGGCACCATTCTATTTACGGAAACAGTATATCTGTTTCCGTAAATATAATGGTGCGAGAGAATCCTATTTGGTAAATTAATTGCCAAATACAAATGCATCGGGAGGACTGTCGTTTATTTCCGCGCGGTATACATCCGTTTTCTCTGAACTAATAAATATTTACGGATGTATTGTATTTTTTGTTTCATAATTTAGTTTGTAAAATATTTTTCAAATAATTTCAAACGGCTGAAGTTATAATCGGCATAAGAAAATGTTTTTTTTAAAGAATTATGTATCTAATTATAAGTTCATGCTGTTACTTACCTAAATAAATTAAAAAAAATAGGATACATAACATATATAATGATTATAAATAGGTTTAAAAATGAATTTACCGTATGAAGTATGTAGCACCCGACGTGTCGGCGATATTGCAACCGCCATTGTTCAGCGTCGACTACCCTGTTAAAATTTAATCTACCCTAGACAATTGCGTTTTCAACATTGCCAAAACATCGGGTAGTATACTTTGGAACTGTCGTCTGCAACAGGCGAAACCCGACACCTTAGGCTGTTATAACGATATAGGTCGTTCATTCTGCCGTCAGGTGATTACAGAGTGACTCAGGGACAACACAGTACATAGTTTAGCTCCGCCAACATGCCCGTAAGAAGCCGATGCCTCAGACACTGATATGTGAACCCAGCTGGCCAACCTAACGCCTTTACTACTAAGAACTTTGCCGGATTTCTTCGTCCACCAGTCTGGTCACGGGTTTGAGGTCGCTTGCACGGTCTCTACCTGACGTAAGCGGTTATTCAAGTTTAATATTTTGCGGACCGCGACGCCCTTTGTCCGCTAAGTTCATTTAGGATTGGGTGGCCGACTGATTGAATCAAGGGTTGAAGACGTCAGGTCAACAACTACCCTCCGCTGTCGTAGGAAACGTACGTCTCCAGACCCTCTGGTTATCTACCAGCTGGGTATTTAACACCTAACAAACCGGATGGTGCCCAACTGCCCAGTTCCGCTCAAGGTATTCCCGCGAATCCGCGATCTTCTAATCCCAACCGCCTCCGACTGCAGGATTACAGCCGTGGCAGCGGCCCTGACAGGGTAAGCCCCTCTTCGAGGAGGCTACCATATAGGAGTTAAACTGTGAGTTGGGCAGGCCAGATGACATAGATTTTTGGCCGTCACCACCCAAGCTTCACGGAACTATTATTAACCCCTCCATATGTACTACAACTAGAGCTGCCAACTACAATGAACCCGTCACCTCAGGAAGTTTTAACGGTATTAGATCGTTATTTCTCCCGTGAGGTGAGCGCAGAAGACTTGGGACGAAAAAGGGGACAGAATCATGTATCTCTCATCGTTAAAGCAGCGTTCCTAAGAAATCTTTCATTCGACCGTTTTTTCCCCGCCTTACTTTGCAAATCTAACTACCACGAAAAAGTCTTTTAATGTTTCGGATTAATATATAGCCCTATGACACTCACAAATAACGTGGCTTTCTATTGGTAAAAAATTTTTGAAAATCGGTTCAGTAGACCCAGAGATTACTTCCTACAACCTCACAAACTCACAAACTTTACCTCTTTGTAATATTAGTTTAGATAGATTACGACACGTTCGCGGTTCCATACCTATGTCGTATTATCTCTTTAACTATTTATGCAGTAAAAGGGAAAAGTATTTTGTTTTAAACACTTGAGGCGATAAATTTACTTATTTTGATAATAATTCATATTTGTTGATAATAATATGACCAATAAACATGACCTAACGATTTAAATATTTTTTTAATTTAAAATACTACTTTTTGTGACTTAAATATAAAAGTTGGACATGCTGTCGCTGACATTTTTGTAGGCATTATCAAGCTCTACAACTTTTCTCTAGAACCTAATCTCATTTCTCATCGTTAAGGCAGCGTTAGTTAGAAACGTTTTCATTCGACCGTTTTTTCTCCGACTTACTATGCAAATCCGACTACCGCGAAAAAGTCTTTTCATTTTTCGGATTAATGTATAATAGCCTGTGACACTCACAAATAACGTGGCTTTCTATTGGTAAACGAATTTTCAAAGTCGGTTCAGTAGATCCAGAGATTACTTCCTACAACCTCACAAACTTTACCTCTTTATAATATTAGTATAGATTAGCGATACTTTAACTACCGCTAAATGGCACAGCTGGCAAACCGCTTCTCAAACTTTTCTTCAATAGATATTTTCTTCAAAGGTTTAAAAACTTGTCAAAAAAGTTTTTTTTTCCGAAGTTTTATATCAAAAGTTGCTTGTTTCGTCGTACTGATTTACCCACTACTAGGATGTCACTAATTAAAACTCACCCTGTATATCGTTATACCTTCCTGGGTTGACGGGTTCGCCTGTTGTAGCAGGCAACACTCCACTGTTAATTACGATGTAACCAAAGAAAACTTCAACTTCTCCATAGTGAATTAAATGGATGTTGCGGGATAGTGTGGGTGTGCATTAAAATAGCAAAAGTTGCGGGTGGCGAGGGTGTGTCGTTTTCAGGACGTTGAATTACGGGCCAAGCGGCTCGTTATTGCTCAAGTACATAAACGAGGGCCTTACACCTCACCCGGGCGACGGCGGAAATGTTATCTGACACACTCGAGACGCTCGTTTTGCGTCTGCCAGTAATTATTTCTAGAAGAATGCGCCTGTTTGCGAAGGTCCCTCCTCCTCCACCTCCTCGCGACTTGTCTCTACGCTTAACTCATTTACATTTCCTTATTGCCGAGCGGAGTCAAGTCGGAGCATACGCCACGTATTTCATTTACAATTTGAATGCGGTACTAAAACGCAGACGGGGCGATTATAACATCTCTGCTGCGCCCCTGGCCTGCCCTGCGCCCCCCGGATTTCTATGCATGAATTTGGGAAATTTATCGCGCTACACGGATATATTGTTCCACATCTGATTATGCGCCGCCAACTGCGCCAAATATGGCATTTAAAGCGATTATTTTCACGGTGCAAGTCGAGATTAATAATCACAACAAAAAAAAAACTAGTGATCTCGCTGCTGTGATCTATATAATAAACAACTAGGAAATGTTGATATATGTGATACATCAATTAATGCATACAAGCAATCATTATCCAAAATACTCTTAAGCAATCAGGGTTAAGAAAATATTAAAAATATTAGTATTTTTTTTATCCTTAGGATACATTATACTGATTTTCAATTTTATTTTCTATGGAGATTTGATCATCCTTTACTGTACTTTATTTATTATGGACTCTTTAAGATTTATTTTTTTCTTGTACCACATATCAAAATATAATATATTTTAGCATATAAATATAATATAATATGAAATATAATATTAATATACACTTAAACAAGTACACAAATACAAATACACGTACATAAAGACACACATGCACACACACAAAGCCATACATACTCACACTCACACACACTCACATTCTCTCTCATACACACCCACTTCACTCACATACACATACACACGCCATCCGATCATCTCTATGACTCTCCCAAAATACACACAATTTTCCATTCAAATTTATTATGTTATTTGTAAATAATTAAAATAACAAAAAATACTTGAATTAAGATAAATATGAATTTGTAAATCACAGGAAATCCATAACCGCTTTTATATTTTACTAGCTGCGCCCCGCGGTTTCACCCGCGTGGTGATGGAAAATTGTAATAATGATTATGGAAAAGTATATATCTTTATAAATTATAGCCTATGTGTTATTCTGATGTGTAAGCTATATTATTGTAAAGTTTCATCAACATCCATTTAGTAGTTTTTGCGTGAAAGAGTAACAAACATCCATACATACATTCTTACAATCTTTCGCGTTTATAATAGTAGTAGGATAGTATAGTAGGATAGTGTACAATGATTACGAAGAAACATTCTACCCTATACGAAAATGATAGGGCACAGCAGGGCAGCCACAGACGTCTCATTCGCGGGGCATGCGAGACGTGACTGACAAGAGGGAAAGGAGGTGTTTGCTATCGTCTCTAGTTTTGTTGTTATTGATACTGCGCACACAGACGACACGCAAAACTAGAGCTGTCAACTACAATGGGCGAACCCGTCACCTCGGGAAGTGTTAACTATATTAGATCGCCGAGGCAACGGGAAAGGTACCAAGCGAGCAGCCTTGCCCCCTGACTAGCAGTTTGGATGGACTGCATCTCCGTCTGAAATCAGGTTACCTCCTACCTCCTGACTGGTTACAGGATACGGTGTTTACCGAATCTATCGTGGAACACGGCATCCTTTGCCCGGCGCTTCACAGGGATCTGGTGGCCGAATGGTCCTTTTTAAGAGCAGTTGCCGTAAGGTTAACAACTACCCCCGGCTATTAGTCGGAATGCACAATCGATTAGCTGACGCCGCACGGTACACAAACCGTCCATGAGCGCCCGAATGTTAACTCCTAGGTGAGACTGGCCCGCACGCCAAAGTCCTACCCGGGCTAGCACTTCTGAGTAGAGGCCGCCGGATGGGTGATGACCCGTGCGTTTGACCGTCATTATACAACTGGGTCTTATTGGCCACAATGCAACAGGGCCCATTAGCTCCCCTAGACGACACACACAGTTAATATATCCGCATATATATCGTATCCATCACGTAAATGTAGTAACCTTTCATACCTGGGTATGATATACCCGGCCAGTCCCACAGAAAACACTTTCCGCGGCCAGCCTGGGGCGCCGGTGGCGGACTAAGACAGTGATAAACAAGAGGCACTTTACTTGAAGCTGATATTAGCATTATTACAATTCATAGGGATAGGTAACCGAAGAAAAAAGGTGCGATGTAAAAAAAACATGCATACATCAATATGTTTACATGTTTATACATATTTATGTATACATGAAAAGGACCAATGAAGCGATGTGATTTTTTGAAATAGAGGTAGCTGAAGAAACGGTGTGTAATATATACTACTTGAGATTGGGGGGGGGGAGGAGGGGGGGGGGGGAGGTAAAAGGAATCGGATGCCCTAGAATCGCCGAGTATAACGTTTGTAATTATAACTTCTATTTCAATTATGCAATGTGGTATTTAATATGGTTACCCCCCCCCCTCACCTCATAATCCTAGGTACCTAACGTTCCTAAACTTCCATGATAAGCTAATAATTCGACTTTTTGATGGTGCTTTTCTTAATGTGTTTTTTAGGAAAGTTGTATTATAGTTTAATCAAGATTATTGTGTTTATAGGAAATGTGGGATATAAATTGAAGATAATTATTACAATAATATTTTTTTGCCTTTTATTTACTAAATCAAAAATTTTAAATCGCATATGTGTGTTAGAATTCAACAAGGCACTCATAATTAAAATGACTCAATCTGGAAATATTGTTTCAAAATTAGTTTTTTTCTTTGATATTAAATATATAAATATCTTACAAAACCTACAAAATAATGTTAATATCAAATTACTTAGATTTTTTAATGCATTACAGGAGCAAGTACAGGTATATAAGTTAATCATAAGATAACCATTCGTCAAACTGAGGAGTATGCAGTAGGTATCTCAAATACAAAGTTACTTACCGGCTAACTGCGACCACCACGCGACGCAGTCTATCAGTCCCTATGTTATAGCGAAACCACAAGTATGTAGGTAAAACAATTAGAAAGGGAGAGGGAGATATTGATTGGTCGTCGTTTTAACGAACTTTAGATTTCTAGGGTTAAAGTTATTCCAAACTCCAAAGTCGACTTCAGGTAAAAAATAGAAATATTCTCATCTGCTCTGACAGCAAAGCAGCATTGGACGCTCTAGCTAAAGCCACCACAGAAACTTCTGTTATCTTGGACTGTATGCAAGGGCTCAAAAAATTGGGAAAAGCCAACAAAATCACCTTATCATGGACGTCGGACCATCAAGGTATACTTGGCAACGAAGAGGCCGACAGACTGGCAAAACTGGGCACACTGGAATGCCCGGTGGAGCCAGTTGTTGGGGTCCCCTTTGCTATGGGTAAGAAAATCATCAGGGACTGCTTGGAGCAGGAACATCGGGCATCCTGGAAACAGAGCCAAGGATGTCGCCAGGCCAAAGCCACGACGGAGCAACCTGTTCCTAAAAAAACCAGGCCCTACTTGACATGAGCAAGAAGAACCTTAGAACCACTATCGCTCTCCTCACTGGATACACGACTCTTACAGTACATGTATTCAACCTTGGCTTGACCGAGAGCAAGGACTGATGAATATGTGGCGAAGAACCTGAAGACAGCATACAGATCGTTGGTCGCTGCCCAGGCCTCGCCGCAAAAAGACACAGTTTACTCGGACGAGCCTTTCTCGAACCCAGCGATCTGCTCAACTTGAAGGTCAGTGGTCTGCATATGGACTGGTAAGCAGTACCGGGCTACTAGCAGACCACTGATCCAACCTTAAAGTGGGCAGTTACAAAAGATCTTAAAGATCCAGGTGACACCAAGGGCTGGAAACAAGCCCCCCACTCCGTTTACTAGTACTACTACTACTAACTATTCCGATTCTGGATGTTATAATAATATCATAATCTGGAGTCAAGAAACTCAATAACCAAATATTCAACGAATTACTCCAAATGAAATCTCTAATTTATCAAAGAGGCCTTTTACCCCCTTCGGAATTATCGTAAATTAAGCGGAAAACACATATTTC
The DNA here is from genome assembly GCA_944548615.1 of Micropterix aruncella. Classification (NCBI taxonomy): domain Eukaryota; kingdom Metazoa; phylum Arthropoda; class Insecta; order Lepidoptera; family Micropterigidae; genus Micropterix; species Micropterix aruncella. Next base: position 12,181,153 of record OX155956.1, read on the forward strand.
ATTTCTCGTCGCATTACGTCGATTTCGTCCAAGGAAACACAGGCGCGCGTGTGGTGGGCGGGGGCTGGGGGACGAGGAGGGGGAAGGGGTAGGGGAAAGCAAACTTTGGCTTGGAGAATCGAGCATGATTGAGCATTTTTCTTGGCTATGGCCGCTGTTAACTAGAGCGGGCCGGTGTTATTTGAGCAGAAATATTCATTGATTAGTTGCGAACTTTCTGTCGGAGAGATTTATCTGCCCACTTTATCTTGACGACAGATAATGCTGGCCTATCAGTATCTATTACAGATTCTGGTCGCTTTTATTATATGCTAACATAGATAAATATATTATGAATGTCTTTAGATCAACTTCGTCTGTCTTATACGGGATGAGTTTTTAATTAGTGACATCTTTGAAGTGAGTGAATCGGCCAGAGTAAATAAGCAACTTTTGATAGATTTTTTTGGGAAAAGCAAAAAAAAATTGTTTCTAAAAAAAAAGTTTTTTTTTTAATGGTGAATTTGAAAAACTTGCCTGATAAATAAAATTTTGACAAGCGTTGAGCGCGCTGAGCCATCTAGCAATGGGTAAAATATCGTGAATAAATAATATTCGCGATATTTTACCTACCGCTAGATGGCGCAACGCGCTCAACTTTTTAAAAAATAATATAAAGTATTTAACATTTAAAATCAAAGTTTTTTTTTAATTTTACGTTTTATCAAACGCAGCTCATTTCCTCGTACTGATTCACCCACATCAAGGATGACACTAATTAAAAACTCACCTGTGTAAACTTTGAATGGAATTACACTCGTCAAATTAAAACGTATTGAAGAATTTTTACATAATTCTCATTACAAACGAGAAGATGTTTATTCGTTTCTGTTAGGTATAATCGTGAAAACGCATGGAAAGCATCCACCATTAGATATTCACTATTAGATGTAAAGGTGAGAATATAATTATGATACTGATATGATACTAATTATGATGTAAGGCATAACAATGGATCTAAACCTGCTACAATATAAATCTGAAGTACCAGTATATTCCATTAACGCAATAGAGAAAATGTCCGAGTGTTTCTGTTAGATAATTTCGTGCAAACGAGTGCGTGGAAAGCAACTAGATACTATTAAACTTTCACGGTTAGATGTAAGTGTGAGAATATAATTATGATACTGCATACTAAGGCATAATAATGCCTCTATAAAACATGCTACACTATATATCTGAAGTCTATGCCATTAACGCCATAAAAGAGAAGAGGTTCGAATGTTTCTGTTAGATAAGTTCATGAAAAGCATCCACTATTAGACTTTCACTGTTAGATGCAAGTGTGAGAATATAATTATTATATTACATAGTAAGGCATATCAATGGCTATAGGAAAACATGCAACAGTATAAATCTGAAGTATATAACATTAACATCTGCGTGCAGGAAAATCTGAAGACGAAATACAGCAACCAGACGAGAGAAGCAAATTCAATTATTATTATACAATTACAATTACACCGCCCAAAATAGCGAGCGTCTGATATTAATGTGAAATGGAAACCATATTTTCCTCGGAACGAATGCAAATAGGACACAATTAAAGAAATAGGAAAGGAGGACGGGCGTTTTTGGCCTAGAGACCAATAACGATGAGTGATACGTCATCGGAAAGGATTTTATATGTTCTACAACTTTTTATATCGAGGACGAGACTTTTGTGGAGGCGATAGTGGTGGACCTCTGCAAGTGACGATAGCTGACAACCAATGCCTCTTCAACATAATCGTCGTTACCAGTATTGGAAAGAGCCCTTGCGGAAGTGCCAAGGGACTTGGCATATACACTGCGATGAAGTCATGTGAAATAAATGGCGTTTTAGGAGTATGTCTACCGCCGGAAAATTGTCCAAAAACTGACGGGGATTTGCCAAAAGGGAAACCATCACAATTTTGTATAATGTCTGAACAAGAGACTGTATGCTGTATTCAACACAGAACCATCAGCAACAACACGAGATCATCAGAAAACCAGGATAAATCCAATAATGCATCTTCTACATCATCGCCTACTACAACAACTACCAATAAGTCACCGGTCATCTCTACAATAGCTCCAGACCAATTTCATAAATGACAGTGTGGAAAAACGAACTAAATCCGAAAAAAATAGCTCTGCAATATTGAGTACAAATTTAACAATGACAGCCATTGCTGTGTTGGCGATTAATTAATTTATTTTATTTTATCTGCATCCAAACTTTTCTCTGGTCGTAACGGTCTCCGTTCCATCGGGTTCAGAAGAGGGAGGAAGAAAGAGTGCACCCGTGGTCGCGCGCCCACCTGTGCACTATAATATAACCTGCGCACTTGACTGCTTCCGAACAATGGACTCTGAAAAGACTAAAGAAGTCACTACAATCTACAATGCAATCGCTATGGCCGAACACGGCTAGAAGAAGGATATATGGAGGGAAATCTTGAATAGCCGTGTGTATAAAATTTTGGGTGTTATACATAACACCCAAAGGCGATATAAAATGTATCTTTTTATTTTTATCCATATCTTTTTTTCTACAGCGATATGAGATTTTTCGCCCCTCAGAAAGTTATAGAATATAAAAATACCTTTCTAATGACGTATCACTCATCGTTATTGGTTTCTAGGCCAGGGTCCATACATTTTTGCCCATTGTCCTTTAATGAAGGAAAATCAATATTGGACAGATCTCGAAATTTGTTAAGATGAGAATCTACTGAACTACAAAACTATTTCGCTATGCACAACAATGTAGATCAGGCATTAACATCAACAGATCAGGATCAACAATGTAGATCAGGATTTTTACTCTTAGAAAGAGGAGAGAGTGCGAAAGCCTAATGTTTCTGCATAAACTTCTTAACGGCGGGATAGACTCACCAGATTTATTAGAAGCGTTAAATTTCAACGTACCATCCAGGCGACTGTGGCAGCACCTAACATTTGACCTTCGCACTTTGCAGACAAATCAATCTTTCCACAATCCTATCTCACGTACATGCCGGTTATACAACACTATAGCCGATAACATTGATTTCTTTGACCTGGGACCATTAGCAGTTAGTCCATTATAAATAGCGTATTATGAAACAAATTGATAATTTACCATAAGTTTTTATTATTTTATTCCAGACAATATTTGATATATTTTTTTCCATTTAATTGTTTCTCAGAATTTACTGTAAACTTATTTCTAAAATTTAAAATTTTTGTTTTGATAATTTTTAAGGATATTTATTTTTTTACTAATACGTTTGTAAATCATGAGACAAACGGAGCATACGCAATTATTTATTAAGCATGCGGAGTACGCATAAAATATTATTCTCTATTTAGTAACAATGTAAAAATATTAGCGATAACCATGTATTATTAGAGTATTGTTTGCGTACCTATTACACTAAATAAATAAATAAATAAATAAATTAATTAGGGTAAGCAATTAAGAAATCAAGCAATCAAGCAAACTTGATTGTAATACTAGAGGCCTGTCTACCCTAGAACGGGCTAGACTCAGTTGGGTGTCAGAATCAAATAAGCAAAATGTTGAGGTTTTGCCATTCGGTTCCTGTTATTTTTATAAGCAAATCAATGTTTTATAGTAATTAATTCTTAAATAAATAAACAAAATAAATAAATTGCGAGATCTGAAGAAAGTACATGCAATATTGCAATTTAACATGAAAGAATGATTATAATGCCAAATCGAATCGATTGGCTTGAAAATTAAAACTTTTGTTTTAAGAATTAGAGATTTTAGGCTAATAATACTTCCACAATTCTTCTGATTTCTTCCACAATTTTCCCATTGGATTAGAAATAAAATAGCTTTGAAATTTAACATGTGTGATCGTGTATTGCATGACGTGTAATGTAATTTTTGTTACAGATTGGTTATGACTTGTGTGGCTTTAATTGAATTGTGTGTGTGTGTAAAAAGCTACTTATTATCGTAAATTTTGTGAAAGAAAATGAGTGATTTGTTTAGAATTTTAAGGTGTGATCATGGAGTGGATAGACATTTGTCGATCGTTTTTTTCGAACGTAGCTGTTTTGTCGAAAGTAGATGTATGCGAAAGTGTAATCGTTTTGTTTTCAAAATTCTACCGTTAATATTATTGATTATGACTCTAACTACTCCGTGAGATTTTCGTAAATCACAACTTTTAAAGTTAATAAAAATACGGGTGTGTCACCCCAAGACTTTTCCCGGCAAGTGGCTAAAGACTTCTTTCATTTGAATAATAATTTTATAAATTAAGTCAACGAGCAGTTAACGAAAATTCCAATTAATTATGTGACGTATCGCAATGAAAATTTGAATTTGAACGCGCGTCATCTCATTGAATTTAAAAATAAAATTGCGGGAGCATTTCGAACTACTCACACATCGCAAGCGTTGCCGCTTTTAAGGGCCTTACTTTTAATTAATGCATGGTGGAACTCTAATTTTATTTTATGTCCGTTGTATATGAGATATTGCATCCAAAATTTCACAATGTGATTTTGGCCCAACAAGGCACGTGTGTATCGAACTTCAAGTCTCTAAGTCCAATATTTCGAGATCGAAGTATGACTAGCGCGCCCCATGGTGACCAATCTCAACCACAATCTTTTCAACTCTTGCCATGATTAAATGATTCCTGCATACCAAATTTCAGCTCAATTGAAGTGATTAGGCGCTATCGTGGAGGAATACATAGACACACATACACAGATACACATACAGACACTCAGACAGACTTCAGTAAGGAAATGGTCGTAATCGTCTCGTGGGGGCTCAAAATGTATATTTCCGTCTTCATCTCGAATTTTCTTTGCGTGTTTACAACACTTTCCCTCCTGGCTGGTTCGTGAGCTGGGAAAGTAAAAGTCAATTCTTTTAATATTGGGATTATTTTTTCATAATTATTTTCGTATTTTTAGATGTAATTTTAGACACAATACAGTTTTAAAAATTTAACGAATAATACATACATTTCAGTGAATTGCTTTTCGGAAGATTTGAACTCCAGTGTCCCGACAAATGTAGCTGCTAGCAACCCAATAGCCAGCCATTTTTATGGGCCAATTAAAAATAATCACTTGGGACACCACGCCATTCATCCCTAGCCATAGGGATGAATTACAATTGTGGAAGTGCTTAAACAATTGTAGAGTGTGTTGAGTCGAGATGTCGAGTAGCGGTTCGGTGCGGCGCGCCACCATGTATCACTGTCTTACGCAGAGCGCGCGTGCAAATGTAAATATGCCCTCCGCCCAAGCGTCGTGTCATAGCTTAACCATGCAGTTGTTTGTATTTACAGCAGATGCGACACAGATAAAGAACCGTTCGATCAAAGCACTGCTTTTTTCTCAGCGTTAAGAGGAGCGAGTCGTAGAGCAACAGAGTATTTGTTGTGTGTTTTGTGTTTTGTATATTTTGTGCGATTTGTAATCAGTGCGTATTACCAGTGCTGACTTATGGTACTGAGACGTGGTCTTTAATCATTGGCCTCATACACAAGCTCAAAGTCGCGCAACGAGCCATATGCTTGGAGTTTCACTGCGTGATAGGATCCAAAATAAAGAAATCCGCAGAAGAACCAAGGTCACCGACATAGCTCCTTCAATTAGCAACTTGAAAAGGCAATGGACAGGCTACATAGCTCGCAGAACCGACAACCGTTAGGAAAAATATGTTCTCTAATGGTGACCACGAACCGACGGACGCAGCGTGGGACGGCCCCCACAAGATGGACCGATGACATTGCCGCGGTCACAGGAACTAGGCTGGGCAAGACCGCTCGTTATGGCATTCTTTGGAGAACGCCTATGTCCAACAGTAGATGTCTACTGGCTGATGATGGTGATGACGTACTAACGATCTACGCTCCAGAGAAATAAATCCGGGTCACTAACATAATCTAATATCTCGGAAACTAAAAATGCTAGCTTATTCAAATAACAAGTATATTATAGACAATTTAATGATACAAAAGACAAAAAATAAAACTCCTTGGTTGCTGTAATATAATGCCATCAAAAAGACTGAAACAAATTAAATAGCTTTTTTTTGAAAATGGAACTACGAATTCAATGCATTTGTTTTTGTCATTTTTTCTGTTCTCTCGCAAAAAAATATAAAAAGCGCTCCTGGTATTCAATGTCAATTGTAAAATGGTAATTATTAAGTAAGCTCTTAGTTTTCGAGGTATTTACACGTTTATGCTGGTGACCCGGATTCATTGGTCTTTAAAGTTTTTTAGCAGCTCTTTAGCTTGAAAAATTTCCGTGATTTTGTGTAGATTAATAATGTGGCCGAGACCAAACCACTTTGAAAATAGAAATGATTTTTGACCTTATCTCGAATAGACGTATTAGGCTGGGAAATATAGGAATATGATAGAACGGATTCGTTAATGCACACTTTCACCTTTTATCATTTGTATTTATAAAATGAAACACAATATTTGTAAGAAAAAGATATAATCCTAAATGGCTGTTTAATGGATTAATAACATTGGGAAAACAGAGGGAGCCAGGAGTCGTGCAGTCACGTAACAATCGGGATTTGTAGTGCCTATTTCACGTAGGTCGATTCGGCACAACCTCAAAACATGTAGTAATCAAATAAATGCAAATTCACAAACCCATCAATAAAATAGCTTTATTGTTCAATAAATGATTCTTAATACTGGTGGCTTATAGTAAAGTAATTTGTTGAATGAGCACATTGCAACGAATATTCAAAGTAAATCAAACGTTATATTATTACCAGAAATACAATTGGAAGGTTAGATATGGTAGAAACTCAATTGGCCCCCATAAATTTCTAATAAATTAATAAATAATAATAATAATAAATAAAAACAAGCTCTCATTAAAATTTTCTGTCCCGAGCCAACCCTGGGTGAAGCAGCTATGGTATAGTGAACATTTTTACAGGCTATCGTGATTGAATACGATACGAAATTTCGTTTCTGGGCTGTTCACCGTTGAGTAGTCCACTCGTTAAAAGCCCACCCTGGATGCAGCAACTCTGTCGCGATGAAACTTAGACCATGCTATCATAATTGAATGCCTGTACGAAATTTCGTTTCTAAAGTGCAGCAACCCTGTCATAGTAAAACTTAGAATGGGCTATTTGAATGCGTACATATACAAAATTTCGTGTCTCTACTGTTGACTGTTGAGGAGTTCCTTCCAGCCCTGTCGCGGTAAAATTTGAACTGACTGTCATTATTGAATGCGTATACAAAATATCGTTTCTGCGCTGTTAAGAAGTCCCCTCGTCGGGAGCCAAGCCTGGGTACAGCAGCCATGTCGTGGTGAAATTAAGAACGGGCTATCATAATTGAATTCGTATACAAAATTATGTGTCTGTGCTGTTGATCATGGAAGAGTATCCTCGCCGGAAGCCGATCCTGGCAGTAGACTCAGGTCATGCTCACCATAAAAACGCATTGTCATCGGAACTGATCCAACGTGTAAAATTTTAACTTAACCCTTCAGGCCTCGGCCCCTCAGCCGATTAAAACGTTGATGTCCCAAAAATTTTTAGTAAAAATTAGTAAAAAAAATGAATTATAGCACTGTTTCACCAAAACATTAATTACTGCCAAACCACTGTATCCATAATTAAAATAAAACAAATTAACATAATAAAACATAATAAAATAAAACAAATTAAATTAAAATAAAATTAAAACGGGGTCGTCACGCTGAATCGTTTTGTGGCCGATATCGGCCAATCGAGGCCTGAGGGGTTAATAGGATATTTGGAAGTGGTTCTAATTCAGCTTGCAAAATTTGACTTAAACAAACAACATACTAAGACTAAAATATATTGCAAGGTAAAAGCTTGTAAAAATGAATGTTGATATTTTTGAGCTTAATCAAATTCAACACTGTTTGACCGATCACCATTAAAGTAGACACACATTTGATTTTTTTCATGGAGAACTTCAGTTCACTTTGTTGTATTTTTATTTGTTGAGTGGGGCTTTTCTAAGGTCTTTATGAGCCTTGTAACACTGCGACCGTTGCTGATCTATTGTGTTCGCCACCTACTATAGTTCTGCGCTAAGCCTCGTGTCATTTAAGAACCGCAGCAGGCTTTTGGCGCCAGATTGTTTTACCTCCACTTTGTTGTAACTCGCCACTAGATGGCGCTGCGGCAAATTAACTTCTATACCGTTAAACCAATCGCCATGAAAATTGATATACATAATAATATGTATTTGAGGACGGATAATATTTTCTTGCTATATATGTACATTGTTGTACATAACTCGTCACTAGAATGCGCTGCAGCACATCAACTTTTATGCGTTCAACCGATCGTTATGAAAATTAATATACATAAGTATTTGAGCACGGATTTTATTTTTTTACTCTTTACTTTGTTATAAATCGCCACTAGATGACGCTGCAGCACATCATATTTATACCATTCAAACGGTGTCGCTATGCATCCGCCATGAACGCCACCCGGGAAACACCAGGTAATATTCCACTAGTTATCATATAATGCAAAATATATTCCCCGGTTGTAATACCCGACAGAAGGACTGCGAAATGGCTTCGTTTTAATTAGTGACATATCTAGTGTATGAGCGTATTTTGAGTTGGTAATCTGTGGGCGCGTCCGCCCGCGCTGCTCCGCCCGCCCCAGCTAAGCCGCTACGACCTTTTTCACTTTAGGCATCCATTTCCTCCGCCATGTAACGGCGTCTTTCACTCAACCGCATGTCCTACTTAGATAGGGACCTCCCTGCCTTCGCGAACTGGTGACCCGCGTCTCTCTTGCGTGAACAGTTAACAACACCAACAAGCAATTACTTACACAGTGTTTGTAGCACAAAACCCTTCAAGCACTTTCGCAGGGGAAACTTATTGGCCATGTTTTCGGTGACAAACAAGGTGAATGGGGGCTGAAAGGGTATACACAAACAGACACATGCTTGTAAAGTAGGAGATACTTTTTACACTGCGAGATAACATTAGCTACGTCGTCGTGAAATAAGATGGAGAATCTGGGAGTACAAAAAGGTGTAGGAGAATCCGAAATCAGTCTGGGGCTAAGTAAATAACCATTTACAAGAATAAGTTTTTCTAAAACTTATTCTGCGGGGTCGGGAAGTACAGTAATACACCTTTTGTTGGCTTCTACATACCTAGTGATATGCTCTGACATTTTTAGTACTTCATCTTGTGTTCCCATTTTTGTATCTGAAGCCGTATTGGTTTTCGGATGACATGTGATTGGTTTCTAGATGATTACAGAGTTGTGTAATTACTATTTTTCCCAAAATTTTTGCTAAAACATCAGGTACTAGTATCGGTCGATAATTTGAGGGATCAAACTTCGGTCCATATCTGTCACCTGATACTTGATAAGAAATATGTTTTCGGTTGATTATGTTTAAAAAAAAATTATAATATTATATTAATTAATTAAATTCACAAGTATATGTGCACAGTAAGAAACCTTTTTAGGCTACTTAGTTTATTGGTCAATTTAGTGATATATTAATCTATATATTTATTTATTTTACTTATCTATAAATTTAAATATTTTCTTTTTCTTTATTTAATATTAGTTCTTTATTTATATACACATTTATATATTTATAATAACCTTAAAATTTATAAGAATGAATAAGCGATCGGAATAAATGAGAAAAAAAAAAAAAAGAAAGAAAGAATGTGAAGTCACTATGATTAAAGTGAAGTCTTAAATACTATCACCCCAGAACAGATATACAATCTAGTGGGGGGATAAAGTCCACACAAATGCAATCTTATCTGCTTCGCAAAAATCAATTTGTATTGTATTGGATAATTTTATAAAATAAAAAAAAAATAAAAAAATAAAAACTTCCCTCTTAACAATATATCAAATTTCGAATTACTTCTGACACGAAATTCAAAGAGACAAGTTTTAGGAAATAGTTTAGTAATACCCAGGATGAAAACATAATTTGGACAAAGACAGTACCCTTTCATTACGTCGAGATTTTGCAATCTGTTCAATATGGATATAAAAAAAATAAATTTGACATTTAGCGTATTTAAAAATAAAATAAAGAAATTGTTATCGAGTCATAACGGACTAACCATACATCAAATATAAGAAATTATAATTTAATAAAACCTTTATGCACAAATTGAGAATATATTTTAAATATGTATGTTGTTTATATTTTACCATTGAACTAATTACCAAAACTTCTTTAAAGTTGTTGTTGTATATTGTTTTGCCAATAAATTCTACTTATTTTGACTAGGTATTATTACTTTTCATTTTATATTACTTAGCATATATTTTTCTTTCTCTTCTTTCTTATAACATTATATTACTTTTTATTTTAGTTCAAGTCTGTTTTATTCAATGCCGATATTATAATGAAAATGAGTGTTTTTAATGACCCATTTTTAGGCAATTTAATTTTATGAGCATTTTATTGAAACTTCTAAATAATTTATTGTAATATTAGAGCATTGTCCACCCTAGAACAGGCTTGTCCCAGTTGGGCGAGAGAATCAATTAAGCATAAAGTTAAGGTTTTGTCATTCGGTTCCTGACATTTTTGTAAGCAAAATCAATATTTTATAGTAATTGATTCCTAAATAAATAATAAATAATTGGCCTTCAATGCCAGAATGATTGGACAACAATTGGGGACTTTTGCATTCCGCCTCCAATGCACTGGAAGGTAATGCTCTATGACTGGACGCCAGAGATGCTGAAATTTTATTTGAATGCCTTTCAGCATTCACTTTCAGACCCCAGTAACCTCGCTCGTTGGAGCTTTGCCGAGGATAGTTCTTGTCCCCTCTGTAGCAATACCCCTTGCACAGCTAGACACATTCTAGCTGGCTGCAAGGTGGCCATAGATCAAGGACGGTACACTTACCGCCATGACAAAGTTCTCGCTGTTATTCGCGAGGTAATTAGTCTCTCAGTGGCTCGTGCCAACAAGGGTTTGACAGTATCCTCCAAACCCCCAATACAGTTTGTGCGGGATAGCTCTAAAGGCAAAAAACATTTAACTACAAAACCTTTCTCAATAATCGAGAAAGCTACAGATTGGATTCTGGAGGTTAATTCGGTCTCTACGCAGTATAAATTCCCTGAAAGTCTCGGATGCACAGCCCTCCGTCCAGATATAACTCTTTACTCTCTATCTCGGAAGGTGGCTCTTATTGTAGAATTAACTGTTCCGTAGGAATCAAATATCCCAAAAGACCACGAGTACAAATTAAATAAATACCATGATCTTGCAAATGCCGTAACCCGGAACGGCTTCACTGTTCACCTTCACGCGGTGGAAGTTGGCGCTCGTGGCCTGCCAGCTAAATCTCTATTTCAGCTAAATCTCTATTTATTTTTAATATTTCCTGTTTTGAGCATTTTTTTAGTGATTATTAGTTATAATTTGTAATGGTGACGGTAATATATATATTTCTTTTCATTTTTTTTCAAATCGCCGAATATATGTGAACCAAAAACTAGAGAGCTCGCTGCCCTGGAACACGTCCTGGCACTTAGTTTGGCAGCAGCAGTACATACCTGCTAATGCTCATATCGGCCGTGTTCAATTTTTATTTTAATTTTAATACTATATTTTTTTATTGATATGATTGTTAGTGAGACCTATGCATTGTAAATGAATTGTAAAATTAATTAATTAAATAAATAAATAAATGGAATCATAAAATATATCTAATCCTTTACACGATTTATCAAAAACGCGACACATTCTGGTAAGAGGTCTATTCGACCCGATGTTGTTATTGCAAGACTATGACTCACAATGTATTGTAGTGCTAATGATGATGATTGAATATTATTTCTTTTATCACAGCAAACTTATTTGAGGTCATTTAAGTGATTCTTTTTTCTGGGAACACTTCTCCAATTATTATTTAAACTCGATTCTCAACGCGGCCTGTATTCAGAATAGAAATACAAATTCGTCGCGGCAATACAGCTGAAAGTCTCGGTAATTTGATGTCTGGTAACGATAACTGTGTCTGACTGTCATTTAAGTTAGATTACATTTGAAAAGCATTATTATAGAACAAATCCATTTAGCAAAACTTTTTAATATATTTATTGATGCTATTTGTCATTCATAAATCAACCTAATAAATGTCATTCATAAATCTTTTACTTAATCCGGAGTTTAGAGTTGTTTGCGGAATTAAAGTGCAATGAAAACTAAGCCACTACGTTAGAATACGTAGTAAATTTACAATTTATTTTAGGTACACATATTGTACTTATACATACATTTGTATAGATTTTAAGGGATATACGATATTCTTTATCGCTTCGGGTATTTACTATTATACAGTTATTTGGAGAGAAATATATAAAAAATATCTAAATATAGGTGTTTCATTATTACAATATGTATTTTATATAATCATGAATAATTACAATATTGTGTTTTATATAAATATTTTTTATCCTATATACTACTAACGGTTACGTCTCACGTTATCTACCTATCTTATAGGCGGAAGCCTCTTTTAAAAAAACAGCACGTGGCAGTACTCAGGCGGTTACCCATCCCAGACAGTGTCCTGAAACCACGCCCGACGCTGCATAACTTTAGGGGTTCATTTTATTTTTGTAAAAAAGGAATGCATTAGTAAAATTATTACCTAAATAAATAAATGAATAAAAACGAACCTGTTATTTCAATGTCATTTTATGCCGTAGCCACTATACTTTTCAAGGTTAAATTTAAATCTATATAAGGTAAACATATGTGTGGATAATTTATATATTAAAATACAATATTTTTTACATTTTTTTAACTCATTTATCAATTATTTTACCTTATAAATAAAACAAAACCTCAAATTGGTGTCTGTCTGCCTGTCTGTTCTATCTCGATAAGTTCAAGAATGGGGTTTTTTTTACTGTTCTTAGTAAACGTTTTTCGTATTTTATGTATGTATAATATCACCAATATATCTAAAAACGAGAATGAATAGTGGTAAATACTATTGCGTTCAATACAAAGTGATAATTATTATAATGAAGTTAACTATTAGTGAATGTATTTTTATTTTTGACCGTCACCTTTTAGGTTTAAATATTTGATGTATCTTTTTTCTAAACATAAAATACCCTTCCTAAAAACTCTTCATCCCGGTCACCTACAAAATTGTGCACTGCGGCTGCTACGGCGTCATAATATTCGAATGTCCATCTCTCAGATCAGATATATTGAAACCACTAGGGGCGAGGTTTGGTGAATATAGAGGATGATCAAGTAATTCAAAGCCAGTTTATTCAATGGGAGCCATCTGAAATCTGCACTTCTGCGTATGGTCGTTATCTTGGTAAAACAAAACAGTTTTAGCGAGCTAGATAAAATAAAACGAAGATGCGTCTTCGATTTTCACGTATTTCGTTTAGTTTTTATTTATTCAGAAAATACTCGTACAACCCCGTTATAGTAGCTCTTGATTACGGCATTCAATCACCACGACCCGTCGACTGTCCCAGAAAAGGGATACCATGATCTTACCAGCGAATGGATTTGAATTTCTTAGGAGTTGGAGATGATGGGCGTTCTCAGTTCATGGACTGTTGTTTTGTTTCAGGATTGTGATCGCAAAGCCATATTCCTTCATAGTTACGAAACGAGCCGAAACTGGTCCAGATCCTATAGTAACTAATTCAAGTAATGTTGCGAAATCTTCAGTTAAGCATTCTAGGTACCCAGTGGACGTATATCTTGTTCATCACTAAGCAAGTATGTAATATACTATGCGCACTGCTAATCGGAATCTTACTATTTCGGCAATAAAACGAACCGTCATACGACCATCCGCCAAAATATTTTTTCACTCTTTTAACCATTTCTGTTTAAGACTTTCCCTTCTCGTCATTTGGTCGGCCGGGAGAATAAAATAGAAAAATATTTATTTATTAAAAAAGACTAACTTCGCCGAAGCCGCGACATCTAATGTTACAAAAACAGAACTAACTAGAGCTGTCAACTACAACGGGCAAACCCGTCACCCAGGAAGATTTAAGGATATTGATCATTCTCTCTCCCGTGAGGTGAGCGCAGAAGACTTGGGACGAAAACCAATCCACAGTCTAACTACGCCACCTGCCCGTCAGAGGCCAACGCCTTACGGCGAAGCACTGGCAAATGTACCCAGCGGCAGCCTCGCCCCTGACTACCAGTTTGGAAGGATATATCCGTCTGGAATTAACCTTCAGGATACCTCCTACCTCGTGACTGGTTACAGGATCGAGTTCGCTTGCACGGTCCTCTCCTTATGAAGCGGTGATACGGTGTCTACCGAATCTATCGCGGGCCACGGCGTCCTTTGCCCTGCTTATACAAAAATATAAAAAAAAAGCAATATCTACGTCGCAAATTTCCTATTTGAGATTTTTGCTACCGTGATGCCAATCAAGCCCAGCTAGATAAGATCTTGCCATGATCAAATTATACCCGCATGCCGAATTTCATCTCAATCGGATGTTGGGTGTTTGGGCGCTATCGTCGAGGATTACACATACACACACACATATAAACAGTCAGATTTCAATACATCTACCTGTCGCAGCCCTATTCCTACCCTGTTATAATAAATAAATACCTACAAAAAGTCATCGCTCGAACCATCTGCGCGGTCGGCGATTCAGTTATCAAATTTACGCGCTGCGGATCGTATCGCACGTCGTGAAATACTCGTCTATCAGAGATAGAAAAATTACATAAAAATAACTTCCGGAAGTTCCGTGCATTTTAGGCAGTTTGTTTCATCGGGAGCAGCACCAGCGTCTGAGTAGCTACCCATCAGCGAAGCAGCCAGAGAAGATCAGGAAGGAAGCGGTTTTTTGAGGTACTCCTTTTCTTAATCCTGGATCTATTTCCATTTTGGCTGTTCAGCGCCCACCACACCTTAACTAAATACAGTCCATTACCTGACGTTCAGGATATCGACAATTTTTTGGTGTCTTTGTCGACCATGTCTTTCTACAGTCTTTCGCGACCTTGGACAATTCGCATATAAAGCTTAACCTTGTTTATCAGCTTATCAGGTACTAAAGAGAACAAATCTATGCAGATTTTAATATTTTCAGTTAACGCATAACATATTCAGTATACACCAATTACATGTCGACGCCTCCCGAAATGACATCCACTGACAATATATCAATTTGTTACACAGCTCCGATTTCTGCTCCAGTCATATGAGGCCCATCCGTTCCATCACGCCACAGTAATTCCTTATTTAATTGGACCGGGGAGCAGCGGCTCGCAGACAGCCATTGACATTCACGAAATATAATGGTAATGCCTGCTCGTATGGTTCGACCATTTGCGCATGAAATATTCATGTCTGACTAGTTACCAAGTTATCACGCGCTTTGAGAGCGTCTGTGCCGCCAGCATAACATAATGGCAAACTTTAGCGGTCATCTATTCAGGCACGATTTCAATAGATTTGCGACTCGAAGTGTTTAATGAGATTCGGGTTAAATTTAGTCCTCAAAGGATTATCGTAATATTGGTTATTATTTTGATTATATACAGGGTAGATTTTACAAAAGTTAACTTTAATTGACCTGACGAGCCTGAGGAGACCCAAACTGAGAATAAAAAGACCCGGGAGATCCTAAATTAGCAGACAAAAGAAATGCTAAAAGGCGACATCGATTTTCATGAAATTAAAAAAATCGGTTGTGTCACCCCAAGACTTTCCTGACTAGTATCCGGGGAGGTGCGAAAAAACAGCGACATTTTTTACTCTAGTACCCCAAATTTGTATGGCAGGTACCCCAAACGTTGGTCGTAAGTACCCCAAAAACTAATAGGTTCTTCCGATGGTTAACAGAAGCTTCTATGCCAAATTTTAACTTAGACAGATTAAGCGTCTGGGCGCTATCGCGGAAACAATTTTTTCGCCGGGAACCCCAAATTTGTATGGGAGGTACCACAACCGTAGGGCGTAGGGACTCCAAAAACTAATGGGTTCCTCCGACGGTTAACAGAAGCTTATATACCAAATTTCAGCTCAATCCGATTAAGCGTCTGGGCGCTATCGTGGAAGAATACATACATACAGACATACAGACATACAGACATACAGACATACAGACAGACAGAGATCGGTCTGGAAATAGTCTCAATCGTCTCAGGGAGTCTCAAAATATATATTCCCATCTTCATCTCAAAATTTTTTTTTAGCGCGATCACAATACTTTCCTTTCCGATAGGTCGTCAGGAAAGTAAAAACGGTCACCCCAATTCTTTCCCGGCAAATAGCGAAGGACTGATTTCATCGGAATATTAATGGTGATCGGACTGGATATTTTAGGTAATCGGGATAAAGTTTTAGAGTATTTTATATTTAGAAAAAGGTATATCAAGCGCTTAACCCCTAGAGCCCCGATTGGCCAAAACACGATTCAGCGGGACGGCCCCGTTTTAATTTTATTTTAATTTAATTTGTTTTATTTTATTATGTTTTATTATTTTAATATGTTTTATTTTAATTATGGATACAGTGGTTTGGCAGTAATTAATGTTTTGGTGCGACAGTGTCATAATTCAATTTTTTTACTAATTTTTACAAAATTTTTTTGGAATCAACTTGTCAATCGGCTGAAGGGCCGAGGCCTGAAGGGTTAAACCTAAAAGGTGACTATGTCAAAAAAATAAAACAAAAGGTAACTTCATCATACTCATTACCACTTTTTTTTGAACGACATAGTATTTAACACCTAGCATCCTCCTTTTGGATATATTAATAGTACCTATTACACATAAAATACGAATGACGACAAGTGTCAGTTTATTATTTCCGTTCTTCTTCTTCGCGGCCGCCAGGAATAAAACCTGTAGAGCCAGTAACGAATAGAAGTTTCTAGAATATTAATTAAACAAAATGTACCTCAACTGTGTCTAAATGACAAAATGTCTATAAATTAACATAAATATAATGTGTTTAGTGTCAAATGAAAGGCCTGATTAAGTACATTCCGTAAATACACATCTATCTATATGTATAAATACATTAACCATTAATATTTCATAACAAAACCGTAATAAAAATGATTATAAATACAATAGTTCACTTTATGTAACGGCAGTCGTGTTTTTTTTATTATTTTAAATATATTTACTTGTTTACTTTCGTTTTAAATAATTACATTTAGTTTCTTATTTATTTTAATATGATTACTGTAAAGTTTGTTTTCATGTCATAGGTCGTTTCCACATCAAATAAAGTATACCGGCCGTAAAAAGTGCTTTAGAACGACGTAGAGTAGTATAATTGTACCCTTAAAAATAGGGACATTGATTTTGTCGGAGGCCATATTAACTGTGTAACAATTGTCCAACCTCCATTATTCCTCTTTAGAGCGGACGTCACGCTCACAATAGGAACATCCGTTTCCGTAAATTTACTTTTAGCCTGTCGCTCCGTTTCACCTTCATTAACATGTTTAGATCATTTACTTTGCCCACGGAGACCCCGTGGACGGGGTTTATTTATTTGAAATATTTTTGCCTAATACGTTTTTTAAATATATTTTTAATTTTGTTATTACCTAAATTGTTTTATAAAAAACCACTGTAGAATAAGGCTATTATATTTAATATACATTCCAAATTGCCCTACTAAAATAGAATAAGATTAAAAATAAATAAATAAATAGAAAACATGCTTATTCATATTTATCACTATGGAGGAAGGAAAGGGACGGGAAGGAAGAGGGCAGAAAATATAAAAGAAATTTAAATGCATCAAGGGAAAAATATAGGTATACCCGAAAAACATTTCGTAGTATTACTTTTTCAGCAATACAGGGTCAGTTTTTAATTAGATACATCCTTATAGTGGGTGAATCAATACAACAAAAATAAGTATTTTTAAATTGAAAAAAAAAATGTATATATTTTTTTTTGGTATTCTTTTTGTCAAATTTGTAAATTGTATCTATTGGAGAAAAGTTTGAGAAGCGTTGAGTGCGCTGCGTCATCTAGTGAGGGGTAAAATATCGCTAATAAACAATATTAGCGATATTTTACCTACCACTAGATAAAGCCTGCTGCGGTTCTTAAATGACACAAGGCTTAGCGCAGAACTATATTAGGTGGTGAACACAATAGCTCAGCAATGATCGCAGTGTTACAAGGCTCATAAAGACCTTAGAAAAGCCCCACTCAACAAATAAAATTAAAAAAATACCACTAGATAAAGCATCATACTCAACGCTATTTGTACTATTAAAAATATATTTTTGTTTTTTTTCCAAAAAAAATGTATTAAAGTTACCTAGTTTGTCGTAGTGATTCACTTACTACAAGAATGTCACTAATTAAAAACTCACCCTGTATAAAGAATTATTTACGTTTAATTTTATGTATGTATTCGTAGAACCATTCCTAAATTCCAATTCGATTAAATTCACCTTTGTAAAACTCTTAAAAAGTATGAAAGTCAGTGAAGATTAAAAAAAAAAGCTTTTTCTTGTGTCACCTTTTCCCGTATAAGGCATTTGTTGTCAAATGTAAGTTGTTTTATCCCAAAGTTCTCTCTTCTCAAAGTTATATCTAGTTATCTCAAAGTTATTTCAAGTGATCTCAAAGTTATCTCAAAGGTATCTCGAGTTATCTCAAAGTTATATCTAAGTCAGAAAACGTTTTCAAAGAATTGAAAACATTTCAAGAGTGTAGAAAATTATCAATAAAATTGGGCAAAATATCATTAATATTTTTAGGTTTTTCCAAATTTATGTTTTTTGCTTTTTTTCCTGTAAAACTAATGAAATCTGATTGACGTAAAGCTCTTCTAGAGGATTAAACAACTTACTGAGTCATAAGCATCTAGACAGTTTTTAGATGTTAGAGAATGACGAAATTGTGCAAAGGAAATATTGAATATACATACTGACATATTTCGCTGCATGGTTCAGGAGTGGGATCGCTCTTGTCACAGTATTAAACTTAAGGACATTTGTCCAATAATTCTCCAATAAATACGACGCAAAAGCTCCTCGTGATTATTTCGGCTATTATCATTAAGATTTTTTTGTGTGGGGCTTTTCTAAGGTCTTTATGAACCTTTTAACACTGTAATCATTGCTGATCTATTGTGTTCGCCACCTACTATAGTTCTGCGGTAACCTCGTATCATTTAAGAACCGCTACAGGCTTTTGGCGCCAGATTGTTTTACCTACTCATGTTGGAGGTAAAGACCACCCAAGTGGATGTATCTTTAACGCATCAGCGGGCCACACTCGCACATGAGGTGCAGGGGAGTTTCCTCTGCCTCTTGGCAGAACCTATACATTTTTGTGTCTCGGAGCTTGAGGTTGTACATGTGTTTGTTGAGGCCACAATGCCCCGTGAGCGCCCTCATTAGTATGCGTAGATTGTTCCTATTTAGCGATTTGTCGTGATTATTTCGGCTATTATCATTAGGAATACACAGAGAGCATAACGATAGTAAGGCCATTATCAATATTGCTTGTTAATAAATTAAAACGAAATTTTAAAGTTAATTAGGGGGCATTCCATGCCATTTGCATAGTAAATTGTGTATTACATAGATGCCTTATAATGGTAGGTACTCAATATAATTTTTTAAATATTTCTTTTTGCAGAGAACGACTAATTCTATCTTGAATTAATAATTGGAAACGGAAAATTAACCAAATTTTATTTAATTTGATGATAAAACTGATATTATATTCTTCTGTCACGGGTGGGACAAAAAATAGACATATATTTACTCATAAGAATTGTTTGACGAAAATCTGTGTTTTATTTTGACATCTATTGAAATAAGACATTTTCATATACATTAGATGTTTAAATACAATGACGTAAACAAATACACTAACTTCATTTTCACAATTAATAAAAAGCTGCTAATGCTAATTTGTCGTGTGTGTAATATTGAAATTAAAATTTTCAGTGTAAAAAAATTTCAATAAAATTTGGCAAAATATCATTATTATTTTTAGGTTTTCCCAATTTATATTTAGGTGCATTATTTTCCGAGAACTAGATAGGGACATTCAGAATTCTTACTCTAAGTGAATATAACCAAAAGTCTATAAAAAAAAATCCTCAGGAAAGCCTTCTTATTTGCACAGAATGGTATTTTCCCCAGCATATTTATCGATAAAGCGACAGCATATTATACGACATAGGGAAACAAAATAAACCTCGTAATGGGGCATAAACCGGCTTAGCCGTAGCGTACGGTTAATGACATTCCGAAAACTCTACGCGAAGTTTATCTTGCCAATATCGACCGACAGGAAGTGCCATTTAACTCCGACTACCGCTAACTCAATCTAAGTCCTCTTCGACGGCTTCGTCGCTAACTGATTCGCCGCATGCATGATTTCAATATGGCTACGATTAACCAAATACTACTGAGTTTAATTACAACTCCAACTCTTGGACGATCGGAGTCGATACGTTCGGAGATTCTGGATATATTGGATAAAAAAATGCCACAAAGTTTACTTAGCGAACTTCGATTACTTTGAATGTATTGGCTTTGGCTTTACGATCTTCTTCTCTGCTTATCATTTACTTGTGGTAGGATACCTTCTCCTCTTACAATCTTATTGACGTATGAACAATTTATTGGAATATTAAAGTCCTTTCCGCCCTAGAATATTCTAGCTCCAAATGGGTGACAGAATCAAATAAGCATAAGGTCAAGGTTTTATCATTCTATTCCTGTTATTTTTGTAACCAACGTGTTATAGTAATTGATCCTTAAATAATATTAAATAAAACTGGCCATTTGACTTTTCCTACACCCATTTGACATGTATTCATTATATCGGCTTTACTTACCCTACTAGTACGCGTTGTCATAGATAGATATAATTTTATTATCTTTATGTTGGAGATACAGATGTTTTGGTACAAAATGGTTCGATATAGTTGCCGTTGTAAGAGATTTTATACGTCGTTTGGTCAACTAACGATTTCCTTCGGCAGGATTGGTCCTTATGACCTAACGATGGATTTAAGAAGTGGAGCCACTAAGATTTTTGATGCAACTTTTTTTTTGGGGGCCTTTATCCGAATATTGATACCTACACCAGTTAAGCTACTATGGCAAGTTTGGTATCATTTTTGTATAAATTAAGGATGGATTCACATTTGCATGATTCGGAAGTAATGATAGGTAATATAAAAAAAATATATATATTTGCTCTTTTGTCTAAAGAAGAAAAAAAATATAACTTATAAACAATCTAGAATGTTTTAAAAATTAAAAAACTTGAGAGAGACATATTATTCTTTTATATTTAAAAAAAATAAATGGAGAGAGTATCTTGTTTGATTGTTTTTTTTTTAAAAAAGGCGCAGCGCTGCGACTTTCAAGTCATGAGGTACTTACCTATAACTATAATTGTTTTATATTGATATTTCGCCCCACTCGCAGCTCGCACGCTTGTTTAATATTTTTAACAAACTTTTGCTACAAGAATAATGTCAAAGTTATTAGCATAATATAGTGGTTAGGTTGCCTGATCTTAAATTGTAAGGTCCCGGGTTCGATTTCCGGCTTGGTCACCATTTTCCGTTGGGATCAAATTAAACGGAATTGCATTTTTAATTCTGTCGGTCGAATGCAATAATTAGACACACTTTTACACACATGTTACACGCACACATACATATAACAAGTCATAGTAGGGTTGGTTGTAAGAGATTGTCATATGACAATAAACCCGCCCATTGTGACATTTCGCAATAAAGAGTATAAACAAACAAACAAACAAAGTTTATTTCATCTGAACCAGGAAATTGTTACTCTTTGAAAATAGATTATTTTTCACTAAAATTAACACTATATCAAGTTAGAGATATTTAAAAGTCCAAATATTTAAAATGTAAATCTTATTGTTTTTATTTATTTTTTATTTTGCTATAGATTGACCTAAATTTTATTCCAGAATTGAAAAAAATACATAGGTACGATCTATGCGAAAACAATACCAAGCTCGGCTTAATACCTAAACTTATACCCTCTTCGTAAAACCATCTTATCAAAACAAAGATTAATCCTGACGAAGGAAATCTTTGGTTCATTAAGAGCCGTATCCTTCATTTTTATCTCGTGTACGCAACTAATATGGATTGCCCACAGGGCGTATAATTTCAATTACATATTTATAACCACAGATCACTCTTTTTGCTTATCGTATCTGTACTAATATAATAAAAAAGTAAAGTTTTTGAGTTTTTATGTAGGAGGTAATATCCGAAACTACACATCCGACTTCAAAAATTATTCAATGATTTTTTTTAAATTTAATTTATTTATTTAACATTTACAATTATGTATGTTTAATATACAATACTCCATGTTTACCAAATTTCAAATAAATCGAGAAGAAAGCGTTTAAAGTTTGAGATAAAGTTTCGGGTGCGTAACTCAGATAATGGTACTTAATTATCAAATTTGGTTCTACTTCAAAATTAACATTTTCTGAAGTTCTTACAGCTAAACGAGCTGTTCTAGCGTCATAATCATGAAGTCGGGGATTTCATTATAGTACGGGGGTCTATTGATCGATTCGTTCCGGCACGATCGGTTTATTAGCCACGTCACAAAAGTCGCTAGGAAAATAATAATGTTTATAATAATAAAATAAGAATGTTGAAAAATCCTTTTGAGGACATATTCGTAGAGGTCTAAACTTTGAAAATATACAAAGGAAAAAAAACGATTGTTTGAAATATACTTTATTTACTTGTTATTACTTAATATACTTTATTTACTTGTTAAGAAATGAACTATCGGTCTTTATATTCTCGTTTTCTTCATCGGTATTAGGCGCCTATTCAATTCATTTAAAGTTTTTGTAAAACTATAATGATCACAGTAGACGACAGTATCACCATCATAGAATTTACATGAGAGAAGATGCAAATTTTGATTAATTATGTTTTTGGCAGATATAACAAACTGTGAATGCGTAGAATTAGAAGATCTTCAGATGATTTTCCATTGAAATCGCACGTACCCGAAATTAACATACGAAATATTTCATTCTGTAGGTATATTTATTTAACGGTAATTTAATCACGTACAACGCTTGAGCGAAATACGCCGTGCGATAAGAAATTTTAGTAATAAATATATGCATACAACACTCCAATATCAGCTTTACCCGAATCCGGTCGGTGGCATACATCGCGCACATCGTATTAGCATTGGTTATACAGGATGAGTTTTAATTAACCGGCATCCTTGAAGGGGGTCAATGAAATACAAAAATACGCGTGGCACTCGGGGACTGCCGCGGTAAAGCTATTGCATAGCATTTTTAACAACTTATGCAATTATAATTATTTATTTATTTTATTTTTTCTGATATCAGATAACTGCGCTCTATCGGAAAACGTTGAAATTATTCCGAATCATTTGCGGCTGCGGAAGCAAATAATTCGGAATAATTTAAACGTCTGATAGAGCACCGCGCACGAGTTTTTTATTCGATAAAGCAAAAAAAACGGATTATTAAAAAAAAATCGTAGATAAAAAGATAGATAATTAAATTATCTTTAAAATGGTGCAGGTTTCATAATAATACGCCAGATAGTATTTGCGTAGTAGTCGTTTTTGTGTTCGGTTAGACCTAATTTCACAAATTAATTACACTATGTAATATAAACAAAATCTAAAATATTCAAAGCTAAGAATATTAGGAAAATGTTCTTGTTTAACATATATTTTTTTCGAATCGTAAGCAGTACTCGTTTAGACGTAATTATCAGTTTAAAATCATTAATTTTCGTTTAGAAATTTCTTCATTCGGTCGCCGCGCTGGGCTAGGCCCGCGATAAAAGCTATGCAATAGCTTAAAAATAAAAGAAGTATTTTTTAAATTTGAGAAATGTAATTTTCTGAAAAGTATTTTTAAAAGCGCTGACCACGCTGCGCCATCTATCGGTAGGAAAAATATCGCTAATATTGTATATTAGCGATATTTTACCTATGGCCATACCTATTGCACACTTACCTATATATTATACATATTGGCACAGCGTGATCAAATGCTTGTCAATTTTTATTTATTAGTCAAGTTCTTCAAATATTTTTTGTTTTTCTTTGTTTATTATTTTTTTTAATCAAAAGTTGCTTAGCTGCTCATATTGATTCACCCCATTGCAGGATGCCGGATAATAAGAAAGTGGGCTCGATTGCGTCTCTTCGTAAACTTAAATCTTAAATTAGTCCGTGTGAATGAGACAGGGCAATACGCTAGAGCGGAGTGTGAGATGACCGGTTGTCACTTTTTCGCATTAAAACTGCCAGCCAAGGTCAAATCTTACACCGCACGAAATATGCTCGAATTTATTCGGACGAGTTTAAGTTCGGCAGGTAGTATTTATCGACGATCGTTCGTTCTATATTCCGCTCTAACGTATTGCTCTGTCTCGTTCGCTTGGACTAATTTTAGTTTTAGTTCACAAAGAAACGCAATCGGGCCCAGTATATGGTATTAGATTGCTAAACTTAATGGAATGATTTGGTAACCCTTCCGAGACGGCGAAATGCAGGTGCCGGTGTGATGGTATTGACAATCAAACTATTAGAAATTTACTGTGCCGTCTATGAAAACATTAATATTGAACGATTATTTATAAAGGATATATTGATTATAAAAAACAAATACTTTATCTAGCGATAACAATAATAACATTCAATTATTAGTGCCATCTATTATATTAATTCAAATAGGATAGAATGCCATCAATAGATGGCATTGAATCTTATTACACCCACACAGAGCGGCATATTATTGAATCTCACACTACTAGAACACGCGCAGTTACAGCCATGCAACATGATGTCCATCTTAAGAAAACTAAATTCGCCCAACGATATTTTTCTTTTCTAGCTGTCCGACTACACAATAGAATACATTCGGAATTAAAAGTGAAGTTAGATACCATACGAGGAAGAAACATTATGACGGAATGGTTGATTGAGCTGGGAAGGAACGAAACGGAGAAATTGGTTAATTATAGTGCTGTATAAGAATACCTAACTACATAAAATTACTACTTTTTTGTATATATATAGATGTAAAACATTTGTATATAGATTATATGTATAAATGTATATATGAATATATGTGTATGCATATGTGTAGATGTATATGTATATATGTGTAAATGTGTATATAAGATTATTTAATATTTGTATGTATATTATGTTAGTAAAACAGACTAAGTATATGTAATATCTGTGTAAATATAGAGCTACCACATAAAACAATGCTACATTAAGTTACACTTAGCAACTAACAAAAAAAAAAGGAAAAAAGAATGCTTAAAAGTCTACCTTAGTACGGGCATCACTCCAGCAAGGTAGATTTTAATCTTATTAACCTAGTGTTTTAAATGTGTGTGAAATATTAATAAATAATAAAACAATATCTAGATAGACTAATAAGTCTATGTGAACATTAAAGAGGTTATTATTATATATTACATATTTTCTCATTATTACATATTAACACCTGTTTACCAAATTCAAATCTGATATATTTACATAAATAATAGGATTTTATTAGACCACGAGTACAAATTAAATAAATACCATGACCCAAAAGACCACGATTACAAATTAAATAAATACCATGATCTTGCAAATGCCGTAACCCGGAACGGCTTCACTGTTCACCTTCACGCGGTGGAAGTTGGCGCTCGTGGCCTGCCAGCTAAATCTCTATTTCACCTCTTTAAAGATCTTGGCCTTTCCAGAAAATAATCAACTCTTTCTTAGAAAAAATATCTAAAACTGCGATTTGCGCATCTCAAATTCTATCGTTTCGAAGGGGGAGTGAATGGGTGGTAAGGTGATTGCCCACATGTGGCAAGACAGCTGTCCTAAACCTACCACAGCCGGTTCGTAAGTCCGGAATCCACTGCTCACCCCCCAGAAGTGTAAAAAAATAGTATTATGATGGGCCCGACTCCGGTCGGTGAATTCCATGGCAGCTCCGTTTGTATTTATTTATTATTAAAGTAAAGGCGTTTTAAAAGCGCCATCTTCAGTGCGCCTCCATAATGTTATTCCTCGAATGATATACCAATTTAGGAACTATTAATTCCATCTACACATGCGTTTCGTAGTAAAATACTCGTTTACATATCGTAGTAAGTCGTTGAGCAATTTAATAAGCTATACAGAAAGAGTTTTTTATTAGTGACATGCCTGAAGTGGGTGAAACACTACTAGCAAATAAGCAACCTTTATTATTTTTTTTGAAATTTTGGTAATATTTAAAAATTTGACTGATAATTAAAAGTTTGGCAAGCGTTGAGCGCGCTGCCCTATCTAGAAATAGGTAAAATATAGCAATATTATATAAACAATATTAGCCGTATTTTACCTACAACTAGATGGCGCAACGCACTTAACTTTTTTTAAATAATATTTTGCAGAGTATACTATTTTTTAAAAATTCTTTTTTTTGTGTTTTTCTTGTTTTAAATTAAAAATAAAGTTGTTTATTTGCTCGTACTGATTCACGCACTTCGAAGATGTCACTAATCAAAAACTCATCTGTATATCAAATATATAGCGTTATAAATACGATAAAACGAATTTACCGCGTGAAGTTTGTAGCACCCTCTAGCACAAACTTCACGCGGTAAATTATTTTTTTCCTTTTTATAATGTCAAACAACCGAATAGACTTCGATTTCAGATATATAGTTGTAAGACATTGCCATGTGGCAATAAGCTCGCCATTTTGTATCCTCATTAAGTGCAAATAAAGAGTTTATTATTATTATTATTATTATTATTTATATAGAGTACCTATTATGTAAGAAAGATTGCGGGATGGGCGTCATCAAGAGACAAATCTGTCCCGCGTCATGCATCTTCTCGCGCTGGGGTTGAAAGTCGCATCTTCTACGAAACGTTCAATTTCTCCGTTGTTGAAAAATATTATCGGTCGTCGCCATCCTCCCTTGGACGTTCGCCTCGCGGCCTTGGCTGGTAGCGCACATTCGTCCTGTCGTATTCACACTTCCAAACCAATTTGGCGACATCGCCTAAAGATAAGGCATCCACGATTCGTCTGAAAATGGGCTCACTGATAACAAGAGTGGGGCCTATAGTGAGGCTGATGTAGAAAAAGACAAATTGCCTATATTTTTTAAGATAGCATCCATGCTCACCACGATATTTGGCAGCATCGTACTTGATTTGATCTTCAAAATTAAATATGTATTAAAATAATTATCTGAAAATTAAATATGTATAAATAACTATTTATAAGTTTTGAAGACGATAAACTAACCTTTAAACTTGAAACATACAATGTAACGATTTTAAATGAAATGATTATAAATTGTAATTCCTTTTTTATATTTTATATTTTTTTAAATTTTATTTAAGTGAATGCGATTAAATATTATTATTATTGTGATTTGATATTTTTAAATGATATTTTAATTTAAATTTTAATCGTTAAATTACACTAATTTTATATCTTATTCTTTTAATTTAAGATTTTTCGCATGCTTTCAATTATATTATTTCTTTTTTATTTTTTTGGTTTTTAAATTTATTTTTTATAAGAACTTTTTCTTGAATTTTATTTGGTCACATAATAGGATTTAATATAACTACATATAAATAATATTTTGACTTAATCGATTTGTTATTGTCTTAATTAGGTTTAAATTTTCTGTAAGTTCTTTAAATTTATAATTGCACAACTTGGTTTTTAATTTAATTCGGATATTTTAGTATATATGTTTCTACAATCTGTGAAGATTTTTGAAAATAAACTGAACTTGAACTATAAATACCCCCCCCCCCCCCCCTTCACTCCACCCGTCTCCTAGCTTGTACTTATATTATATTTCATTCCTCCCTTAGATATTAGTTGACATATGTTATTAATTTCAGTCTTATTTTTTTTATTATGTTTATTATTGTAATTGTACTACTAGAGCTGTCAACTACAACGGGCAAACCCGTCACCTCAGGAAGTTTTAACGAAATTTATCGTTCTGTCTCCCGTGAGGTGAGCGCAGAAGACTGACAGAAGACGAGCGCAGAGGACAAAACAGTTCACCGTCAAGCTCCGCCACCTGCCCGTCAGAGGCCAACGCCTTACGGCGAGGCACCGGGAAAGGTATACAGCGGGCAACCTCGACCCCTGACTACCAGTTTCGAAGGATATCTCCGTCTGGAATTAACCTTCAGGATACCTCCTATCTCCTGACTGGTTACAGGGTCGAGGTCGCTTGCGCCGTCCTCTCCCTTAGGTAGCGGTAAAACGGTGTCATCCGAATCTATCGCGGACCACGGCATCCTTTGTCCGGCTCTTCACCCGGAATCGGGTAGCCGATGGTCGTTTCAAGAACAGTCGCCGTAAGGTCAACAACTACCCCCGCTCTATAGGAGACAGTACTGTTACCAAGGCTCCCCCGACTATTAGTCAGAATGCACAATCGATTGACTTGGTCCAGGAGCGCCAGAAGGTTGACTCCTGGGGGAAACTAGCCCTAAGGCCAGAGTACCTACTACCCGCGCTCGCACTTCATGAGTGCAGGCCGCCGGATGGGTGTTAACCCGGGAGTGTGACCGACCCCGAACAAATGGGTATTTAAGGTAAACTCAACAAGGGTCCATTAGCTTTCAAAGGGCCCATTAGCTCCCTGTAATTGTGTCAAAAAATGACAAAAAAATCATTCCCCTAGGGGGGGGGGGCTGGTCTACTTGCTGGTCGCGCGCGAACCTAACCTCCCCAGTGCGCCAGTTCGTAGTATAATTGTAGTCTTTTCCATTGTAATAAAATTGTATTTTTGACAAAAAATATGTAGTATTTTCTTTACTATGGCAGACTTTAAATATTAATTGTGTCGTTTGTTTACGAGATATTCCATTCCAACTTCACGGCGAGATTTCGGTACAACCAGGCATCTGTGCACCGAATATCAAGTCTCTAAGTCCAATATTTCGAGATTAAGGTATGATCGATTTCTACCACTGTATTTTCAACTCTTGCCATGACCGTAAAATGCATGCATGCCAAATTTCCCTTCAATCGGATTAAGAATTTGGGCGCTATCGTGGAGGAATAAGCACGCACACACATGCAGACGGACACACATCCAGACTTCAGCCTGGAAATGGTTTTAATCTCGAAAAAAATGCGGGTTCACAATACTTTACCTTCTTGTAGATTGGTAGATCGGTAAAGTGGAAATGCCCCCCCCCCCCCCCCCGAGACGTTCGACATGTCAGCTAAGCCACGGGATCTACCCGATACGTCTTTTGCCATCCTTCCATCGGAACCTTTCCCCTAAACCTGAACTCATAGAATATGCCCTCGACCTGAGAGGCTCTCGAAAAAAATGCGGGTTCACAATACTTTACCTTCTTGTAGGTTGGTAGACCGGTAAAGTAAAATCAAACTTCTTATATGGGGAATGGGGCCTAAAGCCGGCATAGGGCCTAAAGCAGGGACCCTCGTGTTTACAGTCATTTGAAAAAATTGGCATACACTCGTACCGCGAGGGTCACCTGTCTGCACCAGCCTGCGCCTGTCACCTTTCTGCAACCATCCTGTTTGCCTGCGAGCACGCGTTTAGAATCTGCTCAAAAAATGTTTAGAATTGATATAACAAAATTTCGAGGTATCTTTGTGTTTATTCTATTTTTGTATTTTATTTATTTTATTTTATTTTTATTTTCTTAAGGATAACTTACAGCCAATAATTTTGTAGTGAACAAAAATAGGAAGCTTAGAGCCATTTACAAGTTACTAATGATAATGACAATAATAATAATGTGAATTTAGAACTGATATTAAGCATAAAGAAGATATTAAACAAGAAGATACTAAATTGTACAGTAGAAAACATGTTGACATAAACAAGACTGTAATAAAAGAAGAAAATGCTAAGCCTGGTCATCACAAAATCGCCCTACAACCTGCTTCCTTATAGTATTTATATTCGTGAAAAAGGGGTCAATATCAATGTCATTTTTTATATTATAATTACAAGCCATTCTCTATTGAGTGTTTATCTGGTAGTAATTTGTGTGTATTTACTTTTAATTGTCTCAATTTCTTGAGAATAGTTCTTGATGGCAACTACTTAGTGTCAAAAAAAAACACGTGCCCGCTTTAGGTCCCCCCCTGTGGGCAACGCGGGCATTCGTGGGAGTTTGGTAATTTACCTTATATTTTTTGTTTTTACTGTTTTGGCATTATTTACCAAACATTATTGAAAAGCCTTAAATCAAGCTTCGGCAGATAAGAAATAAGTTTCTGTATGTCATTCCTATGAAAAATAATATTACCTTTCTCTTAAGGTGCTCGCTTTTGGCCCCCTTCTCCTATATTAAATTTGCTTACATACATGTTTAGTCACTATAACCCTGATGACATGGTCGTAAGATATTGCCACTTGACAACAGGTCCACCGTGTTGTATTCTATTGTATGTGCAATAAAGTTTTTCAATCAATCAATCAATCAATTTTCTTACACAAAAATCAGCAAATGTAAACGTCTTTTCTATTACGATGTTTATTAATCCAGATAGGCCTCGAGGCGGAGATTTGGGGAGTGCGCATAAACTTCGCTACAGCATTATTAACTCGTCCGCGGCGTCAAAACGAGGTTTCCCATTCGACGAAATTGACAAGTTCCCCGCCACCGAGAGCCGTTGAATTCATTTCCGAATTTGTCAACTTTTTGCCGCTGTGGCGACGATGAGAAAACTTCCTATAAATTGACAATTGTTGAGGCGGCGCTGCGCCTCGCGCCGAGGGGCGAAAACCAACCGATGCCGAATATCCGTATAAATCATCCGTAACTGATCCGATAAAATAGCCTACTCACCAACACTTTTGTAAGTTACAAGCGTGAACCTCATTATGTAAGAGTTATTTATATATTTACAACAAGCGACATAATAATGAAGTAATACGAACTACAGTACATCTTCTATAATCCGGGACGGGAATCTTTTCTCCGGACCTTCCAGTAATCCGGCGTTTTAATATAGACTGCTACCAAGCTCGGTATTTCGAGCGTGAATTGTATACGAGTGATTGCTTGTTCCGGGTTCAATGAACGCTGTGCGCGATTTATGTGTCTGCTTTGTTTGCCTTATGCCAGTCTGTTCCGTGTTATATCATTATTATAATTTTTTTATTTATTTTATTCTGGAACCAATGGAACTACATACAATAGAATAAATTGTATATTTAAAAGTTACAAACATCTTATAATATGATGCTGAATATTAATTTAACAAAATGAACGCAAAATTATATTTTAAATTGTATCTCCTTGAGAGTGGGAGGAATCGGGATGGGAAGTGGGGTAAACGACAAAGACAAAATATATTAAATATTTATCTAGCTAAATTAGGGGGAAGTCCCCTAACGCCGAACGGCACCTAGCGTCGGACATTAATAGTATCTCGACAAGTCGCGGCGCGATCGATTCAAAGACGTAGGAAAAGAAAAGCGTACGCTTCCCCTCACCCTTTTTACTCGTCTTTGTATCGATCGCGCTGCGACTTGTCGAGATATTATTAGTGTCCGACGTTAGGTGCCTTTCGGCGTTAGGGGACTTCCCCCTATGTATCTATATAAATATCTGAGGTGAGGTGATCCACTAGCTGAGGTGCTCTATTTTATCTGTGTAATGTTCTGTGTTTGAAGTTCTGTGAGTTAAAGATGTCTCTACAGTGTAAACATAAACATAATTCATTATAGAATATGGATAAAAATAAGAATTTTAAACTAAGTGAAAAAGGTAAAACGTTGGTTAGTTTCCCTAAAGGATATGGAGTTGGTCGTGATACGATTCCCATGTATATACTAATATATGTATATAAAAAAAAATATATAAAGTATACACAAAATTATACTTTTGTACTTGTACTATAAGTATATATCATGTATATAACAAGAAACATGTACAAACAAACAATAATTTGCATACGTCATCAGCAAAGGAAACTTCGGTTTCGATTCTTAACAGGGATTTAAAATTAAGATGATCTTGCATGTTTAGAAAAATAAGTTCAGGTGGTTGTCAAGACTAAGGTGGTTATAAGATTTGTGGTCGTTGATCACATTTACACAACCTATTCTAAGTGGGATAAAATTTGACGAAGGTAGAAGAAGCTACCTCGAGTCGTATCGTTTACGACAGTCAGATGGCTACCAAGAATCATTCCAACGGGTGGCTTTCTATGCGGTTCGGGGTAGTCAGCCAGCTGAGAAGTTTTAATTTGAAGCGACGCGGTGACCAGATGACGCTAACGAACCACAGTATAATTGCGCGTGTAGTGCGGTGACAGTCCTCGCAGGACAGCCATAAGAAGTAGAGACGGAGAGATATAGACGTACAATTCTCATATGTTCACGTGGATCTCGAATAGTTCTATAAATAGTCCTAGGCGTGAACACTCCAAAATTTTTGTTTTTGGATTTGATAAGAGCGACAATATAGAAAATTGAGAAATTTCTCACAACTTAGAAATGTCACCACAAATTCGACATTTCAAGCATTACAAATATTTCCAAGTAGAGCCCTAGCTTTACAAACTACTCCAAGAATTGACACATGCATCGAATAGCGGCGATACCGAGGGATTCACTCAATATGACGAAATATGGCCACACGCTTCACATGCGACGTGCGTCATCTCCCTCTTCTTAAATGTCACGCTGCCATTTATAAACCGACCACGATGCCACTGCAACCAGCGACATTCATACTTCATTCGACATTCATTTAACAGATTCAACAGCTCGACAGAACTATCCACACGCGTGCCACTGCACGTGTGTAGATAGTTCTGCCGAGTTGTTTGATCGCATCCGCCACAACCCAATTTATTTATCTATACTAATATTATAAAGAGTTAAAGTTTGTGAGGTTGTAGGAAGTAATCTCTGGATCTACTGAACCGATTTTGCAAATTCTTTTATCAACCCCTTGAATGTGAGGCGACCCGCTCGGGTTACCTACGGCAAAATATATATAAATGTATATAAATGTAAATATAAATGTAAACGTAAATGTATATATATATATATATATATATATATATATATATATATATATATATATATATATATATATATATATATATATATATATATATATATATATATATATATATATATATATATATATATATATATATATATATATATATATATATATATATATATATATATATATATATATATATATATATATATATATATATATATATATATATATATATATATATATATATATATATATATATATATATATATATATATATATATATATATATATATATATATATATATATATATATATATATATATATATATATATATATATATATATATATATATATATATATATATATATATATATATATATATATATATATATATATATATATATATATATATATATATATATATATATATATATATATATATATATATATATATATATATATATATATATATATATATATATATATATATATATATATATATATATATATATATATATATATATATATATATATATATATATATATATATATATATATATATATATATATATATGGCTGGGATTTTTACCCGGTTTGCATAAACCCACTTTACTTGTGAATTTACGCGACCCCCTTTGTGCTGGGTAATTACCCCTTCGATTATCTTCAATGGTTTTCACCTTGGACTGTATTCAAATGGTAATCACTCACCAGCTAGGTTGGTTTTTCTCTCAGGGGTGGTTGTCTCGAACGATTGGTGGATTCCAACCTCACAAGGAAATTAGTTCGGAGAGAGGCTTCCGTGATAGAACCTCACTTTCCTCAGGTCACGCAGGATAAGCTTCCGTCGAAAATAAACACTTTTTATTCGCGAGACTTTCTTTTATTCGGTCACTTATCTTTACTTTTACATCGAGTTCCGAGTACTTATAATTTACACGAAGTCCCCGGTGCGGAGGTCGCGGCGCGTTCGCGCTGACCCTTTGCAAATTTAAAACTGAAGCTTTCGCTCTTTTCTGCCCTCGATCGCCTTACATTTAGCGACCGCCCTTACCTTTCATTGGTCTATCTCCTTCCAAAAATTTCTAAACACCCCCATAAATGCACCGCACACGTATTATCCAATCACGAGACAGGGCGCATAACAGATGCAACCCCGTTTGAAAGAGACATCGCAATCATGCTTCCTCGCTTGCACGCTAGAGCGAGAAGCGAATACACTAGTTGTCTCTGTCTTACATTTAAACATTTTATAGACGTATTATTTGCCTAATTTAAAAGAAAAGAATCTACCCTAGTACGGGCATTAACCTAGTTGGGTAGTTTTTTAACACATAATTTTCGTAATACTTCCTCTTAAATAAAGCATTATTATTATTATTATTATTGTTATTACAGATTCTCGTCGCAAACGCCACCTTTCCCCAGTACATATTGTCTTAAACATAGCTTAGTTTCAGATCATTCGTAACAAGTTAATATTAATGTTAGATCGTTAATTAGGCTAATTAAATTGTCTCTCCTAGCGCTTTACTTTACATTAAACGAAATACTATATGCTATGCTTAAATTAATTAATCATGCAATTTTCTTTACATTTTAACCTATATTATTTCTAGGGTGAATTGTGGGATTTGGAGTATGTATGATTTTTTGTAACGTCCACGGTTGTTATTTCGTAGTCTTTTTCCCGTCGCCTCGCCCGGGATTTTATCGTTACCATGTGTTACTAAGGGGTCTTCTTCACGATTTATTTTGAATGGGAACGGTGGTGGGTCGCCGAAGTTTCGCGTTTCAGGGTCGGCAGCTCGTTTATTTTATAGCCCCTTTCTGTCCTTTCCTTTGAGTTATCAGATATTTTTCAAGGAATCTCATATCCTCGGCGTCCGTGACTAATTATGTTTCCTACCCTTTGTAAGAGGGTCTCACTTTTTGGGAAGATTTATCGGCGTTGGCGTCCGCTCTCGTGCCTTTGGGCCTGCGCCCGCTGATCTGTCGGATATTCTGAACCATTCCCCCCCCCCAATGGGCTCTGAGCCTCATTGGCTCCTGTCTACATCCTTTTGGTTTACCTAATTTACATTTTATTCACATAATCCAGTCTTATTTTTTACTCATTCACCTATGGGATTCTACTTAACTAAATGTCAGGTTCAAATTTTTCTCATTGGTCTAGTGAGGGGACAGATCCTTCTCATTCAACCAATGAGAATTTCTCATTATTCTACTTAGGATATGTACCGCTTTCCGTTAACTTTCGTTTTTCATTTCTTACGAGACAAACGTCAACTTGCGTTTTCACTTTTAAATTCTAGCTAGACTATTTTTATTTTCTACTGTGACGAATAGACTTTCGCTTTTCCCACTTAGACATTAGTGACAGTTGTTTCTGCCTGATCAGCTGTTGTATGTATTTTTACAAGTTTACTGACAGGGCGCCTATACACTTTCCCGTCCACTAATAGGTCTACTATTCGCACTTGGCCTGTTTTGTCAGGGAAAACTTGAGTTACCCGACCCCTGGCCCACCTTCCGCGTTCGAGGGAAGGATCTAACAGGACTACTAAGTCTCCGATTTTTAACGGAGTTCCCTTTGTCGCCCACTTAGGTCGTTTAACCAACAATGGAAGTACTTCTTTCGACCACCGGTACCAGAAAGTATCAGCAAGTATTTGCGATTGTTTCCAGTGATTTTTGTTAGATAACTCAGTTGTATTATTCTGACCTACCGCTGTACTATCATCTGCATGGCCTAATAGGAAATCTGCGGGTGTGAGGGGTCTCTCATCCCGAGTATCTAGAGATATATACGAGAGCGGCCTGTTGTTCATCATCGCTGAGACTTCGCATAATAATGTTCTCAGCACATCTTCATTTGGCGCTCGCTCCTTTAATATGGCATATAACGATTTTTTTGCCGTTTTTATCTGACTCTCCCAAACTCCACCGAAATGGGGTCCTGAAGGAGGGGAGAAACTCCATTTTATCTCGTCGGCACTTAGACGATCCCTTATTTCATGGTTGTCGATAGCTGACAAAACTTTTCTTAATTCAGCGTCCGCACCGCGGAACCCAGTGGCATTGTCGCTCATAATTTCCCGCGGCTTCCCCCTGGCTGCTATAAAACGTCTTATAGCTAACAAGGCCGAGCTGGTTGACAAATCTCCAGCTAGTTCGATATGGGTCGCTCTCGTGTTAAAACAAGTGAAAAGTAAACCATATCGTTTTTCCACTTTCTTTCGATTAGTGACGAAAAACGGCCCAAAGGCATCCAAACCTACAGTGTGGAAACAGCGCCGTCGGGTGGTTATTCGCGCGGCCGGGAGTTGGCCCATTTGCGCGGTCATAGGCTTCGCGCGCCGGATAGTGCAATAGACACATTCTCGTGAGATCTTTTTCACCGTTTGTCGCGCTCCAATGACCCAAAACTGTTCTCTTAGCACTGATAAAATTAATTCAGCGCCGCCGTGAGCATTAACCTCGTGTAAATGTTTCACGAGTAACACCGTGAATCTATCCTTACCGTGTAATATATATGGCCTTTTTGTGTCGAAAGGTGTGTCTTTAGCATTTTCGATCCGACCTCCTAGCCGTATTAACCCTTCCGCGTCGATATACGCGTTCAATCCGAACAGACGGCTGTCTTTCGGCAATATTTTCTGATGACGTATCAGGTCTATCTCGTGTGCGAAAATTCGATGCTGTGATTCCTTGATCAGAAATTTTTTTCCGGTTGCGATATCGTCGCTTTCGAGTACTCTTGACGTGTTTTTTTTTCTACACAGATCTATAAATTTTGTCACATATGCCATGGTTCGACTCGCCCGCATGTACTGGGAAAATCTTCCTATGTCAATTACGCTTTCATTTTTTTCTGTCGTTGTTAGTACAAGTTTTGTCTTATATTCTAACAATGCTCTCTCTTCCGGTTTCGGATCGGTTGGCTCCTGGAGCGGCCAGTGTTCTCTACTGCCACGCAAGAATGCAGGTCCTGCGAACCATCTACCTTCCGGGCTTAAATCTATCTTGGTGGTATTCCGTGTGCCATCATCAGCGGGGTTGTCGCTCCCCGCTAACCAATGCCACTGTCTTGGAGACGTGAGCTCATCGATCACACCTAGTCTATTGGCTACAAACTGGAGGTGACATTCCTTTTGTGACAAAATCCACCACCACACATTTTTAGAGTCTGTCCACATAAAGACGTCATCGAAACTTAATGCGCTTTCTTGTTTTATTTTTGAGGCCAGTTCAGCACCTAACAGCGCCGCAGTCAGTTCTAACCTGGGGATTGTCAGTTTGCCTTTCAAAGGTGCCACTCGAGTTTTGCTAGCCATAAAAGATACCTTGTGCTCGCCGCTACAGCCTGTAATCCTAACATATGCAACAGCACACATCGCCTTTTCAGACGAATCGCAGAATACGTGCAATTGCCTTTTTTCACCCGCTTGTTTGGTGGCGCCATTGTAGCGTGCGATTCGCACACCTTGCGCTAACCTCAGTTCTTGCAGCCACCGGAGCCAATATTTAACTACATCGCCCGGGATTTCGTCGTCCCAGGCCACTCGGCTACTCCATACCTGCTGCATGATCAGTTTAGCTCTTATAGTGAGCGGTGAAAGCGCACCCATTGGATCCCATAGCTGCATTATTAATTTTAGGGCTTCCCGCTTCGACGGAATCTTATTTCCCGTCGTCAGATCTTCGCTGAGGCGGTCCATGCTCCCATTAAATGCTAACTGATCAGAGGCAGGTAACCACGTCAAGCCTAATATACGTTGTGACGTCAACTCACCCTTTTCCAGAGATACTTGCGCGAGCGCGCGGTTTTCTTCTGGTATCCCGGTTAAAGCCTCGTTTTTATTTGAAGCCCAACCGGACATAGTGAAATTCCCAGCTTTATGAATCAAATTAATTTCCCTGATGACTTGTTTTGCTTCCTCTAACGTGTCTACCCCCGACAGCAAATCATCAACGTACGAATCGCGCTCTATTATTTTTACAGCCGCTGGGTACTGGTCCTTAAACCGAGCTGCGTTTTTATTTTTTACGTAGATCGCGGAGGCCGGGGAGCTACAACTACCGAATATTAGACAGTCCATTTTTAAGATTTTTGGAGGACTTTCACGCTGGAAACCTCGCCAGAGAAACAGCTGACTGAAGCTATCTTCCTCTTTCACTTTTATCCGAAGATACATATCTCTTATGTCGGCCGTGAAAGCGATTGCATTTTCACGGAATCGTAATAAAATTCCTAATATGCTATTTAAATAGTCTGGTCCACCTAATAACATGCTATTTAGTGACCCGCCTGCGCCCGAGGACGCAGCGTCGTGAACGACACGAATTTTGTCTTTCTTCGCGGGGTGAATAACCCCCAGGTGCGGAAGAAATAACACTCGAGGGCGGTTTTTTAATTGTTTTTCCTCGACTTCCGAAGCATACCCCTCAGCTAGATATCTCTCTATCTGCTGGCAGTATTTTTCTCCATAAAGACGGTCGGAGTCCATTTTCCGTTCCACTGACCTCAGCCGGGTCATTGCCATGTCTCGGTTATCTGGTACGGAAAAGTTCACCTCTTTCCATAACAGACCTGTCTCCCAGACTCCATTTTTTAAAGAAGTAGTATCTTCTAAGATTTTTTCAGCCCTTACATCGGCCTGAAGCTTTCGCTTTTTCTGTGGCCAATCGTACTCTAGCTTCAGATTTTCTTCAAGTAATTTATCTAAAGAAGGTTCATTTTCCTGATTTAAGCATAGCGCCGGGTACCTAATGTCTCGTTCGAGAGCGTTATTGCCGCCGATAGCCACCCACCCCAGGAGTGTTTTAGATACCGATAGGCCCCCGTCTACCATTTTTAATCCTCTAGAGACTATCAGTTCCCAACAATTAGCTCCCAGGAGCAGGTCAGGTTTTACGGTCGTCGCCTGAGTCGAACGCACCATCCCTCCGATCGGCCTCTGCGCACTTATCACGCTTTTGACCTCCGGTAGATTTAGCGAGGCTACGCTGTAAGCTCGTACTACGTACTCCTTCTTACCTAAATCTCCCCTTACTTTGAAGGACACCGCTTCGGCACTGCTATTACTCTCTCTCATATTCCCGATTCCAGAGAGCTGTAATCCCTGCGTCGGGCCTCGAATCCCTAGTTCTATTGCCACGCCCTGATCGATGAGTGAAACAGTCGCGCCTGCGTCTAACAACGCATATAATGTTTTTCTACCCCTGGTCCCAACCACGGTTATCGGTAATACTTGCAGAATGACCTGATTTCCAGATACCGCGTTCGCCACTACCTCGGAGCTCGCGCGCGGCGCCGCCGCGATGTCCGCCTCGTTTGCAGGCGGCGGGGCGGTCAGCAGATAGTGATATTTGCCCTTTGGAAACCGTTTATATGCCGAACACGATTTTCGGCCGTGGTTGTGCCCTAAACATTTGAAACACCTACGCATTTTTTTTATCTCATCCCAGCGGCTTGCTAAAGTTAGATTTTTAAATTCTTCACATTTATTTAAATAATGGGATTTCTCACACCGAGGGCACTTAGGTTCCTCTTTGCCCTGGGTATGTAAGATATATTTTTTAGAGCCCGTTTCTTTCTGTCTCTTGTCTCGCGGGTTATCACAACTTTTCCTAGGAAGCTCGGCGGTACATAGACCGGCGTCTTGTGCGCTGATCGCTAATTTCTCTAACCATAATGCGAAATAAACTAATACCGGATCGTTTAAACCAACCCTTCCCCTATCAGCTAGCCACAGAGTCAATAAGTTCTTTGGCAATTTTGCCACAAGTGAAGCCAATAAGTCTGGATTATAAAGATGTTCTAATTTATTTACCGATTTTACGGTCGCGACCAGATTTTTTATCTGGCACGCAAATCGCATTAAACCGTCTGCATCTAGACTATCAGATAACCCTTTTTCTTTCCTCAAATCCGCTATCGTTCTCTGAATAATTAAATTCGTATTACCGAATAGCGCCTCTAACGTGGTCATGATATTTGTCACGTTGTCAGGACTTAAAAGCAAGCCTGTCACTGCCTCGCGTGCTCTACCTTTTAATGCTGTCTGCAAACGCAATAAGTTTTGTGCATCATTTAAATGCATTACGTCTGTCGACTGTTTGAAAATAGTTTTGAAGGCTACGAATTCTAAAGGATTCCCGTGAAATGAAGGTAATTCTTTTGCAAAATGCGGTTTTGTGGACGCTACAGAAAAAATCCTACATACCTCTTTTATCATTTTTTCGCTCGAGCTGCTAATTCCATCGCTGCTCGTACCCGGGTCCGTATCAGCGGCGGCCTTTACCGCCGCCGCCGACACCGCCTTGGTCTCTGCCCTAGCGTTGTCCGCAGCTGCCGCGCCGCTCGCATTCGCCGCGCCGCCCGCATTCGCCGCGCCGTCCGCCACCGTCGCGCCGGACGCCGCCGCGTTGCCCGGTTCCGATCGCCCGCCGTCTTCACGCCGCCGTGCCGCTTCTGACGCCGCATCTCCATTTTCTTCTGCGAATGTTCCCCCCCAGGGTTCTGGTGAAGTCTCAGCAGCTGGAGTTTGATACTCGGCCCATCTCGACACTCTGCTAGCTGCCGTGTTGTCCCCCGCGACGTCGCGATCATTTTCCTGACTGCTCGTTTCTGTCCCGAAGGTTTCGGAGACAATTTCCAGCATCCTCATAGCATGCCGCGAGTCTTCTTCCGCTGCATCCAGTTCTTCCTGCATCGCCGCTCGTTGCAGGTTCATGTCAGCTTCTTCTTCGATTTCTTCAGCCGCTCTGCGCGCCGTGCGCCGCGCAGCCACTTTTTTCAGTTCTGCATCCAATTTAATTTTATCAGCTTTTTTCTTGGCTTTTTGGAGGTTCACTCTTCGAAGTTCTTCAGATGCTGCTCGCAGTTCCTGAACGTGCTCGCTTCTTCTGCTGCTCTCTGACCAGGCGCGCGATGAAGGTCTTGGATTTTCGGATTGCGTGCTTTTCGAATCCATATTTTTATTTTCCTTTCTCGTTCTTGATCCAAAGTCACTTTTCTTTCCGATTTTCTTTATTCGGCTTGACGGAGGACCACGATGGCTGGGATTTTTACCCGGTTTGCATAAACCCACTTTACTTGTGAATTTACGCGACCCCCTTTGTGCTGGGTAATTACCCCTTCGATTATCTTCAATGGTTTTCACCTTGGACTGTATTCAAATGGTAATCACTCACCAGCTAGGTTGGTTTTTCTCTCAGGGGTGGTTGTCTCGAACGATTGGTGGATTCCAACCTCACAAGGAAATTAGTTCGGAGAGAGGCTTCCGTGAGAGAACCTCACTTTCCTCAGGTCACGCAGGATAAGCTTCCGTCGAAAATAAACACTTTTTATTCGCGAGACTTTCTTTTATTCGGTCACTTATCTTTACTTTTACATCGAGTTCCGAGTACTTATAATTTACACGAAGTCCCCGGTGCGGAGGTCGCGGCGCGTTCGCGCTGACCCTTTGCAAATTTAAAACTGAAGCTTTCGCTCTTTTCTGCCCTCGATCGCCTTACATTTAGCGACCGCCCTTACCTTTCATTGGTCTATCTCCTTCCAAAAATTTCTAAACACACCCCCATAAATGCACCGCACACGTATTATCCAATCACGAGACAGGGCGCATAACAGATGCAACCCCGTTTGAAAGAGACATCGCAATCATGCTTCCTCGCTTGCACGCTAGAGCGAGAAGCGAATACACTAGTTGTCTCTGTCTTACATTTAAATATTTTATAGACGTATTATTTGCCTAATTTAAAAGAAAAGAATCTACCCTAGTACGGGCATTAACCTAGTTGGGTAGTTTTTTAACACATAATTTTCGTAATACTTCCTCTTAAATAAAGCATTATTATTATTATTATTATTGTTATTACAGATTCTCGTCGCAAACGCCACCTTTCCCCAGTACATATTGTCTTAAACATAGGTTAGTTTCAGATCATTCGTAACAAGTTAATATTAATGTTAGATCGTTAATTAGGCTAATTAAATTGTCTCTCCTAGCGCTTTACTTTACATTAAACGAAATACTATATGCTATGCTTAAATTAATTAAACATGCAATTTTCTTTACATTTTAACCTATATTATTTCTAGGGTGAATTGTGGGATTTGGAGTATGTATGATTTTTTGAAACGTCCACGGTTGTTATTTCGTAGTCTTTTTCCCGTCGCCTCGCCCGGGATTTTATCGTTACCATGTGTTACTAAGGGGTCTTCTTCACGATTTATTTTGAATGGGAACGGTGGTGGGTCGCCGAAGTTTCGCGTTTCAGGGTCGGCAGCTCGTTTATTTTATAGCCCCTTTCTGTCCTTTCCTTTGAGTTATCAGATATTTTTCAAGGAATCTCATATCCTCGGCGTCCGTG
The DNA here is from genome assembly GCA_944548615.1 of Micropterix aruncella. NCBI lineage: Eukaryota > Metazoa > Arthropoda > Insecta > Lepidoptera > Micropterigidae > Micropterix > Micropterix aruncella. Next base: position 12,223,635 of record OX155956.1, read on the forward strand.
ACTAATTATGTTTCCTACCCTTTGTAAGAGGGTCTCACTTTTTGGGAAGATTTATCGGCGTTGGCGTCCGCTCTCGTGCCTTTGGGCCTGCGCCCGCTGATCTGTCGGATATTCTGAACCAATATATATATATATATATATATATATATATATATATATATATATATATATATATATATATATATATATATATATATATATATATATATATATATATATATATATATATATATATATATATATATATATATATATATATATATATATATATATATATATATATATATATATATATATATATATATATATATATATATATATCTACTTTTTAAGTAGCTTTTACTAATTTTATTATATATATATATATATATATATATATATATATATATATATATATATATATATATATATATATATATATATATATATATATATATATATATATATATATATATATATATATATATATATATATATATATATATATATATATATATATATATATATATATATATATATATATATATATATATATATATATATATATATATATTGTATAATGTTATAACTTATGGTCGTTTTTGCCAAGGCCGTCGCTTCACGGCGATTTCACGCTCAACGGTTTCACGGTCGAAACGGTACGGACGAGATTTTACTTCGCGAGGATAGGGGGGCAGCGTTAGTTAGAAACGTTTTCGTCCGACCGTTTTTTCTCCGACTTACTTTGCAAATCCGACTACCACGAAAAAGTCTATTAATTTTTCCGTGTTAATATATAGCCTATGACACTCACAAATAACGTGGATTTCTATTGACCCCTTGAAGGGGTTAACCGATGAGAGTTATATGATTAAGTTTTAGAGAAAAGTTGTAGAGCTTGGTAATGCCTACAAAAAAGTTAGCGACAGCATATGTCTAAATTTTATATTTAAGTTTCAAAAAGTAGTTTTTTATATTAAAAAAATATTTTAAATCGTTAGGTCATATTTATTGGTTATTATATTATCAACAATTATGAATTCATATCAAAATAAGTAAATTTATCGTCTCAAGTGTTTACAACAAAAGACTTTTCCCTTTTACTGCATATAAGTTCCCTTTTACTGCATAAATGGTTAAAGAGATAAGACACTCACAAGAAGACACTCACAAATAACGGTAATATAGTCAAATTGGCATGCGTATACATACATACATATGCAGTAAAAATACAAGCCTTCTTTTGGCAGTCAGGAAATAAATCATAGCACTCAGTACTAACCGAACCACACTCATAATTTCATCACAAGTAAAAAGTTTTACCGCCCAACGAAGCTATATTATATATCAAAAGCCGGCCGTCTGTAAGATATACTTTTCAATAGACATTAAGGTGGGCCAATACCGTAAGGGGTGTAAAATTAAAAAAAACGGTTGTGTCACCCATTGTAGTATTTTCTTAAATACAGCGATGTTTCAAAATAAAACCGTCGCTTTTATTAGAGATATTTCAAGCAAAATTTCACAACGTGATTTCGGTCCAACAAGACATCTGTGTACCGAATTTTACGTCTCTAACTGCAATATTGTAAGATTGAAGCGTGCCCTCTGGTGGACTGAATTCAGCTACAATTTTTTCAATTCTTGATATGACCGAACGATGCCATCATGACGAATTTCAGCTCAATCGGATGAAGCATTTGGGCGTTATCGTCCACTAATACACACAGACACACAGAAGTCCCGTTTGTTACAAGTTCGTCTAACGCAAAGAAGAGAGAGAAGACAAAGGGGAGAATGCAGTCGGCGGATGGCGCTTCAAAAGCAAGCGCATTACGTCAGGGCTTTGACTGCATAACTGCTCTGGGCTGCAAGGCGATCAAAAAGGTGGAGACGTTCACGGTTTGCTAAATATAAATAATTGCATCCCGGCTTAGCAGAAAAGAATTTCTTGTGTCGGCGGCGCGGCGCACTCTTTGAAATGGCCTGAAGGAAAACGAGAAAACAGATCCACCCTGTCTTAGCTTCCTGCTAGCGGCAACTAACTTTAGCAACTTGCCACAATATAGCAATGCTAGTTACTTTTTATAACAGTAATCTTAGATTTTAGCAACCCGTGCGAAGTCAAATTATCTCTTATTTCAGTTGATTTATATTTGCCAAGTTTTTTAAAAATTGACTTTTTTCTTTCGTTATAGAGCTATAAATCGATGATTCAGGATACGAACAAATAGAGATTTATATGAGAATTTTACGGTATTTTTTATCTATTTTTAAGGAGTTATTCCATAGTAAAAGTATCAGGACGCATTCGAAAGTAAAGTAACGTAAAGTAAGTTTGAAGTAACGTCGTTAGCTGCTAAACAATGATTCCCGTCTCATCACCGCAGTTAAACAGCGTCGGGGGTGGTCAGTACTTGGATGGGTGACCGCTTGAGTACATCCACGTGATCATATAAAAAGCCGGCCGTCTGTAACATAATTGTCAATTAGATGGGCCGTTATCGTAAGGGGTGTAATTGAAAAAAATAACGGTTGGGTCACCCAAAGACTTTTCCGGTTAGCAGACAACCCCACTTCCCCCATCCCTGCGCGCTAAACCCCTCAACCCAGGCCCACCATTCACCCCCTGCCAATTCCCCCCCCTCCCCACCACCTAACCACCCCCCTCCCCACCCGGTAGTGATTGTGTCAAATGACTATGATACCAAAAGTAGTAGGTATTTTATGTATTTTGTAGTATCCACGAAAATACTGGTATTATAACAAACATTATGTACTCGTAGTATTTTCTTAAATACGTCTGTATTTTATAAAAATGCTTCGCTTGTATACGAGATAATTGAAACAAAATTTTCACAACGCGATTTGGCTCCAACAAGCCATCTATATACCGAATTTCAAGTCTCTAAATTTCACCTCAATCGGACCAAGTATTTGGGCGCTATCGTGGAGAAAATACAGACAAACAAACAGACAGACAGACACACAGAAGTGCGTCCACAATACTTTCCTTGTCAGGAAAGTAAAATAATATTATGATTGTAGCAGCATTCATTTAAGAGCCGTATTACAAAATAGCGTAGGTATTCTTTTAAAATTAGTTGAAAAAATTAACGCATTTTTTTTGGATGTAACTATAAAAGATAGGATAAATAAATAAATAAATAAATAAATAACTATTCAACCCTGGGAGAAAAACCGCGGCACTGAGCGCTCTTCTCTTGCGCAAGCAAATATATAAACAATTTCTAATTGTTTTTTGCAGTGTTTTCTCCTTTCTAATGACAATAATTTATATTATGTCGTATTGCTAAAAGAGTGAACTTTAATATGGTATAAGTATTATATAAGAATCTTATTTTATTTCTGAGAAAATTAGAATGATACAGGAAGATTTTTTTTTAATTTTGTGTAATTGTAAGTAATGTATACCTTGGATATGTGGTCAAAAAACGAAAAAATAAAGCCGTAGTGTACATCAAGAATACATGACGGACATAAAAAAAATAGTATACGGTTTTCGTTGTAGTGATATTACTGTATTAAGGAGCTCAAAGTTTGCCTTCCGAGCGTTTTACGAATAACGACTTTCGGAAAATGGGCTGAATAAGTAAATAATATTCGTTACATCTAAAATTAAAGGCCGCTATGGTCAACATCAAGAAATGGTCCAGGTAATTCAGTAATTAAAGTTTGTAGAAATCTCTTTATTTCTTGGAATTAGAACGCCAAAAATCCACTTTTCTTGCCTTTCTGGAAAAAATATGTGAACGGGCTCTTAAACAGTTATGCGGTAAGAGGCGTACTAACTAACACCTACATTACGAACCTACCGTCGCGCGGTGAATGATTGCGATTTAGCAGTTACATTCAGCGCTATCTATCGGCTCCATCCTATTCAGGATACTTTGCGAACACGAATCAAGGAAAAAGCAGGAAACGTTGGAATTAATAAAGATCGCGGATTGCTTTTATTAGTATTATTTTATTAGGTTTATTAGGGTAATAAATTTAAGTTGAAATAAATATTAAATCCAAATTAAATAAAAATGTATAGTTTTAATAATATTATTTTGCTATATATATTTTATTGCAAATAATAATGCGGCGCAGCCAGATACGAGAAAAGATAGAAGTAACACATTTACAATCTTTTTATGATATATTGTAAATTTCCTGATAGATTCAGTAGATGATTTTCAGTGATATTACTTGTTTAGGTATATTACATGCCCAGTGAATAGTGTAAATATAGGGCTTTCAAATATATGACACATCAGTGTTAATCCGTGGTGACGAGAGTTAATTTTAAGTACGACTTATTTAAATTTGATCGATTACATGAAAACTAGGTTTGAAAATATAGGAACATAAAATGAAGTACTTCAATATGATTCAGTTAGGCACCAATGAAGCTCGTCCCGTTGCGTTGTCCTAAAACAGGAACCCGTGGGAGTAGTTCTTCTAAAATAGAATACTACGACCACGTTCTAAAGGTACGGCTTACGTAGTACGCGAACGACACTAAGATTTTTTAGCTGATTTACAATCTCGCTCGAGGTGCGAGGCGAGGCGCGGGACGAAGCGCGAGACGAGAGTGTGAACGGGCACCCGCGTCTCGTCTCGCGCCTTGTCTCGCCGTTCGCGGCGCTCGCGTCGGGAGCGGTTTTTTGGGCACGAGTCAAAGGACATCGCGACGAATAGTCGGGGAGCCAGCGACAAAAAAGCACAAGACTTTTGAAAAAGCTGATACTTTCAGATCAGATAGTAGTTTGGCCATAGAATGCCGGGTTAAAGTCATCAGGCCAAATTTCGGGACACCTGATGCTGGCGTGTTAGAAAAGATGTAATTTTAATTAGTACTCCTAAAGTGTTTTGGAAAAGCTGAAAATTAATCAGTAGACAGTGGATGCAATAAAGCACTCGAAACAAATGGTCAGATTAATTCATAATCGAACGCATGGCGTCAGCATGTCCGTACCATTATATTGCACAGCACAGTAGACCATTACGTCATAGACCGATGCGTGACATGTATGGAGATGCTGACGCCACGTGTTTGATCATAAAGCAGTCTAACCATATGTTTCGAGTTCTTTATTGCATCTACTGTCTACTGATGAATTTTCAGCTTTTCCAAAACAGTTTAGGTTACTAATTAAAATTACACCTTTCCTAGTACGCCAGCGCCAGGTGTCCCGAAACCTAGCCTGCTGATTGTACTCCGGCGTTGTATGGCCAAAATATTCTGATCTGATCTGAAAGTATCAGCTTTTCCAAACTCTCACTTTTTTGTCGCTGGCTGTTGCACTGCTAGTAGCTCTTGGACTGCTAATAGGTTCTAGCTTGCAAGCACCACGAGAGTGTAAACAGAAACACATTTTCCTTCGATCGCGCGAGGCACGAGGCGAGACACGGACACGAGGCGCGAGGCGCGAGTGTAAATCAGCTAATAGATTTATAGGGAAATAAAATCAATAAGCGACTGTATACTTTTACAGGAGGATGTAAATCGCCTTGTGGATAATTGTAAAAAAATATTTTTAGTAACATTAAGAAATGTAATTCAATTAAATTTAGAAGAAAACAAACTAACATGCCCTTAAATTTTCAACTTAATGACAATGTTATTAAAAAGTGACATCTGTGATAGATATTGGTGTCATTCTAGAAAATAATCATAATTTGCAGACCGCATTGAAAATGCTCTTTCGAGGGTAACAACATTTTGGGATTTGTCCTTAGACCTTCTTTTCAGGTCGACCGATACCATAAAAATATTATTTAATTCTAGGAAGTCATTTGGAATTAGCGTCAGTCGTTTGGAACCCTAAATATAAAACGTATATTTCCCGAATTGAGTCAATTGAGAAACCGATAACGAAGCGTTCAAATTTACTATATTTTGTAAAATCATCTTCGTAAGCAGAGTCGCTCCAGCTTATGAAATGATGACCTTAAAAAAGCGCCGAAGCATGATCGACGCAGTATATCTGAATAATTAATTAATAACCGTGCGGATTCTTCCCCCCCCCCCCCTATGCATGCTTGTCATCATTACGATTCCGTATTTATGCATATATTTGCCACACCCCCAGACTATTTAAAAAAATCGGTTGTGTCACCCCAAGACTTTCCTGACTAGTATCCGGGGAGGTGCGAAAAAACGAACGATGTAATCAAGGTTCCCCAAATTTGTATGGCAGGTACCCCAAACGTTGGTCGTAAGTACCCCAAAAACTAATAGGTTCTTCCGATGGTTAACAGAAGCTTCTATGCCAAATTTTAACTTAGACAGATTAAGCGTCTGGGCGCTATCGCGGAAACATTTTTTTCGCCGGGAACCCCAAATTTGTATGGGAGGTACCACAACCGTAGGGCGTAGGGACTCCAAAAACTAATGGGTTCCTCCGACGGTTAACAGAAGCTTATATACCAAATTTCAGCTCAATCCGATTAAGCGTCTGGGCGCTATCGTGGAAGAATACATACATACAGACATACAGACATACAGACATACAGACATACAGACATACAGACATACATACAGACAGAGATCGGTCTGGAAATAGTCTCAATCGTCTCAGGGAGTCTCAAAATATATATTCCCATCTTCATCTCAAAATTTTTTTTTAGCGCGATCACAATACTTTCCTTTCCGATAGGTCGTCACGAAAGTAAAATCTAACAATAAATATAATGCTTAATTATTACGTATGTAATTATTTATTTATATATTCTCGTCCTATCTTTGCGTCCTATCTTTACATACCTTTTACTTTCCTGACGACCTATCGGAAAGGAAAGTATTGTGATCGCGCTAAAAAAAAATTTTGAGATGAAGATGGGAATATATATTTTGAGACTCCCTGAGATGATTGAGACTATTTCCAGACCGATCTCTGTCTGTATGTATGTCTGTATGTCTGTATGTCTGTATGTCTGTATGTCTGTATGTCTGTATGTATGTATTCTTCCACGATAGCGCCCAGACGCTTAATCGGATTGAGCTGAAATTTGGTATATAAGCTTCTGTTAACCGTCGGAGGAACCCATTAGTTTTTGGAGTCCCTACGCCCTACGGTTGTGGTACATCCCATACAAATTTGGGGTTCCCGGCGAAAAAATTGTTTCCGCGATAGCGCCCAGACGCTTAATCTGTCTAAGTTAAAATTTGGCATAGAAGCTTCTGTTAACCATCGGAAGAACCTATTAGTTTTTGGGGTACTTACGACCAACGTTTGGGGTACCTGCCATACAAATTTGGGGAACCTTGATTACATCGTTCGTTTTTTCGCACCTCCCCGGATACTAGTCAGGAAAGTCTTGGGGTGACACAACCGATTTTTTTCTTTTTCTGTTTCGTTCTTATAACGTGGTATATGACATAAATAATTAATTCATTTACTACCCTATTAATTTATATATTGGCCAATTTATTATTTTTTCTTGATATACTTTATATTTACTCTGGTATACTTTAGTAGATTGTAACTTAGCACTTCACTCAAAATTAATTGTTAAAATAACAACAATTTCATTGTTATTAAAATATACGTTTTTATTTTTAAGTAGTTTTGGGTATACTTCTTTCTTTTAAATCGCAAAGGGCATTATACAATCGTTCAATAGGTAGAAACATGTTATTACTTTATGTTTGTTTAATTTTGATTTGGTAAGTATGTAGGTTGTACTATCTATTTCAATACAATACAATACAATACAATCAACTACTCCAGTAGATAGGCATTCCTACACTTGGATGCGTCACAAAATTAAATGCTAAAAATTTCATTATTATAAACATAACTATCGTGATAGTTGTCATGGCTGTAATATTATATTCAATATTACCTACATACAAATAATCAAAATATGCTAATGTGATGAGTCAGGGAGAATAATATAAAATAGAAATGCAAATTTTATGTAGAATAATCAAAAAATATATATTTTATTGCCAATCCAGCAATATGCCTTCGTATTTTTTTTTAAAAATGAATTTAATTATATGAAAATTAGAATGTCAGCTATCATAATACCATTATGTTTAAAACTTTACGCATTTCATTAATCATCAACATGGAAAATAAACTCAGAAATAAACTCCCTTATACCATAAATTGGGTTTCTTACCAAATTATGTATAATTATCTTTTTAAATTGGTCCTCTCCAAGGCTTTTCATTTGCTCTGGAATCTTATTATAGAAGGAGAAATTTTGGTGAATAAAACTGTTTCGCACTTTGCTAAGTCGCTGTCGGTTTATGTGGAGATTGGATTTATTCCTCGTATCGTGATGATGAAAATCACTATTCACCGGAGCTTCTGTTAGGTGTCTACGAGCGTACATAATATTTTGGTAAATGTAAGAAGAAAATAGAGTCATTATTCCTGATTTTACAAAAGAATTTCCCAAAGAAATTAAAATAAAAAATAAAATAAGAACGAGGGGTCAAGAAATCGTAGTCATTGTGGAGGCAATAGTTTAATAGCAACTATTATTTCTGGAAAGTTAGCTATTTTTCTTACTATTCACTGAGGTTTTTTTAATTAGGAACCATCTTTTAAAGGCTCTATTTAACACTGGATTCACTAAGAGATTTATTATGTATCGAATTTCATATGACGACCTCAGTTTAGGTGCTTACTTTTCACATAATAGCCTATACTTGCAATAAATCATAAATATATCGTGCAAGAGAATCTGGAGTAACATAAATATCGGAGAGTACGTATTGAATTTTGCAGCAATGTTCGAATAAAGAAAAGGGTGTAATGGCTTCTGTCCAGAGGACTTGATGAATGGCTTTGATAGATAAGAAATGTCTAAGTTGTCAGTAAAGGCGTCTTTACTAACCAAAAAGGAGTTTTTTTCACGATGAGGAATTTTTCAGAGCGAATGCACATTATATTATATCTATCGACTAGATCTAAAAGTATATTAAAAGTATTAAAAAGTTATTAATCTTCATAGAGAACGAAGGCGAAATGGTTTCTACTTTTTTATTAAGAACAAGCTTTTGTAAAAATATTTAAACGGGAGTAAGACAAGGATACTTACTGTCGTTCATCCTCAATATCCGGAGAGAATACAGAATCCGCAATACTTTAGAGATCTGCTAGAGAGATTTCGCCATTAGTGTTATAAGACTTGCTAACCTACTGTATGCCGATGATAGTACTAGAGCTGTCGAATACAACAGGCGAACCCGCCACATCAGAAAGTTTTAACGAAATTCGATCGCTCTGTCTCCCGTGAGGTGGGAGCAAAAGACTTAGGACAAAACAGTCCACCGTCAAGCTCCGCCACATGTCCGTAAGAGGTCAACGCTTTAACCGCGAGATAGCCAGGTAAGTTACACAGCGGGCTGACACTCACGCCCTTGCTACCAGTAACAATCAGATTATTCTGGTCTCCCGACTAGTTACGGGTTCGATGTCGCTTGCTAGGTCCTCTCCCTTACGCAGCGAGGGAACGGTTTCTATCGAATCTATCGCGGACCATGGCATCCTTTGCCCGGCTGTTCACCCGGAATCGGGTAGCCGGTGGTCGCTTCAAGAGCAGTCACCGAAAGGTCAGCAACCACCCCCTCTCTATAGGAAACAGTACAGCTTCCAGACTCCCCCGACTGTTAGTCAGAATACACAATCGATTGGCTTACGCCGCACGGTGCGCAGACTGTACAGGAGCGCCAGAAGATTGACTCCTATGGGAAACTAACCCTAAGGCCCGGGCTTTCACTTCATGCGTGGAGGCCGCCGGATGGGTGTTGACCCGTGAGTGTGAACGACCCTGAACAAAGAGGTCTTCGTGGCTCTACTAAACTAAATTTAAACAGGGTAGTTACCCTGGACAACAAGGGTTGCAACATCGCCGACACGTTGGGTGCTACAAACTTCACGCGGTAAATTCGTTTTCAAACCTATTTATAATCATTAAATATTATACATAGGATAGCCTACATTGGACAAACGAAACGTCCCCTAGCCATGCGACTGACAGAATACATCAAAGCTGTTAAAAACGTTCAGCGAGAAAAAATCGGCGATCTGCGAACATATATTGGATAGCGGAAGTAACCACTGGATGCAGTTTCAAAATCCCATTGTGCTATCCAAAGAACAATTCTACTTTCCTCGCATGATCCGGGAAGCCATCAAAATAAGAAGAACCCCGAACTTTAATAGAGACAACGGCTACAAACTCTCTTCTACGTGGAACCCTCTTCTTAAAATGTTCCCGCCGCCGAACGCCGAACGCAAAGACGTAAAACAGGATACAGTGAGTGTTGTGTGCAAGATGAATTTTCAAAATTCCCGCGCTCCGAGCCCGGCCCCCACCACCGTTACGACTTACGCAGTGGCGGAAGCGGTATGCGGCCTACCCGCAAAACAACGGATTGACAGCTCTTCAGTCTACCCTGGACAACGGCTGCTGCAACGTCACCGAAACGTCGGGTGCTACAAATTTCACTCGGTAAATTCGTTTTCTATCCTATTTATAATGTCAAACAACCGCGATAGTCTTCGATTTTATCACTCCTAGAATGTGTAACGTCCCTTCCGGGATGCAAAAGGTACAGCCGAGTTTTTACTTCACAAGTTTAGGGGTTGAATATGTTATGAATCCTATTTGGTAATTAATTTAAAATCGTGAAATCTGTTTCCGAAAATAGAATGGTGCCCCACCTAAAAGTGTCCGTTATTTAAAATGTAATATTTATTTAGCTGTTAGGATCGCGGCCCAATTCTGCTCTTTCAAACAACCAAAAGCCGTTTGAGAGCGACATTAAATTTTCATGGCGGTAATGAGCGTACCGCTGCTGACGTCCATCTTTCGTTTTCAGCCAACTCGCTAATTACCCTTCTTAATAATGTAGCAAATGGTTTATGCTGTCGCTGCCTGAGAAACGAATTTACCCAGCTCGGAGGCGGTTGTCTTGGTCGATTTACCCATTCAGCCTCATTTGCAGACTTCGTAAAGTGTTTTGTTTTGAATTTCCAAGCGTCGATATATTGACGAGGCGTACTTTAAAAGCGTTATGTACCGGGGTTCTATTTTACTAATATACTCACAATTACCGACATGTGGTCCTACAGATCACCAGAATTGAAAATGAATTCCAAGTTTTTTACTTTGCAGGCCCACCATTCGGTGAGAAGGAAAAGTATTGTGAACGAGCAAAAACTTTTATTCGAGATGAAGACGGAAAAATCAATTTTGAGCCCATCTGAGACGTTTAAGACCATTTCCAGGTTAAATGCTGTATGTGTGTATATCTGTCTGTGTGTATGTACCTATGTCTGTTTGTCTGTATGTCTGTGTGTGTATTTGTCCACAATATCGCCCAAACGCTTAAGTCGATTGAGCTTATTAAACATGGCACGCAGACATCATTTAGTTATGGCAAGAGTTTTTAAGTTGTAGTTGAATCGGTCCACCAGGTGGCGCACTAGTCGTATTTCAATCTCGAAATATATGACTTAGAGACTAAAAAAAATGGTATACAGATGCCTCGTTGGACTAAAACCAAATTGTGGAATTTTGGCTGAAATATCTCATACAAAATAGATTATACAGAATGGATCATTACCTAGAAGCTACATTAAGAATATTTAAACTCCGCAATACATTTTAAATAAATATTAACGCCATTTGTTAGCGCATGAATCTACCCCGCCCTAAGCCGAGAAACGAACGTCACAATAGAACCCAACTGAGTTCCACCCGGCGGCCGAGAGAGGGCGCTCATCGATTTTATTTATGAATATAATATTCAGATGAAAGCAATCCTACTTATCGGGAAAGTGTTGAGGTGAAATAACCGACTTCTTCATATATTTTCTTAAAATCGTTTTCCTATATTACGTTGATATTATTATAGATGTGCAGACTGTACTTTTTAGGACTTTACTTTTTTATTTAAGATATGCAGACTGGCTGATATAAAGCAGGTTCCGAAATCGGCTCCATACAGAAACCGCATTAATATCACGCTAAAATAGCTCGCAGGCCACAGCACTTCAAGTGAAAATAAATAATTTTAAAACATCATCAAACTTTAATAATCAGCTAAGCAATAAATGTTTATAATAATAAAATAAAGTGAAATATTATTTAAGTAATGTTAACAAATTTTATTTAATATCCTTTTTTATACGATGTAATTTAAGATACACGATTTCTTAAAGATCCACCACACTTTTCCTTAAAGATCAAGTGGAATATTTTATTGATGTCAGCTCATATACGCCCACGTAACCTATCAAAAATATTTGCCTTTTATAAGTCACTTACATTGATGTACAAAATTTCAAACCCTTATTTACCAAATACAATATCGTAATATCTAAAACTAAATCATATACATAGACTGTCGATATATATTTAACATTCTCATATACATTTCCAGATATAACATCTAGAAAGACTTCTTTCAATCTGCTTAATTTAAATTCAATTCAAACATCAAAAATATCTGCCTTTTATACGTTATTTACATTGATGTAATAAATTTCAAACCCTTATTTTCCAAATACAAAATCGTGAGATCTAAAACTTAATTATATACGTAGACTAAATAATATAACATTCAAATATATATTTGCAGATATAACATCTAGAAACACTTCTTTCGATATGCTAAATTCAAATTCAATTCAAACAAGCTTTCAACATCAATTAATTTTATTAATAGAGGGTTCGAAGCACTTACAAGTTAAATTTTCGCTTCGGGAGGTATCCGGCCACTTAATTTGTAATGGACTTTCCGGTGAAGGTATTAAATAGTATATTTCCTCATCAAGGGTAGGTGTATAATAGAAGAATCTTAATATTGGCTCAAATTATGGATGAAGTTGCGTTGAGATTAAATTTGATGAGCAGATATTTGTTTCTGATGTCCTGCTATATGCGCAACAATATTATATGATGTGATAAACACAGTAAATAGTAAAAAATATGGAATAAATAGATTTATCACCAAAATCACAATGGATGATGTTATATGATGGTATAGACAAAATAATAATAAAAGTATGTATTGAACATTAAAAAAAAACTGCTTTTATAGCTAACTGATAACTTCAGAGAATTTCCGACAGCTAGTGCGATCAAATGTTGAGATGCTTAATTAATATTAAAATATTTGCATAGCAATATGTCTCGTGAAGTCAAACTATTTAAAGGGATTAGGGATTAGAATACTTGAATGAGAAAGGTGAAAAGCATAATTGGTGAGAGGAAAAATGGTATTTAGGAAGAAATTGTTAAGGCCCCCACCCCCCCTTAACAATTTCTTCCTAAATAACATTTTTCCTCTCACCAATTATGCTTTTCACCTTTCGCATTCAAGTATTCTAATCCCTAATCCCTTTAAATAGTTTGACTATTTAAAGGGATTTGATTAATATTAAAATATTTTAATATTAATTAGACTGGCAAAAAACATGTTTTTCATGTTTTTTTAAACTTTAACCCATAGCCTATTTATGATTGTCTCAGATTGCTGTCAGTTTAAAAAAACTTACTACTTATCTTTAAAGAAAACTTTAAAAGCGTTTTCCTCAAAATTATATTTTTCTGTTTTGCGCCGGTGGTAAAAAAACATACTTGACGGATCGAATTTTTCCAAACAAAAATTTATTATATTACATTATATGAATAAAATTAAACAAAAAAAAATGGTTAAAATGTTTTTATGATTTTTTTTACTCGTTAAACATTTTGGGGCTAAAATAGATTGTAGTTCTTTAAATCCTTGGAAAATTATAAAAATGATAACTTTTAGTTTTTTTACTTCATCTACAAAATACTATCTTACGTATATTAAATAAGTAAAAAATAATATCTTAGTTTATTTTTCTGTTTCAGGCAAAATTACACTCTCTTTTACCGACGCAAGCAGATACCATCATTTCTGCAGCGGTAGAAACATTTGTCATTCAATATCTCTAAAATAGTTTTTTTTAATGTTAGAAAAAACATTTTTATCTTTCAAATGCTAATAAAAGTGATATTCATGATCATATTTCAATTTTAGGTTTTAAAAAAACATAAAAATCATGTTTTATGACCTTCTAAACCAAGCTCCCTCTTAAAGAAGTTTCTTTTGTTCACTTTAGATAAGGGCTTCGATAATGGTAATCTTTTTATAGCAGCGTATATTTAGAAATGGTAGTTTTAATTTAATCCCTGACTATTAAATTCTACTTATATTACATAAAAATATATGAGGAAACCACATTCATTACAAAGATTCGTTTATTAGTATTTCACCATTTCCAAATTTTAAATTTAATATCTAATTTAAAAATGTGTTTCCAGCCCATTACACTCCTCTCCTAGCATTACATTGGAATGCGGGTAACCATAGGTGACAGATTTGACTGCAGTATACTTCTTGCCGCTGAAGAAGGAGCCACGGGCTCCGAAACGTCCGGCAAAGGTACAGCCACATTCCATTCCACTTCAAACCGGACGATTTTTGGTATAAATTAATGATTCCGCTTTTTTTTATTTTGCAGACGCATAAATAATTGCGAAGAAAAAGGAGATTTTTTTAAAAGAAGGTAAGCATGGTTTAATGTTTGCAAGAAATCTCGAATAACTTCTCTCGTGCGAACATTCAACCTACTGTATCGTCAATCCCATTAGTTGTACAAAAAATACATTAGGTCGATTTTAAAGAAATTGAACTATTCTTTGTAGTGGTGTATTTAAAATTTGCGTTTGATATTATTAAATTATTATTATTTTATTTATAATTATCATTATCATTTTTCAACATTTACTCCCAAACTGAACACAATGGAAAATAATTCATCGTGTTCCCACTTCAATTCTAATGTAACAGCCAAATTTTAAAATTGTTTTTAAACGGATTCTATATTTTAAACGTTATTTAAAATAGTGTGACTGCGCGGCGCCGGGCGGCTCAACGCAGAGTACGAGTACATAAACTAATGAATCCTGTATGTATATGTTTATTTCAATGAGTCGTGTATATACATTAGCAATATTCGATGTATTGCAAAAAAACAAAGTGACTTTTAGAATCCGAAAAAAAAAATTGCGACCTGGAGAATCTTTAGCCATTAGCGATTTTTCTACAGGATGTAATTCAAGGCGGGCACTGGAATAATAACCAAGTAACAATCCACCCCTTCGCAATTTATTATAGAGATAATGGGAAAACAAAATTTCCTGTTTTCGTCGCAATATCAAACTCTTTGAAACACGATACAATAGCCGTTCATTTATTTCAGAGTGGTTAAATTACTTTCTAAAGAAACAAATGGGTTTTTTGAGAAAAATACTTTACTTTTTTGATGGAGCAAAATCTCAATACAAAAACTAAAAAAAAACATAAATCTTTATTATCACAAATATGATTTTGGAGTTATTTATAATCGATAGGCGTCCAGTAATTGAGGCTTTTATTACCCCACTTGAGTTTATTGTGGGGTTTTCTCTGGCCCGTATGTTTTAGCAACACATACGGGCTCGAACCTAACCTAACCTAATCTAATTGCGACGTTACACTTACCTACAGCCGACAATTTAACGAAGATCCTCCACAATATCGTTGTAAGTCGTTAAGTCGAATCATATCACGCTGTGGCGGTAGTGCGGCTCAAACTTTAAGGATGTCAGTAGACAGCAACTTCGTAACCGCGATTCGCTCAGGTATACCACAGACCTACTAATATTAAGACGTCATCCGCGCACTGGAGCGCTTCTAAACTCGACTTACGTAGTTTAGGATGAAGCGGACTCAGCCAACAGATACCCTGACAGGGAAATTCATATTACGGTGTGTCAAAATTAGCAAACTACCTCAATCTTAATCCTTGTCGCAATAATTCGGAAAGGGCTAATTTGTAAGTTTCGGCACAAGGGGTTGTTTTATTCTGTACTAATAAATTGAACAAGTTTTTGTCTTTGAAACACGATTTTTTTCACAGAACTTACCAGGAAATAAGATGTTTAAAAAAGTTAATGGTAATCAGCAAATAAATAACATATTAGCTTAGTCAAAAAATAATTTAATTCAATAATATCTTCTTGATGTCGTGCGTGGTCGATCATTACTTTGCAGAAAGGCTCGGCTCAGGTGCACTGGCGTGGTCGGATGAGAAATGGTGGCGCGGCGCGACTACTGGGAACTCGTCGACAAAATGCGCACCTTTACCACAGTAAATATATTTACTGTTCCTGTACCGACCGTTCTGAAAGAGAGTTATTTCGTTTCTGTTACAACACCTATGCCAGATCTACGCCAATGCAGCGTTAATCATCATCTCTGTTTCGTGTTTTGCTAACATAATAACCAAGGTCATGTTATATTAGGGCGTGGCCTAGCTGATTGGTTCGCTGTTTTTGTTTGCCGAGTCGAATAGATAACTTCCCCCGCGTTCGCTTGCGGGGTGCCGGGGGGAACAAAATCATAAATTTCGTATTTGTGGTCGCCGGAGACACATCTCGTCAAATATTTGTAGATTGTGTATTATTGTTGTCGTTTATCGTTTTAATGGAGTGGAATTTACTTTTTACAATTGATACAGGAAAGACCCGTTATTCGGGACACTACATCCAACGAAAATAAAAATTAATCTAAAAAGCTAAATGCTTTTTTCATGTCAATCTCATGTCAGGTGGAATAACATCACTACGCCATGTCGTTTGCTTTTGTGTATCTGCCAATATTGATGTTAAAATCTCTTCACAATCGCTCTCTCAACAACGACAAAATATTTGTAATCAAAATCTGTCTTCAATTTGCAATTCTTTTTGAAAGAACGTGCCTGTAGGAAGGGTCTAACACGAAATCTATTTCTATTTTTTCTGTTAAGAACTAAATCTACTACTGCCAAAACCGTTGACACGCGTCTTTCTCGTTGAAACTCATTTTAAATAGAAAAATTACTAACAAAAATAATCTATACTCGAAAATCGCAGTGGATGGCCTGTTTGCTAAGCATGTTTTACTAACATGTTAGCAAAACAATGTTATGGTCGTAACATGGCGCAGCGGACCCGGCTTTACAAATGACTGTCCATGTTTTTATGACTGCTTGGCGTAGTGTCGCGGTTGGTTGAGAGACGGCAGCGCGGCGCGACTACTGGGAACTCGTCATAAAATGCGAACCCTTACCGACCTATCTAAAAGATATTTCCTTAAAAAAATAGTCTAGACACAGTTATTACTCCTCCGTTTCACCACGTATGTGAGATCTGAACCCATGCAGCGTTAATTATCATCTCTATTATGAATGACTGTCTTTGTTTTTAGGACTCTGTTTGGTGCAGTGGCGCGGTCGGTTGAGAGACGGCAGCGCGGCGCGACTACTGGGAGCTCGTCATAAAATGCGAACCCTTACCGACCTATCTAAAAGATGTTTCCTTAAAAAATAGTCTAGACACAGTTATTACTTCTCCGTTTCACTACGTATGTGAGATCTGCATCCATGCAGCGTTAATCATCATCTCTATTATGAATGACTGTCTTTGTTTTTAGGACTCTGTTTGGTGCAGTAGCGCGGTCGGTTGAGAGACGGCAGCGCCGCGCGACTACTGAGAACTCGTCATAAAATGCGAACCCTTGCCGACCTATCTAAAAGATGTTTCCTTAAAAAATAGTCTAGACACAGTTATTACTTCTCCGTTTCACCACGTATGTGAGATCTGCACCCATGCAGCGTTAATCATCATCTCTATTATGAATGACTGTCTTTGTTTTTAGGACTCTGTTTGGTGCAGTAGCGCGGTCGGTTGAGAGACGGCAGCGCGGCGCGACTACTGAGAACTCGTCATAAAATGCGAACCCTTACCGACCTATCTAAAAGATGTATCCTTAAAAAATAGTCTAGACACAGTTATTACTTCCCGTTTCACCACGTATGTGAGATCTGCACCCATGCAGCGTTAATCGTCATCTCTATTACGAATGACTGTCTTTGTTTTTAGGACTCTGGTGCAGTGGCGTGGTCGGTTGAGAGAAAACGGCGCGGCACGACTACTGGAAACTCGTTGTTAAAATGCAACCCCTTACCGACCGGTATAAAAGACGTTTCCTTTAAAAAAACTAGTCCTAGTCACAGTTATTACTTTCCTGTTACACCACGTATGTTCGTAACAATATGGTGCAGCGGACCCGGCTTTACAAATGACCATGTCCGTATTTTTATGACTCTGTTTGGCGCAATGGCGTGGTCGGTTGAGAGACGGCGGCGCGGCGCGACTACTGGGTCCTCGTCGTTAAATGGCAAGCCCTTACCGACCGCTATAAGAGACGTTTCCTTCAAAAAAACTAGTTCTAGATACAGTTTATTTTTCTGCTACACCACGTATATGAGATCTGTGCTAATGCAGCATTAACAATCATCTCTATTACGAATGACTCTGTCCTTGTTTCTATGACTGTTTGGCGCAGTGGCTTGGTCGATGGAGAGACGGCGCCATGGCGCGACTACCGGGATCTCGTCGTTAAAATGAGAGCTCTCCGGTGCACGTCTCTCGAAAGCAAATAAAGGAGGGTTAATATTTCACCGGGTTGTCGACAACGGCGATAACATTATGTGGGAGTCGGTCGGCCGCTCAGACTCTCGACTCCAGGAACAATGGCGCCCTCCCCGCCGAAAGAATTTAGAATGGGATATTAAAATAAATTATTAAGCCTTCGGGGAGTTCACTTCTCGCTGCGGTGAAATCAACGAGATAAATGCTTTTAATGAGGAAACTTTATTAATGTTCTTGGAGCTCGACGCCCTCTTATGTAAGCAGCAGTGTCCGCTGAGCGATCCTACACCACCGTGAATGACCGTTCTTACAATACGCCTCATGTTTTATTGGATAGGGTAAATGAGAGTCATCATGGAGTTGCCGGTCAAACGGACGTAAAAAAGAATTTAAGGGAAAAGCTTAGGACATGTCATATCAACAGCGCTGAAAATGGAATCCTAGTTATTGAGAAGTGGTTGACTAAAAACTCTAACGCGTAATGCCACTGAGACAATATATATGGCATTCAGGACAAAAGATATTCAGCTAAGCATCTGATCACTGGAAATTCACACACGATGGTATTTACTCCATATGAAATAACTGCTTTTTTTCCAACAATTCTTCTTCTTCTTAGGGTGCCTCTCCAACAAGTGAATAATGACAGTCCAACAGAAAAAGTGTTAACAATAGAAATCCCAACAATAAAAACAAGACACTCGTAATGTCCAACAATAGCAACAGTTCGGCTACCCGATTCCGGGTGAACAGAGCAGGGCAAACGATGCCGTGGTCCGCGATAGATTCGGTAGACACCGTTTCACCGCTACGTAAGGGAGAGGACCGCGCAAGCGACCTCGAACTCGTAACCAGTCCGGAGACCGGAGTAATCTGGTTGCAACTGGTAGTAAGGGCGTGAGTGTCGGCCCGCCGTGTAATATACGTGGCTATATAGGGGTAAAGCGTTGGCCTCTTACGGGCATGTGGCAAAGCTTGACGGTCGACTGTTTTGTCCTAGGTCTTTTGCGCTCACCTCATGTGAGACAGAACGATCAAATTTCGTTAAAACTTCCTGAGGTGACAGGTTCGCCCGTTGTAGTCAACAGCTCTAGTTGTCCATAAATAAAATCAGGATTGGTTGTTGTCCATAAATAGTTGTCCATAGATAAAATCAGGACTTTTGATCTGATCATTATACTAATGACATTAATTATTACTATTTACAATATTGATACATGCCATTCAACACTAGGTAGACCATCGTCATCACGTACTATTTTCAGGTGCTATGTATATTAAACGTATTATGTATATTAAACATCACGTACTATGTATATTAAAACAGGTTCCACAAATATTTTCCTCTAAATGCAGTTCTTTGTTCATGGTCTTTTTATTCGTTTTGATTATTTTTTGCGGAATTGTTTGTTCCGAAGCTATGCAATTCCAAATAGCGCATCAGCTATGTTAGTGCTGTCATACTCTATCTGGAAGTCAATGATGGTGCCTTTCTGTATTGAATTCACTGTACTATTTTCTGATACCTGTAGCAGAATGAATATCTAGTCAATGTGGAAGTCGAACTGGTATACTTTAATTGCTGCTTCCTCAAATAATAGAAGGCAGCCAAAGAGAATATTCGAGAATAAAATAATAGAGCTTGAAATATCTAATTTCCCAAAAATAAACGACAACGCTTCATATCTTGCTTCTAGAATATTTCGTCCTTCATTTGTTCGGTCGGTGGATGTGCCTTTACCGTTTTAATGGAACGCAATCTGTGTCTGCGAAATTGTCGAATTAATGTAACGTGATAATGTCCGGTGAAAACTCGATTAGCCAAACGGCCTTTCGTGTTGTTTTGGCTTTCGCTTTAACCCACTTTAGCGCGGTTTTAAACTGCTTTACTGGCGCGTCGTTAAATTCAATGTTTTATTTGGTGCTGTCTGCGCGAAGTAACTCGCAATATACGGAACTCGTAAACAGAAGCGGTCTCATTCAATTCTCATGTCTTTTCACCAGCAAGGTTCCGTAGAATAATACTTACATGTTCTGGATAGTCTTTCAGTCGGGCAGGCATACCTGTGTGTGTGTGTGTGTGTATTTGAATGTTTTTAATCCTAGATAGTTAACATTTCTGAACTTCTATGATACGCTAGCCATTCCACTTTTTGACGATCATTTTTTAAATGTGCTTTTAATTGCAAAAAATATTATGGTTTAAGCAAGAATATTGTATTTATATGAAATATGGGATATAAATTAAAGAAAATTATTGAAAACATTATTATTTATTTACCATTTATGTACTAACGGTACATAAATGGTAAATAAATATTATTTACCATTTATGTACCGTTATGTACCATTTAGGTATGTACAGTAACTAATTTTTATTTTACATTTATGTACTTTTTCAGACGGTCATGTTTACATTATAATAAAGCTTCGAATGACCTCGACATATTTTCCGACACGTTGGTTAGTTTTAGGAAAAAATAAGGCGATTTGTTGTTGCATTAGCTTATAGTTTAATTTGTTTTTAAGTAGAACTTTTTGTTTTTTGGTTGCATTAGTGGGTTTGGTTGCTTCGTTTAATAAGTTATTAGTGTAATTTTGATTGTAATGTCCCCTTTGCTACTATTTATAATGTTTTGTAGTAATTAATGGTAATATAGGTCTGTTCGTATTATGTATTATTTTCACACAAATGTATATGACTGTTTTTACCTAAATAATAATAAAAAATAATTAAATAATAAATCATTAAGTGGCACATGTTTCTTAGTGACCAATAAGGCAATTTAGGTATTCTATGATAAAGTGAACTACGATGTCAAATAATTAAGTTATACAAAATGTAATTACTCGATAAACCATAAGTCAAAGCCTAAATTTAAATTATAATAAAAAAAATAAATTACAATTTATTTTTATTTCGTATTTTACTCTATTGAAAAATGTAACGGTAGAGATATTATTATTATTATTTTATTATTTATTTAGGTACATAGGATTAGGTATACAGTTCATTCATAGGTCATGTAATCTTATAATAATTATATAAATTATTTAATAATTAATATAGGGAGGTTTAACACATCTTACATGACCTTTACTGCCAATAGCACATCTAACTAGGCGATAATTTGGCCCGTCTCTAGATGTGCATATTTTTATGCAATTTTAAGAAATGAAGTGTTTTTTTTAAATAAATTATTTGGACCGACCACCTGTATATACACATAAATATACCAATTTTATAAAAAATATAGCTATGTAATAAATATATACATTTATAGTTGTAATTTAATAAAATTTTATTAAGAAAAATAGATAAGTGATACTAAATAAATTGTCGTGCGTTGCAAAGAAGTTGATCAGATTTTACATATCCCTTGTTAAGTAGCCATCTATTAAGGTTTGCTTTAAATAATTTTATGTTAGGATAATTTTTCATGTCTTCACTAAGGGAATTATATAATTTTGGGGCTATGTAGAATATATGTCTCTGGGCAAATGTTGTCCTGACTGACGGAATTATATAATTATATACATTGGTGATGTTGGGCAGCACTGTAAAATCCTTTATTTTTGCCATTTCTCAAGAATGTTTTGAAGCATAGCTGAGGCATATCAAAATAAACACAGCTGAGGCATATTTCGATTCAGACATAAGTTCCTGAAGTGATTTCGAATGTGAGACTTTGGCTATATTAATAGTAATAAATACGCTTTATTATTGTAGAGGCTGATATGGCGTAATATAAGTGTTTTCACTTTATTTTGTACCAAGCTGTTAGAAACAGCTTCTATTTTCATAGTAAATTCGCAGGTGTCCTATCCGTGACATGCACGTATTAGCAGTTTTTTATTTAATTGTGAAAATTAAGTTAGTCTATTTGTTTACGTTATTGTAGGTAAACATCAAATGTATAAGAAAATGTGTTATTTTAATAAAAATATGAAATCAATTCACAGACTTTTCGTCATACATTTCTTATAAGTAAATTTATGTCTATTTTTTGTGAGACCTGTGACATAAGAATATCACAGTTTTATCACCAAATGATATAAAATATGGTTTCTCTTCTGTTGCTAAATTATTAATTCAAGATAGAATTAGTCGTTCTTTTCAAAAAGAAATATTACAAATTCCATACACTGAAAGAAATCCAATTGCTAAACCGTTTAGTAAATGTCTTTTTTACTGAAATTTAGAAAATAGTACCCAAATTTTAGTATAATTAGCCAAACGCGTTCAGCTATGGACGCAAAACCGTTTTAGTAAAATATGCTTTTTGTAAATAGTACCTAAACGTTTAGGTAATATTTGCTAAATTATGTGTTATTGTTATTAGTACCTAAACATATTGGGTAATAATTAACCGAACTCAATATTTCAGTAACTGGTAGCTAAATTGGCTTGTTTAGCGAACAGTACCTAAACTTTATTGGTTTTTTCAGCTAATAAGATGCTAAATTAGCCTTTTCAGTAATTAATACCTGAATATTTTAGTAACTGGTAGCAAATAAGCTTGTTTAGCAAACTGCACCTAAACTGTACTGGTTTTTTTCTGTAAATTAATACTAAATAGCCTTTTCAGTAAATAATACGCAAATTTTTAAGTAACTGGTTACCAAATTATCATATTAAGTAAAGAGTACATAAATATTTCAGTAACTGGTAGCTTAAGTCAACTTGTTTAGCAAAATGTACCTAAACTTACCTAAACTTACAGTAAATAAATACTAAATTAACTGTAATTTAGCAATACGCTACAAAAGTGTCAGGTAATCAATTACTTAACGGTTTTGTATAGAGAAAGCTATATTATAGAGAGTCCTGTCTGAACGGCGTTCATTTAAAGGTCCGCTTGGCTCCGCTTGTAATCGGTTTGAATAATTGTTGTGTCTATCTCTGTTGTGCTATCTCCGAAGAACCTTTGCGGCAAGTGTCGTGGGTAAAAGTCAGTGGAACAATGTATAGTTCGAAAACAATACTTATCGAGGATATAAATGATTTAGGTGAGGTGCGGTTCATGTCCATTCGAAATGTTTATGTGTGTAGCTTAGAGAGAGTTATTTTTGAATGCATTGTATATACGACATTAGGATTTGATGCTCATTTATATTGTTATGAAATTAGCATTCCGGCCGTTGGTAAAAGAATTTTCATTTTCTACGATTCATTGATAAGCCATGTTGTAAACCACGATACTCTCACATCAAGCGGAAAAAGATTTGTAACAACAAGAGTATATTTATAAATAAGATAAAAAACGAATTTACCGCGTGAAGTTTGTAACACCGGCTTTATTGTAGACCCAGTCTACCCTTGACAACGCCGGCTGCAACGTCCCCGAAACGTCGGGTGTTACAAACTTCATGCTAGGTAAATTCGTTTTTTATCTTATTTATAATGTCAAACAACCGCGATAGTCTTTGATTTTATATAAGAGTTTATTTGTAGTAAAAAATAGCTATTACCATGGCTCACTATTTTATAGCTATTTGACTGTAAATATTATTTAGGTTTACATTTTTATTTTTATTTTTGAGACTATTAAGCCATGTTGTAAACCGCGGAAAAAATTGTAACAACTAGGTTATATTTATAAATAATATAAAAAACGAAATTACCACGTGAAGTTTTACCACGTGAAGAACACCCGAGAACGTCCCGGCTGCAACGTCCCCGAAACGTCGGGTGTTACAAACTTCACGCGGTAAATTCGTTTTTTATCTTATTTATGATGTCAAACATCCGCGATAGTCTTCGATTTTATATAAGAGTATATTTGTGGTAAAAAATAGCTGTTACCATGGCACACTATTTTATAACTATTTGACTGTAATTATTATTTAGGTTTATATTTTTATTTATGAGACTTTAATTTGTATAGTTTTATAGAATAGCATGGCTATTGGTTATGTTAAAAAACATTATTTCATTATGTACAAAAAACACTAAAAATTTAATAATTTAATGACGTGCATTGTTTTCTTTATATTTAAACGAAATGTTACCAATTTGTATGTAGCTGATTTATTGTATGTTTTTACAAGTTTTTAAACAATAAACAACAGTTTTTAATCAATAACATTACATTGTTTAATTTTAATTTTAAGTTCACAGACGAAAGCTGAAAGAGTAAATTAAATGTTTTGAGATAGGCTCCGACAGATGAACTACTTCATTACTATGAAGTTGTTAAGTAGATTTTTACTGAATTGTTAATTAGATTTTTACTGAATTGTTAAGGAGATTTCTAGTAAAATATTGTATGAATTTAAATAAAATTTTGTAATTTTTATTATTTTTTTTCAGGAAACTTTCCTGAAATCTCCCAGTAAACCCAGAAACCCAGTACTCAGTAGAGTAACCTAGAAACCTAGTACTATACTGAGTACTAGGTTTTTGGGTTTACTGGGAGAGATTTCAGGAAAGTTTTCTGAAAAAAAATTAATAAAAAATACTAAATTTCATCTAAATGGTTTAGTAAA
This sequence comes from Micropterix aruncella, assembly GCA_944548615.1. NCBI lineage: Eukaryota > Metazoa > Arthropoda > Insecta > Lepidoptera > Micropterigidae > Micropterix > Micropterix aruncella. The sequence continues at coordinate 12,248,628 of OX155956.1, forward strand.
ATCCATACAATATTTTAGTAGAAATCTCCTTAACAATTCAGTAAAAATCTACTCAACAATTCAGTAAAAATCTACTAAACAATTCAGTAAAAATCTACTGAACAATTCAGTAAAAATCTACTGAACAATTCAGTAAAAATCTACTTAACAGTTCAGTAAAAATCTACTGAACAATTCAGTAAAAATCTACTAAACAATTCAGTAAAAATCTACTGAACAATTCAGTAAAAATCTACTGAACAATTCAGTAAAAATCTACTTAACAGTTCAGTAAAAATATACTAAACAATTCAGTAAAAATCTACTTAACGATTTGGTTAAATGTTCCTAAAGTATTTAGTTAATTTTCCTAAGCTATTTAGTAATTTTATACCTAACTGTTTAGTTAATTCTACTTGAAGTTTAGTAAATTTTTCCTAAAATTTTGAGTTAATTGTTTAGGTAAATCTACTAAACTTTTTACTGAACTTTGGTTACAGGTTACTAAATTAAATTTACTAAAAACGGTTTAGTTACTGGTTACTTGATAGTTTAGCAGTCACTATAGTTACTGAACTTTAAGTAACTGAGTACTTAAAATTTTGTTATTGTTTACTAATCATTTTTCTCAGTGTACTGTGTACCATTTTAATGCATTTTAATGCATAACACAATTTACAATGCAAATATCCCACCCGTGACGATGGAATGCTCCACTTACAAATACTAAATAAGGGACTATTGATTAGAAAGTAAGTTTTTTCTTTCATTTGTATTGAATACCTAATTAAATTACAAAACCTACTAATGAACGTTAATTATCAAATTACTTAGAATACAGTACAGGGTGCAAGTACAGGTGTAAAAGTTAACGCTAACTGTTCAAACTTGCCCTGCTGTTCAAACTGGCGAGTATGCAGTAGATATCTCAAAAACAAAATTACTTACCGGCCAAAAGCGACCACCACGCGACGCAGTCTAGCGGTCACCAAGGCAGCGCGGAACCGCGAATATGTAGACAAATGACCGCTCTTGTATATCTCCATACAGCAACATCGATATATAAGACATAGAAATGCCCTTAGATAAAAATGAGTTGGGTCACATCCGTTGCGCGTAAAAACATGTGATAGACACAGAGCAATACATTGAACAGTACGCGAGAGAATATCACAGGTATATTTGTCGCGGGATCGCTCATACCGGGAAGTACTGGCGGAACATTGCGCGAAAAGAGCCGTCTAGGCGCTTATAATCGATGTACAAGAAATAAAACGGCACAACCGATGCCATGCCGTGTAGTTGCTTTCATAACATAAATAAATAAACAATAGTTTGTGAAAAACTTTATTTATGACATGTTTCTACTAAAGCTACATACATAATAATCAGTATTATAACATAGTGTCAACGTATTTTTTCAAATAGTATAAATCTATATTAAGTATATTTTTACAAGTAATAACTTAGAGTCTACTCTAAAAATATTTTTAATGATATCGGAAGAATTTGATGATTTTTTATTTACGATGAAGTTTCCACAATAATTATATTTATATTCACATTTATAATATCAAGATGCTTAATAATCCATCCGTGCTCTCGTCAATTTTTCAGTAAAAACTAACGATTCGAGTAAGGGAATTTAAAACAATAAATGATAGTAATATCATCATTTTCAATTAAATTAAAATTCAACCATGCTTCATTAAAATAGCTTGTTGTGTTATGTACGCTATTGACTTTATCATAATGTAATTAATTTGCGTATGCTCAAATGTTATCAAAGGTTAATTTAAAACACAATGCAAGCAATGGAGTAAGTTTAAATTGAGGCTTTTTAAATTTTCCTTCTCATTTAATTATTTATCTACTATTTCTAAAATTTGTCATCACAGTTATAATACTATCGGGAGAATCTATATTTTCAATCGAATAAAAATTTTATATACAAAACGCCACATTTTAAAGTATAAAATATATTTATAAATATAAACCTAATCCAACAACATTCACTAAATATTTATTTATTCGTAATCACAGCTATAATTCATGTTTTCTTAGCATTTAAAAATGTACAGAATGTATTTTTTTAAATTACAGAAATAGAAAACTCTTCCATTTTGGCACTCATTTTCTATCATAAAAACATAATAATGTTTAGGGTTACATTAGAAATCGTCTTAAGAATGATTTGTGGGTAAGTAGAATGATTGTTAAGAGAGTTTTAAAGGGTTTGCAGAGGGATACGCCACCTGTAACAATAGAAACAATGTGATTATGCTGAGACAAAAAACAAAAGATTTTAATCTGTACAGTCTCGATGAACGCACCGATACGACTAATGGCTATCTTATGTTATAAATATACTACCCTCTTTGTCGGGATAATTCAGGTTAATTGCTTCATGATATACAGCATATATGACATCAGAATATTATCTATGACAATCGACATATTGTTCATGAAATACATATCAATTACATTTTTCACGAAATTGATCCCATATACTGGAAATCTTATAAATTAAAAGTCTATCTGACAATAAAATCATCAAAAATGTGATTCTACGTTTTCAGGGAGATGTTTATGTCACCAACCAACAAAAACCAAAATTTGTGAAGAGGAAAGAGCCAAATGGACTTTCCTTGCACATTGCAAGCTTGCATACTTGGTTACTTAATGACAAAAAAAATATCTTTGGAAGCTGTTTCCCTCCAATAAAATACCAGAGGAATATCACGGATGGAATGTGCACAGTATAACGAGTTATAACGGTAAGCGCACTCTCAACCGGCAGGGCGATGCGGGGACAGGGTGGGAGGGAAGTGAACAGAGGGATACGTCTCAGCGAACTGTGCTTGGCGTTACGCGCGGGTGGAGTTTGGAAAATTCCTCGAACGTTTGAATGTCTGCGTCAGCGGAGTAGCAGCCATATGGCGGTCACGTCCGAGCCCTTAAGATTTGTGATTCAATTTGATTCCAAGAGAAGCTACTGTCTGTATACTGTGGTAAATGTAACTACCGATTTTTAAAAAGAGTCATTCATTCACAAACTGCCTGATTCGGGGGTTGCAGATATTGAATACTGCAATCCACTTTCAAATCCCTGTCTTTATATTAATTATATCGGATATATTTCATGTTTCTTTAAAAGTTTGTGTAATTACGTATTATTAACTTTTACTGTCATTTTCCACGGTGAGTTTTTCCATGAGACCGACGACATATTGGGACAAACGACACTTAATTTGATATAAAAATATAGTAAGATTTGCCTATACCTGCAGCAGTATCCCTCGTCCCCAGCACCGAAGCAATCTGCGGCTTCTCCTCCTGAAGCTCCAACTCCGTCTTAGCCGAGTATATTGTGTGAACACTCGCCACGCACGACAGTGTGACCTTGCCCTTGACGAAGAAATCGGGAAGGACGCGTATTTCGAGCACGCTCACGCTCGGTCTTCTCTTCCATCCTGCTCTGGCGTGCTTCGACTGGTGAGAGCGCACGATAACGTCATACTCTTCCCTCACTCTCGCGTCGCCTTTGCTCGTGTTGTTCTCGTGGTTGTCAGAATCGACGGGGATGGCGGATGTGCTCGTAAACGGTGCTATCGTTGACGTTGAGAACGGAGCTAATTTCAGTGCACTTATTTTAAGGAGCTGATCGAGAGGAGTGCCATTGACCTGTTGATAGAATAAGAATATTAAATGGATTTTTGACTCGTATTATACATAAATAGAGCATTATCACAACGAATTCGAGGTTTTCTGATAGGCAGATCTTTTATGACCATGGTGATTGTTAACCTTCAAGCGGTCGCGCGGCGTCGAATCAACCGCACTCGGTATATTTATATTCCTTACATTGTTATTTCTTATTGTATGTATTTCCCATCCCTAGTGCCTCCCCGAAGATTGTGCACATCTTCGACTGTCTGCGACCAAGAACAATCGGGCGTCTCTGGAAACGGTGAGTCTACTCACCGGCCAATCCTTCTACCACTGGGCCCAAGGACACTGACAAGATGCCGAGCCAACCTCGTCCGCTAGGGCTAAAGAGGGAATCTTACATACGACTTTGGAACGCTGCAGGATGAAGACCACCCCCTTACCTGCCCACAGCTGTCACTCTCCATCATACACCAGAACCTACAAGAGCCTGGATGGTCTTGTTGTTTGATATACAACAATACCATCCAGGCCGCATGTTTTTTGAGAAATGTGTCCTAACCTGGCCCGGACACGTTAACCACCATTATTACCACTCTGTATTTTTTTTCCAATCTTTTTTTTTATTTTTTCACCGTAATCGAAATAAACCACTCACCCCCCCCCCCCCCCTTCCCCCCCCCCCCCCCCCCCGTAGCCCATACATTGCATTTGTTTTAGTCGCGGCGCAGGATGATTAGTGGGCGCAGGCGTCGAAAGCACACCACGCGCCTGTCGTCGAAAAGGTTACGCGCGACGCTCAACGCGAGATATTATTTTTTTAAATATCGACATATACCATCGAATTAAGTTTGCAACAGCGTTTTTTTTTGTTTTAAAATGACTCGTTGACCGCTAACTGTTAGTAAAACACTTGATCAAAGACAGCAAGAAGATGAAGAAAGTGAATCAGGACTCAGTGACCAAGGTTCAGAAGTTTCCGATCACCTTCCAGCTCCAGAGGAAACTCAATCTGTTAAATAATCAAGCAGCTTGGAATCCTGTCAGGAATATTTTACTCTTATCTATATAACGTCTTACCTATATAAGTACATGTGTTACGGGACGTGATAAGATAACAAACTGGCAATAATCTAACAATAACAGAGTGAGAGTGCAAGTTCAAAATATTCTCGCGGGCGTGGGGGTGACAACATTTATGCAAGCCTGGACTTTATTCATTATTGATGATATTATTGAAAATATTGACATACACACCAATGAATTTATACAAAAAAAAGGCGTCATCATATAATGCCCCGTGACAGCAAACCGACTGATGCTGTAGAAATTCGAGATTTTAATTTATGCTATTTGAATTTATAATTTTGTTTTTTTTTCTGAGTCTAGGTTTCTTTTTTTTCAAAAATTGTATCGTAACAGAATGATAATGTTATATAAAAAAATATATGATTATTAATTAATTAATGTTTTAAATCCCTGAAATATCCCATAGGTCTTGTGAAATATCTCATATCCGACCGCTGCCGTTACACATGACCACGCGCCCGCTTGAAGGTTAAAGATCGCCAAAGTCTCCATCAATTCTTGAAATTAAATCTTACCTTACACTACACACAGTGTTGACATAGTGGAAATGCCACCTGATCTTAAATTGTAAGTTTCCGGATTCGATTCTCAGCTGGGTCAAACATGTCACTATAATTATTACATATTTGATGTCGTAATAGATTGTTCGTGGAAAGGAAACCTTGACGTGTAAAACTGTAGCAATATTAGATAGAGCAGATTTCGCTACATTGTAATCTGCATTTCTTGTCTTTGTTAGTAATGACATAGTTTTGGTGAACTGTCTTTCTACTATGAAATGGCGTTCGCTCGTTTTAGTGTTCCAATTTAACGATCATTTTTATCTGTCATTCCGCAACAAAAGTAGCATAGTGCAAGGCAAGTAACACGCTGACATAGTAGATGATGGATAACAAAGATGCTATATAGTAGACATACTAGATGATGGATAACAAATATTACGAAAATTAGAAAGAAATACAAAAATTAAATTGATATTGTTCATCAAATTATAGCTTTGATATCATAGATATAGTACGTAACAGTAGAAAGCATTCATTAATACGTGTAGATACAACATAAAAGTGAAAGCGATGTTGAACTGGAACAACGTAAGACTGACTTCTTATAGATAGATGGTGTGGCGACATTCTTAAATAACTTACAATGGGAGCTTATGAGTTGAAAAATAAAAACTCTGAAAAATTCGACATTCGAAATTGATCAATCAGTGAACATTAAAAATGCAACAATGGCAAAAAAAGAAACGGGAAAAAAGAACCTAAAATGAAATAGATTTTTTTACCAGTCTCCCGTTGATCATCCAAGTGATTTCAGCCGGTGGATCAGCTGGTGGAGCAGAGCAGTTCGCTCGAAGTATATCCCCTGGAGAATACCACATCTTCTCCACCACGACGACTGGATCCGATTCCGGAAGATCTAAAACGAAAACAGTTTTTTTATGATTGTGAACGCCGTTGTTCAGTTAGTTTTGTTTTAGATTAATAATTCAATATATTATCCTTATTGTCATATTGAGGGGAGGGGGGGAGGGAAGGGAAAGGGGGGGGGGGGTACGCCATAGTTGCTGGACACACCTGATGTATCCCTAAGTTTTATTCCTGCCTAATCCTAAATAAATGTTTTCCAATATATTTTATTCCTACTCTGTTATAATAAATAATTACCTACAAAAAGTCATCGCTCAGACCATCTGCGCGGTCGGCGATTCAGTTATCAAATTTACGCGCTGCGGATCGTATCGCACGTCGTGAAATACTCGTCTATCCGAGATAGAAAAAATACCTAAAAATAACTTCCGGAGTGCCGTGCATTTTAGGGAGTTTGTTTCATCGGGATCAGCACCAGCGTCTGGGTAGCTACCCATCAGCGAAGCAGCCAGAGAAGATCAGGAAGGAAGCGGTTTTTTGAGGCACTCCTTTTCTTAATCCTGGATCTATTTCCACTGTGGCTGTTCAGCGCCCACCACACCTTAACTAAATACAATCCATTGCCTGACGTTCAGGATATCGACCAGTTGCTTTCTATCACAAAAGAAGCGCTTACGAACCGAACGAATGAACTGCAGCCATTCGTACACAGAAACCGGGCCTACTCGTTGACAGAAGCAACATCGTTTTGGCCGTAACCTATATTACAAACGTTTAGAAGCTATGCTCTTCGAGACACATCGCAGAATCGAAAAAGCACGACTGGCTTTCTATAAAATGGGATATGCGCCGTAAACTTGAGCGCAAAACTTTGTTCGCTCAAAGTTTAAAACAAAGTTTTCCCCGTCCTTCATTATAGAGCTGAATTATTGATACTAACACAGAAACGTGTAAAGATGTATATATACTCGTAATGTGGTTACACCAAAGGCTGCTTACATTAATCAATTTTAACCATGTCAGAAATGAAGAATATATTTGATATAACTCAATAAAAGCCAGTGCCAATCAACGCTATTTTCACATATTCATTTTAATATAATACTTTAATACTTATATCTTTACGAACAATGTAAAATATAAAAAAAGATAAACAATCTCATTACATTTGATTACTACCTTCTTTAAATATTCACTGTGTAGAATATTTTTTTATATATTTCCTTACTCTTAACTTTCTATCAGGGTCTTAATTTCTTGATCGGAGTCCCATATTTTATTCACCCATGCACCGAGATATTTGTACTGCTGGACCCGCTCAAGAACTTTACCTGCTATCGATATACACTTGCGAACAGCTAAATCAACTCACCCCCTTAGTGCGGAAAAAAACTATTTTTTTTGCTAAAATGGCTAAGTAGATCCATACAATTATATACTTTTTAAGACCCTTATTTTGTTAGCTGTCCGTTAATACCATAATCATGAATATCCGCTCAGGTGTTTTTTTAAATTAAATAAAATTTAAAAAGGGGAGTCAAATTGATGTTCAGGAGTAGAAAACTGGAGATATTTAAAATTAAATTAAAACGGAAAATGCAAACCTAAGAAGGAACGTTAAATAAATAAATTTTAGTGTTACCCCCCCTTGCCCAGATGATAGCTCGCATGCGGTTCCTCAACGTCCTGATCAGTTTTTTGGTCAAGTCTTGAGGAATCCCATCCCATTCCTCTAAAAACGCTGTCTTGAGCTCGTAGATATTAGAAGTTGCCGGATTTCTGGCTCGGACTCTTCGTTTCAGCTCGTCTCACAAATTCTCGATGGAATTCATGCCTGGACTGAGAGCTGGCCAGTACATCGTCCCCAAACCAACTTCATCTAAAAATCGCCGATTGATACACGCTGTGTGACACCGTGCATTATCGTGTATTAACACAGAGTTTTATCCAATAAATCCTTCATACGGTATGACATGATCCAAGAGAATACTTTGATATAGCATTCAGCATTCAGGCCTTCTCTCCGACCCTCACCTGGCACTAAAACGAGGTTGGACCTTCCCTCTAAAAAAATGCCAGCCCACATCATACAGGAAACGCCGCCGTAGGAGACTGTTTCAGCGTGACAGGTCAGGTGACAGGTCTTTTTGGAACGAGGTCCGATTTTTTCAAGCGTCTTCTGATCGTTCACTGACTGACAGCTACCCCTTGAACTTGTCTCAGCTCCTGCTGTACATTAATGCCAGCGAGGTCGCGATTCTGCAGTAACGTCAAAGCTATGTAACGGTCGTCTCTCTCAGAAGCGCACCGGAGCCGGCTGCTATTTGGTCTCTCCAATTGATGGTACCAGTTTGTTCAAACCTCCTTTTTACTCTTGAGACGGCAGACTGACTAAATTCTACTTGACGAGAAACTGTACGTTGACTAAGGCCCTACTGCAATAAGGCAATAACCTGAGCGGTCTATTTTGGTGTAGTATCCATACTTTTACGTTAATAATGAGTTTGGCTTACGGAGATGTTTTTGTATTAACTACTGATAAGTGTCTGCTAAAAATAAACCTGTTCCGGGGGGATTTAAAGTGATTAAGACGCGAAAACTTTTTGCGACGAATAGCGCACTTTCCAATACTTCCGTTCAGATATTTTTATTTAAAAAGTTCTAAACCGATTTTTATAAAAATGGTGTCCCTAGAAAGTTAAATAATTAGGTTTTCATAGAAGTATATATTTGGTGTACATCCGGTTAGTCATTTTAGAAAAAACTGGTTTTTATCCGACCTGAGTGGGTGAGTCGATTTAGCTGCTCGCAAGGTAGTAGGCTGTAAATCAGGATCCCTGATGATAACCATGACTTTGGTCTTCGAAATATTTATGGACAAGCCAGCCTTTTCACTGCACTCATTAACTCTGTCAACCAATCTGTTTAGGTCTTCCTGAGTAGAGACAATAAAACTGTGTCATCGGCGTAGCGCATATGATTGTTATTGATAAAACCGTTTGATTTCATACCAGCAAATTTATTTGCAAACGCTGTTGGAAATAAATGGAATAAATGGAACGTCCGTCCTGGAAAAGACTTTAGCAACATCGGCGAAACTCAGCGTGCTACCTATTTTATGCGATTTTTTAAATATGTTTAATTTCAGAAAATTGCAATATTTTTTTATTTGATCTGATTTATTGGCAGCTAACGGTTCCGTGCAGCTCGGACCGTATGACCTGTTTGTTACCTTGCGCCAGTTTAGCTTACGGTTCAATTCCCATCCGGTAGCCTCCTCGAAGAGGAACACACCTGGAAAGGACTCTGTGGAAAGGACTCTGTGATTCCTGTCACATCGTTCTTACAACCTGGAGTGAGCTGAGGGACTTAGGGGCAATACAGTTCACTAATCTAGCTACGCCAGTCACCCGTCAGAAGCCAACAACGTTTAGGTCGTTTTTCGACATCTTCGACATCTTCGGCTTTGAATGAAAAACGTTATAATATGGAAAATGAATACTTTCAATCGATCAATCAAAAATCGCAAAATTATATTTGAATACTACATTTCTATTGGATACATTGAAAACACATCCAATAAATCATTGCATTTCGGGATTCAGAATCTTGATATCTCTAATATTAATATTTAATCACAAGATAAGTCAAGAGCAATGTGAAAGTTAAAGATGAAATAATGGGAATGTAGAACCGAAACATGGAGTGCAATTAGAGAGGTAGAGAGAGAGGGTGAAAGTTGGAGCAGTCGCCGGCTAGGTCGGTGTGCGGCGCGCACAGTGCGGCTCGTGGCGTCGAGGAGGCGATAAATCAGAAATTAGTTTCAGGAGGCTGATTTACAACCCACTAAGGAGTGGGAAACGAGCTTGTGCGACGCAATTCGGCCGATGAACAAGTTTGGAAATTGGCTGGAAACGAAACCCCATTTTCAGTGGCGGATTCTAGAGCCGGTAGAGCAGTAGTCAGTAAGATGTTAGCTAAAGTTTATTTATATGTATTTATAATATCCACTTTTGAATAGTAGTAGAATAGAACACAATAGTCTAATAATAATCATACACTATTTATATTGTGCTTATTGTTACAAATGAATACTGCTACATGATTTGCATAACAGGCTTTCAATATACCTATTCTTCAAAATTTGGATTTTAAAGTGACAGAATAATTAATTTAGATTTTTTCCTAATAAAATTGTGATATAATATAAAATTGAAAACAGAAGGAGTTCGAAAGTTGTGAACATTTTGGAATGTCTATTCTACGACCATCAATAATCGGGCGTCCCTGGAAACGGTGAGTCTAACCTTTTACCACCGTGATAAACGACACAGTCTCAACAAATCGGGGGTGTTTTTGAAGGGCAAGGCCATCCAGGCCGCATATTTTTTTAACGTGTCCTAACCTGGTCCGGACACGTTAACAAACGAACGAATATACCTAAAAAAATTAAAGAAACAGATATTTAAACAATAATCAGTAAATTATTACAAACATTGTCCTGGAGACAAAATTTAATCGAAGCATTTAACAAGTGCCATTTTAAAATAATGTTGCATAATGATATAACACCGTAAAATGAAAACATTGTAACAGTAAATAGTCATAAAATATCTTAAGAAACCAACAAAATAAGACAAAAATAATACAACACACCTACTCAATAGATGAGGGTACGCAACTGCGCGTCTGGCAGGAGTTCTCAAAACGCCTGGATATTGCAGTTAATGGCAGCAAACGTATAGAATTTTGCACATAGGCAGAAATACTTGTAATATATGGTTTTTCAATAAGGGCGGGTCGATGTTGACAGTGTGCAATAAAACAAACAGTGTTTGATATATTAACGATTTTTTTTTATTTGAAAGGCCCATGTCCCTATGCCATTATGTAAGTAATATGAAATCGTTTAAATTTTTCGCCGCGTCTTCGCATGGTGGCACAGGTCCGAGATTTCCAATTTTCAATGACTCTGCAGCATAAATATGCAATAGATGCGGCTGAATTTGGACGATTGTCTAAGTTATGCTGACTTTGAGGTTATCATCGATTGCGGGTTATTGGCATAGAAATGCGACTCCAGAAAACCCCACAATAAAAAGACTAGCTGGGATCGCAAGATCTTTGTGGCCAATTCACGTCACCTCCGCGAAAGATAGCCAGGCCTTTTTTTTTTTTTTTTTTTTTCTTTTTGGCAATCCACCCAATGAGGGTGATTTCTGAGAAATAAACACTAATTTCGATAATAAGGTCTTAACTTGCTGCTCAATTGTGTAACTTGCCACGATGATTGGGGGTCAGTGACTGAATAATAAACAATAGATTTGACAGACGCCGCCAAAACAACGTGAGCGCCACAGATTGTCAACATCGACACGCCATTATTAGAAAACGCTATACATGAAGTAAGTCTTTATTATTAGAAAATAATTGCGACTTGACTGGATTTTTGTTTGCATGAGATTCTTACCTACGTATTTAATTACAGTTTTTTTACACTGGCAATTTTGAAATTTAATAACATCGGATTGAATTGCAATTTTAAGTTGAAATAAATTTTATGTAAAGATGGAAAGTTCTAGTTGTTTCTAAATATCTACTTATTTAATGATTTGTTTATTCATTTATTACTAATGAACACCAAAGAAAAACGAACGCAATGAAAAGTAAAATTAATAAACATATCAAATAATAACTATACAAATAGAGCCTCACGTAAAATACTAGACTAGCTATCCTATAAGAATAAATATTTAATTGCCTGTAATTTAAACAGACTAGGGTTGGTGGCAAAACTTACAAAATCAGGTTCCATCAATTAAATATCATTTAAGCGCTGCAAAGTACGCGCCAGCAAGTTCAACTTCGTAAGGTTTATACGCGAGAAAAGCTCCGCAAAAAGATGTTGCGATCGAGCGCGAAGATAATTACTAGGCAAGTAAAGATCCACCTTAACTAGTAGTTAAGGTGGATCATTTCGTTTGCATGTATCCCAGCTTACTAACTAGCTAGGGTTGTCCGATTAAAAATATAGAACATGATCAGCATTTTTCTACTGAGACAGAGAATTATAGCCTACCAATTCCTGTGATAAATGCAGTCCGATACAATACACCCGTTGTCCAGGGAAGGCCACACAACACAAGACTAACAGCCTACCCTGGACAACGGCGGTTGCAACATCGCCGAACCACCGAGTATTTAAAAAATCACACGGTAAATTCGATTTTATCTTATTTATATTTTCTCCATTTCATAATATATGCCTAAAGAACACATCTCTACACACACGTTCTATATACATATATAACACATCTCTCTTATCATTAGGTTATACTATTAAACAACTTTATCCAACACATTGAATTACTAAATATATCAAAAAATTTAATATAATAAAAAAAACGTATTATTGGTTCCACTTCTATAATGGATAATCTAACCATAAGTCGAGCGGAAAAAGGATTTTCTTATTGAAGTCATTTCGTTTCCGTTAACGCGGGTGTCCCACTTTTATCGGACTAATTGAAAGATTTAACAATTAACGATCTCTCTGTGAACTAACTGTAATTGCTTTCACAATTCACTCTGTGGAATAAATCCCTTTCAGAGAAAAACAGTCAATATTTACGACTCGAATTCAATTGGAAATATCGGTATGAGGCACTACTGTAATTATTCTACTTTTCACAAGTAATTGTGGGGGCAATTAATTTGGCGGATTCGATTAATTTGGCGGAACCTTGGATTCGAGGTTACCTGCGACAGAGGGCAGCTGACAAAAAATCCATTCGAATAATAAAGATTTTTTAAACCTTTCACAATGTCGAGTCGCTGTGCTTCTTAAGAGTTGTCAGCTACTGCGGGCAAACCCGCCACCCCAAGAATATATGACGATATTAGATCATTCTTTCAAACATAGGGTGGATGGAGAGACCTAGAGACAACACGGTCCACCGTGTAACCTCGCCAACAAGCCCGTGAGAGTCCAACGCCTAACCGCGAGGCACTGGGAAGTGAAACCAGTGAGCCGACCTCGCGCCCTCATTACCAGCTTTGGTTAAATTTTTCCGTCCTCTATTCTGGTCACGGATTCACGGTCGCTTGCGCGGCCTCTATCTGAAGTAAGCGGTAATTCAGTTTGAATATATAGCGGACAGAGGCGATCTTTTCCCCTTCATGGTCACTAGGAATCGGGTGGCCAACAGATGGTTTTAAGGATATATTATATAAGGCAGACAACTACCCCCCGCTCTCTAGGAAGCATACCCCCCCCCCCCCTCTTCATAACCCCCCCCCCCCCCTTCGGTTATTCGCCGAATGGGTAGTGTACCAACCGCCGAATTCGTCCGAGATGCCCCTACTGATCCCAACCGCCTCTGGCTGCAGACTACAGCCGTTTCTTCCAATTTCTGCCTTAAACCAAAGCATCGACACTCATCTGGGTTTGTTTGTTTCCGTATAATTTGACAGAGTTTTTAAATTAATTTAGCAAATATTTTTTACTTTTCCACGAAACCAACGGCTAGGGAACGTATTGTGAACGCGTTTTTTTTTTTTGGAGAAGAAGACGGAAATATCTCTTTTGACCTATCTATGTACATCCAGGGCTCCTTGGACCACATAGATACCTGAAGGTTGAAGTAATTTGCAAAGTTGGATATGAAACTTACCGACTATATGCATATAGGATGAAGTTTGCTCCGTGTGAAATGAAGGCGCATCCGCGGATACTTCACAGCCGTAATGACCAGTTAGATTTCTCATAAGCTCTTGTAAAACGATTTCATGCTCCCCTGATCTGCTTAGCTGCAACAAAAATTAAAGCAAAACTGTAGAAAAATTAAAACAATAGGAAAGTTTTCTGAAAACTATCCGAAATCGTTATTTTTTTTAGTATGCTATTTTGTATAAATAAAATTTCAGCTATGTAATTTTTAAAACAATAAAACTAAAAGTTTTACGACAAAACAAGTACGAAATCTAGAAGATATTTTTAAAAACTTTTAAATTAATTTTTATTTAAGAACTAGCTGCACCCCGCGGTTTCACCCGCGTGGTGATGGAAAATTGTGATAATGATGATAGGAAGTATTTTATATTTTCGTCAATTTTTCAATGTTTTTATATTATTCTGCTATTCGGGACGGAGACAAATCCAACAAATTAAAAATCATGAAAATAGTTTTCATTTTGTAGTTTCATAGTTTCAGTTTCATAGTTCACTATTTTGGCGATAATGGCTTACACATAAAATATAGATATATGCTGTCGCGGGCTTTTTTGTAGGAATATTTAAGATAAACATTTCCATTGTACATTATATACTTGTAACTCCAACGGTTTTTGCCGCTCACGCTAGAAAAGCTCGCAGATGGCAGATTTTTTCCTACTTACTTGACACTTATCGTTATATTTTGGATAATTCATACTATATCTTTATAAATTATAGCCTATGTGTTATTTTGATGTGTAAACTATATTATTGTAAAGTTGCATCAAAATCCTTTCAGTAGTTTTTGCGTGAAAGAGTAACAAACATCCATACATATATTCTTACAAACTTTCGCGTTTATAATAGTAGTAGGATGAAATATTATAAAAATATTTAACAGAAACCGAATGTCAAAACCTTACCCATATGGTTATTTGATTCTGTTACGCAACTGGGACTAGCCCGTTCTAGGGTGGACAGGGCTCTAATATTACTATGAATTATGTCAAAGTTTTAGAAAATTCTCATAAAATTTAATTGCTCTAAAATTTTGTACTAAAATAGAACATAACATTTTATTCAATATAGTGTGATAAATAAAACAGATTTAAACCTAAAATAGAGACAAACACAAGGTTATAAGAAATAAAAGAAAAAAAAGTAATGAGAAAAATATTATAAAATACCAAAAGTCTACAAAATTAAATATATGGTAAGTAATATATAATTAAATATACCAATACCAAGTCAAAATAATGCAAGTAATGATGCAAGTATAAGGTTTTTTTCAGTTCTATGAAAAACTTTCACGTTATCTGCAAATAAAGAGCCTTTGACAAAGAGGATTTAAACTTTTTATTTGTAGTTTTTTAAATCCTATCTTTTGACTGCTAATATTATTTTCCGAGACAACATGATTGTATAATTTTAACTCCTATTTTATTGTTAATTCTCAAATATTGATCGCATCCAAATCTCTTGATTGTTATTCGATTTCTATGTACCTACCTAAATTACATATTTGGTCGTCTCTTTGATAATTTCGTTGCTCGTAGTTAGTTTCAGAGATGCTTTGTTGTGTCCATGTTGTGATCCGTATGACGTTTTTAAAATTGTTGACATCCAGCTATGTGATATGACTGGAATTGTAACAGTACGTTTTGTTGTCGTACAAAATCAGTGTCGCCAATTGATTGTGATATAGTGTTCGTTGGCCTTGTATTGTTTTGATGCCGGGCGCCATATGTTGTCGTTTGAGTGCGTTGAGAATCGTAGTTTATTTTTGTGTCGCCGTGTCGTTTATGCATTGTTGTTTTTTTATTTTATTTGCTCAGCATGAGCGATGTTGTGCTGCATATTGATGTTGAAGGTCATGCTGAACAAGGATCATCCCCTATGTTTTTGTGGTAATGGTTGTTTTGGTTGAAGTGCAGCCTTAGTAATTTATTGCGTTCCTCCGTCCGTTTTTGTAAGAATTGGTTAGTTGCTTGACGGAGTTGGTTTGCTTACATTTTGTATTGATTTGACTTGTGAGACGTGGAGTGATGAGCCGTAGCTATTTGCTGTCGTGCGGAAATATTTTATGCGGCGATGTGGCGATTCGATTGTCTGCGCGTGGAGTTGAATTTTGACGTGTCGGCGATGTTCGATGTAGGTCGGCGAGCAGCTGTTTATTTTTTATGCGCGTGATATGTTGCGATGTTTGATGACCTCTCCGACCAGGTTCGGACCTGGGAGGCTGTTTTCAGACAGTAACGGTTTACTGGAGATGTTTCGCGACTGCTGGTTGATGAATCGTGAAAGTGCGAAGGTCGATTGAAAAAGCGTGATTTGAAGTTTGCGAAGGTGCGTTTTTTGAGATACGAAGATTGCGAAGGCTTGAAGTGAAGGCGTGTTCTGCGTCGGTGCTGCCAATGTGCGTTTTTTCGAAGTTCGGGCGTCGGTGTTGGCGTCAAAGTGCGTTTTGAGATGTTCAGTCGGCGCGAAGTCTTTTGTTGACTGATATGTTGGGCGAAGTACCAACAACTTCAAAGAATATGAAATGCAAGACTTTGGTGGTTGTTTAACATTGCAAAATTATTAAAAACGGATTTTACCACGTAAATTTGGCGTCACCCTACGTTTCGGCATTGTTGCAAACACCGTTGTCCACGAATGACAATGATATTTACAATAACGCCGAAACCACCAATTGTGTAAAACCAGTTTAAATTATTTTACACTTCAAAGAAGGTTTAATCTGTAAACAGTATTAGCTCAATCGATTGTTGATTTTAGGCAATGCCTTTGAAAAAACAGATTCAATGTCGGTTTTGAATATACATTATCAAATTGATTGTTTTTTCCATAAATAAAACAAGCGCCCGCAAAACTTTTGTATCGATGTAATATCTTCGATTAATGTAAGTTCAACTGTAACGAAATACCGCAACAGACTCAATTGAAAGTTGAAATTTGCATGATATCTTATCTGCCGTCTATAATAATACTTTCATATGGCCGCCCGTTATCGCGATATGCCGGCAAAGCCTAACCCACAAGAAAGTGTTTAATTCGACATTTATGATTTAGATATCCGCCTTACTGTCGATATTCATTGTTGATCGGAAAGTTGCTTGTTCAGATCAAGTGAGAGTCACCAATGGCATTTGAGGCATTCCATCGGCACGGGTAGGTCTTTTGCATAGTAAATAGTGTCTTAGATGCCATAAAATGGTACACATGAATTTTGTAATATTTATTTTTGAAGAGAACGACTACTTCTATCGGATGAATAATTTAGCAGAACATTAATCCTATTTTATTTCATTTGGTGATAAAAATAAGATATTCTTCTGTCACAGGTGAGACAAAAAATACATATATAATAAATGTTTGAGGATTACTCACATTTTTATTGAAATAAGACATTTTGATATATATTAGATGTTTAGCTACAACGACGTAAACAAATACATTAACTTCATTTTCACAATTAATAAAAAACAGCTAATTTGTTCATTTCACGGGTGGGTCAACATTTGTCAAGAGTGGGTCACGTGCGATTTTATTATGAAGATACGAGCAGAAGCTGTTTTTAACAGTGTGGTACAAAATAAAGTGCAAACACATATGTTAAGCAATATAAGCCGCTACAATTATAATTATTTATAACGCTCCTTTATTACGAGGCCAAAGTCTAACATTTGGAATCACTTCAGGAACTTGTGTCTGTGTCGAAATAATTTTAATATGCCTCAGCTATGTTTCAAAACAATCTCGTGAAATGGCAAACATAAAGGATTTTACAGTGCTGACAACATCAAAATGGATGTCGCATTTGTGAAGGTCTCTACCGTTACAACTACAATAGAGTAAAAATACGAAATAAAAATTAATGTTAATTATATTTTATTAATAAACTTTAATTTCAGGCTTTGACCTATGATTTATCAAGTAATTAAATGATTTTGTGTAACTTTATTATTTATTTTAGGTAATCTAAGTTTATGCGCGTATGTCGACTAGCGCACGTCGCTATCGGTGCACAATCGGTACGATTCCAGAAGCAGCAACAAAAAGTACATGAATTTTGTAATTAGGTGATACTTTCAGATCAGGCAGTATTTTGGCCATAGAATGCTGGGGTAGAGTCAGCAGGCTAGACTCCGGGACACCTGGCGCTGGCGTACTAGAAAAGGTGTAATTTTAATTAGTGCCCCCAAAGTGTTTTGGAAAAACTGAAAATTCGTCAGTAGACATTGTAAGCAATACAGAACTTGAATCAAATGGTCAGATTGCTTAACAATATAATGCGTGGCGTCAGACTTACTCCATACGTGTCACAAAAATGAAGGCCCGGAATGCGTCCGGAATCTGGCCTGCTGACCCTACCCCCAGTATTCTATGGCCAAAATACTGTGTGATTTGAAAGTATTAGCTTTTTCAAAACTCTTGCACATTTTTGTCGCTGGCTCACCAACTAGTAGAGATTATTACCTCTCGAATGCCCACGTGGAACATGGTCATGACCGGTGACCGGAGTATGTAATGTATATGAAAACGGGTGTAGCGAGGTGAGAGCGCAAACTTAGATTAATGTACCACAACAGTTTGTATACATTATTAGTTTTGCAAACTTAGATTAATGTAGAGTACCGTCCGCCACTATCAATTAGGGTTCTATTCGTATGAGATCGCATACACAAGCGTTGATGCACGACTCACAATGTGGTTGTCAAGAACTGCAATGACGCATACAATTGTAGAATACAAATGACCATAAAAATACCTGTAAAGTTTAGTGGAACAGTAGTTTGAAATTAAATTATTTAATGCAAAAGACACGCCAAAATTCTTTAACGAAATCAAAACCATAGTGCTAGAGATATAGATAGATAGATAGAGATTCTTCATTGCAGATTAATCAAAAACATACAAAAGGCGGACTTATTGCCTAAAATACAATCTCTTACAGCCAACCTTCGTGGAAGTGTAAAAATTTAGGTGCCAAGAGGTAAAAATTAACAAAAAAAAAGAAGAAAAATTTATTACATAACAAAAATTAATCAAGTAACAAAAATGCTATCTTTTAAATATAATTAGGATTGGGAATAATTTGCAAGGAGCGAAGGATAGGAGAGGATGGGATGAGACCTAGGATAACTAGGAATTTAGGGACATGAAATGCTTTTTCAGAGACACTTGAAAGGTAGAAACCGTTGGTGCGTTTCTGAAGTTTGACGGGAGCTGGTTCCATAGTCTAGCCGCATGAACGGTGAAGGAATAAGTAGAAAATGAAGAATTATGATTGGGAATCGCAGTTTTACTATCCTGACTGGAACGGAGTGGAAGACCATGACTTCTTAAGTGATTGAATTTTTCGGTTAGGTAGGAGGGAGCGGTAGGATTGTTGAGGATGTTATAAAGAAGGAAAAGGAAGTGTTATATAGCGCTGTCTCTTCACACGATATATGGGAAGGGATAAGCGCGATTAGCATTTGTCAGGTAATATTTAAAACGAAAAAATCGAAAGAGTAGATTCATCAAAGCAGTTCTATAGGTTTCTTATTTGTTCAAAACGCTTATACTAGAAATAAAGGACCATTTATTTTCTTCTTATTTTTTCGAAACGCTATACCGTAAATTAAGGACCACCCTAAACATCACATCGCATAATCAAAATGAAAGGTATAATCACAAATGCTTGAACTAGAAATGTAGCAAGAATAATTAGAGAAAGGAAATACGCGGAGAGATATTCAAAAAACGGGCCAAAGTGATTATAACGATTTTGTGATTCCGATTTTGAAAATTACATAATCCAATGTCAATTAAAAGTTATTAATCCTATAAAGAGGTCGATACCGTTACGCCGATACCGTTACGCGTCATGGTGATTCGTACGTATGGACCACAGTCCCAGTTATATACGCAAGCCTATTTGAAACATGTGTGTTTCCGTGTATTACATCGTTATATTTTTCTCAGTGCATAAATAAAAGATTGATTTCCAAGCTATCGCGAATGGCGCATGATTTTGAAAAACTCATTTAATATAGCATCGAATTGGAATGAGCTATTTTCTAGAGAAAAGTACAAAGGTTTAGTCCACCCACACCAGCAATTACGTCAGATACACATATAAAAGAGGGTACTGGACAAGCTATATCCAGAGGAAGGCTGCCTATCGCCGGTGCTATACGGTATTTACACGAACGACATACCGCTTAGCGCTGGTGCGGAGCTGGTGCTCTTTGTAGACAACGCAATAAATATGGCATTTCCAATAAACATCAAGCTCGCGGCCAAGAAACTATAGCAGTAAATTGACCTTCTGCTAGAATGGCTGAGAAAGTGGCGGACTATCGTAAACGCGGCCAAGTACGAGGCGATTATCACCGGCTAACTGAACTCCTATCCGGAACCGGTGAAACTCGGCGGCACCCCGGTATTAGGGTAAAACGCGGTCAATTACCTCGGGGTGCACAATGGCTGTCGCCTCGCTCCACGCAAAAGCGACGGGCGATGCATAGAACTCCGCCTTCTATACGCCATGCCGCTGCCTATGCTTCGGTCAGCCACGATCCTGGCGAAGACACAACTGCTTACGCTGAAGACTTACTCGGAAACGCAGCGGACGAATATCCAACGAGTGATGAACGTTGGGGTGAGGAAAATGTCGGGAGCCCCTTGGTACGTCCGAAACGCGACTACGCCTCGCGACTTTAGCGAAACAAAGCCCGCGGAGGAATACGTGAAGCGCCTCGCGCGCGCCATGTACCGAAATGCCCACTCACCAGGCTGCTAGAAGCCGTAGCCGCTCAGTGTCTGCTGTCGATTTGCTAGATTAGCAGACCGCCAACACAGCAGTCATCGACACAGAGATGCCATGTACGCCTATCTACACAGACGATAACCGTAGTCAATAACGGCGATAACGGCGCGCAGCCCTGCGACACCATACCCAGAAAGCCGGGTCAATGGCCCCGGCTCGCATGAGTCTCCGCTAAAAGGCAATTTCCCAGCGGAAGACGTCACAGGCCTTAAATGCCCTACCTTTGGGTTATTATTAAAAGTAGGTAAACAATCGTGGGTTTGTTTTTATTAGTTTTCTTAATAACAATAATTGTTTACAATATACCAGAAAACTTTTTTACACAATAGATTGATTTAAAACCTTTTTTTGTATTTAGAATCGTAGGAACAATTTGACGTGTCACGTACGCTTTGTGGGTTTCGGGTTATTTCTTTTCTTTTTCGTACTTGAATGTGCGGGATATGACTTGTTGCGTTCGGCGATAATATAGCGGACCTACCACGTACGCTCGTATAGGTGGGCGGCTAATCAAGGCTCGTCCACCGAATCACGGAATTGCGATATACAGTTCACATCAACCATTCATCCAGCTCACTTCTACAGTTCACTCCGAGACACACCAATACTTCAAAAACAAGATAAAACCGAATTTAGCGCGTAAAGTTTGTAGCACCAGACGTTTCGGCGATGTTGCAACCGCCGATGTCCAGGGTAGACTTGAGTCTACCAAAATACTGGACAACGGTGGTTACAACATCGCCGAAAAGTCGGGTTCTACAATTTTTACGTGGTAAATTCATTTTTATATTATTTATCCTGTCAAACAACTGCGATAGTCTTCGATTTCACATCAATACTTCAGTCGACATTTAGCAGAGCCAAAGCATGCCGCTGTGTCGGCAGCGGCGCCCGCAACCTTTCCGTTGTTATAACATTATAACACAAGAAATACACTGATATAGCGATGAAGTAATTGTTTTAATATCGCTATCCACCAAAATCGAATGTAGCGTAGGAATCATTTATTTTTATACGATTCCGCGATGTACAAAAAAAACATAGAAAACTCGAGTTATGTTACAATATCGAAAGGATAAAAATGTAAGGAAAAACATTCATTTATTTATTTTATTTTATTTTATTAGCTAAATGTATACAGCATATTCTTTACATAAAAAACATTTTATAAATTAACATTAATATAGCCATTTTCGCGACTTTAGCGAAACAAAGCCAGTGGAGGAATACGTGAAGCGCCTCGCGCGAGCAATGTACCGAAATGCCCACTCACCAGGCTGCTAGAAGCCGTAGCCGCTCAGTCTGCTGGCGATTTGCTAGATTAGCAGACCGCCAACACAGCAGTCATCGACACAGAGATGCCATGTACGCCTATCTACACAGACGATAACCGTAGTCGATAGCCTTGCACGGCGCGGAGCCCTGCGATACCATACCCAGAAAGCCGGGTCAATGGGTCCGGCTCGCATAAGTCTCCGCTAAAAGGCGATTTACCAGCGGAAGACGTCACAGGCCTTAACTGCCCTACCTTTGGGTTATTATTAAAAAGTAGGTAAACAATCGTGGGTTTGTTTTTATTAGTTTTCTTAATAACAATAATAAATAATTGTTTACAATATACCAGAAAACTTTTTTACACAATAGATTGATTTAAAACCTTTTTTGTATTTAGAATCGTAGGAACAATTTGACGTGTCAAGTACGCTTTGTGGGTTTCGGGTTATTTCTTTTCTTTTTCGTACTTGAATGTGCGGGATATGACTTGTTGCGTTCGGCGATAATATAGCGGACCTATCACGTACGCTCGTATAGGTGGGCGGCTAATCAAGGCTCGTCCACCGAATCACGGAATTGCGATATACAGTTCACATCAACCATTCATCCAGCTCACTTCTATAGTTCACTCCGAGACACACCAATACTTCAAAAACAAGATAAAACCGAATTTAGCGCGTAAAGTTTGTAGCACCCGTTGTTTCGGCGATGTTGCAACCGCCGATGTCCAGGGTAGACTTGAGTCTACCAAAATACTGGACAACGGTGGTTACAACATCGCCGAAAAGTCGGGTTCTACAATTTTTACGTGGTAAATTCATTTTTATATTATTTATCCTGTCAAACAACTGCGATAGTCTTCGATTTCACATCAATACTTCAGTCGACATTTAGCAGAGCCAAAGCATGCCGCTGTGTCGGCAGCGGCGCCCGCAACCTTTCGGTTGTTATAAAATTATAACACAAGAAATACACTGATATAGCGATGAAGTTATTGTTTTAATATCGCTATCCACCAAAATCGAATGTAGCGTAGGAATCATTTATTTTTATACGATTCCGCGATGTACAAAAAAAACATAGAAAACTCGAGTTATGTTACAATATCGAAAGGATAAAAATGCAAGGAAAAACATTCATTTATTTATTTTATTTTATTTTATTAGATAAATGTATACAGCATATTCTTTATATAAAAAATACGTGTGGCACTCGGGGACTGCCGCGTTAAAGCTATTGCATAGCATATTTAACAACTTATGCAATGCAATTTATTTTTTCTGATATCAGATAACTGCGCTCTATCGGAAAACGTTGAAATTATTCCAAATCATTTGCGGCTGCGGTAGCAAACGATTCGGAATTATTTAAACGTCTTCCGATAGAGCGCCGCGCACGAATTTTTTATTCGGTAAAGCAAAAAAACCGGATTATTCGAAAAAAATCGTAGATAAAAAGATAGATACATGAATTATCTTTAAAATGGTGCAGGTTTCATAATAATACGCCAGATAGTATTTGCGTAGTAGTCGTTTTTGTGTTCGGTTAGACCTAATTTCACAAATTAATTACACTATGTAATATAAACAAAATCTAAAATATTCAAAGCTAAGAATATTAGGAAAATGTTCTTGTTTAACATATATTTTTTTCGAATCGTAAGCAGTACTCGTTTAGACGTAATTATCAGTTCAAAATCATTAATTTTCGTTAATAAATTTCTTCATTCGGTCGCCGCGCTGGCCTAGCTAGGCCCGCGATAAAAGCTATGCAATAGCTTAAAAACATTTTAAAAATTAACATTAATATAGCCATTAATACATTTTAAATTAGCAAATAATATAAAGTACCTATTTAAAAGATAATAATTTTATAACCTTTTTTTTAAGAAAAAAGGGACGCAATAAAATAAAATCTTTCAATCATCACTCAAGTATTAAGTATATAAACAGTAAAAGACTTGTGACGAACTACTCGTCACGAGAATCTACTTTCTCAAAATATATTAGTAAAACTCCAATATAATTCATTTTACACTTCGCCACAATTTAATTGGCAAATAAACAAATTATCTCGACTTCCAACCGTTGCCGTAATCGCATCATGCGATACAACAACGCACACCCCTAGTCGGATTCGGCGGCAAAATTTGCCAGACGAATAAATTCAAAACCGACCGGATCGAGCGTCCAATTATATACCCTCGCTTAGTTTTTGAACCGCCGAACGAAGCAGAAGTGCCCGTGGCCGCTGGGGGTCAAACCCCCCAGCGGTTCACATTTTATTGCAAAGCGGAGCCGCAGTGACACGTTTAAAGTTCGTCTGGAATCCAATAGTTTCACCGGGCGATATCAGTGCGCAAATCCCGCAGTCAGCCGCAACGAACCCCAGCCTCCGAGGGACCTACCTTCCATATCAGGCGAGTTTCTAGGGTTCACGTTTTTCTGACTCCCCAAACTTTGAAACCCCCAGAGTTCAGCTAATAACTATTATATTTCATATTAAACAATTTAATCAATCGAATCTAGTGCAAGAGCGCTCTCTATAGTTCGCCTTAGGGCGTTCTTCTCGTTTAATCGTCAATCGACACACTTTTCAACCTAGCCAAGCGCGGAAGAGAATCCGAGGATTCGGCGCGTAATTCCCGTGAAACCGTGGGACGATTCAGCGGACACCCTCCATAGTAGTCGGCGGCATCCAGACCGGCGTAACGCGAGGCCCGCGGGTCGGCGGTTGTTGAAGGTTCTCCCCTTTCAAAAGTTCCCTTTGCATAAACAATATGAAAGCATATCGATAGAGGTGTTCCCAGAATTCCTTCCGAAATTCCCATAATACCCGTAGGCACCTACCCACCGTGAGTTTAGCGACCTACCTACCGTGACTTTCCACGCACGCTCCGGCGATTCCTCCCCTCCGAAGGGCTTGCAAAGGTACTAGAGGTCCTCCCGAATATACATTTAATATACTTAAATCAAAAGAAATACAAAACCTGTAATTTTATGAGTAATAAACCTTGTATTATACTTTGAGTCTTTCTCTTTAAAAGGGTTAATCTCTCGCACACGGAGAGAAATTCTATTCTTGCTTTATGATATAAATGGTGCAAGCTCAGATTAGTAATATACGAAAGTAACTGCTCCGAATCGGCGCGAAGTTCGCCGCTACACATCGGCGCAGAGACCGCCGCGCAACGATCTGACAGCTCAGATCGCGCGCGATTTCACAGCGGTCGGATATCCACTTTATTTTCCAGCTTCGGCGATAAGCCCACAGTAAGTACATATTATATCCCTATTTATTACTCCTCCACTCTTCTTTCCACAGTTTTCCCCCTTTTCTCACGATAGAAGCAAGGCTGTCCTTCTCTTCCAGAAGCTCTCCTTTTCCCGCGCAGGATTCCTTGGGCTTACCACGACCCTTTCCACTGAGCTGCCGCGGTCCCAGACCCTGTCGCGTATCCCCTTCTGCGGCGTTCAAGGTCAGGCAGCGACCACGCCTGCTTTTTCTCGTAGCGACCCGAATCCCCAATCATCCTAGATTTCCGTGGTGGCGCCCACATACACACATCATTAAACCATTACACCTTCTTTTTCCACGGCAATCCTAAATTCCATGAAAGATATTTTCCCATGACCTAACAACAGGCTTTTTCTTAATCGGGTAACGTTAGACTTCGTGGATAACATTATAGACCAAATAACGACAAACCTGCCAAACATAAAAACGGGCCATTTAATCGTAACTGGTAGCGTGGACGTGCCGAAAGGGATTGTCTCAAATGAGCTATCCAATGGGAATGGATAGTGTGTCGTCTCTCTTATGACTGCTTAATGTCAACCCATTTGGGTTTTTCTGACTGTCCTCTCGCATGGTTTACAAATACTAGTCATGTTACTCGTCTAACTGAATATGTAATTTAATTTCAAAAATGATCTAGACACTTAAGGCAAGTGAGTTATGGTAAATTCCCTTTAAATCTTTTTATAAAACAAACTGCTGCATGGGGATAGATAAGTATTATTATTCATATCCGTCAATTTTCCATCGGTGATTGAAATTTTACATTGAATGATGTAATTTCATCATTGTGGTTAGCGCAGCAACCCAATGATTGTTTTTGCTTTAGGATTTAGTGAATCTTCTTCTACTATTATTTTCCATAATATTTATATAGTAAAGTAAGTAGCAGTAGTAAAGTATGTAACTTCTCCTTTTAGTTTATTGACTACTAGTTGGTGCCCGCGGCTTCACTTCGCGTAGAGTTTCGAATCGATTTGTTAATTTAAGTAGGTTGGCGTTTATTTGCCTTTTCGAACGCTACCATTACATATATATTGCAATAATTTAAGACGTCCACTCTCAGATGCACTCAGGTAATTTTATGATCATCATTGAGGGTCATAAATAAGACCGTTTTAAGGCATCCCTTAATGTCATCATCGCGCGTTCCTTGTAGCAAAGTTCGACTTTAAGTTTGACTGATAAAGTTTGACGAAAATCTCCAGCTAGTGACACTGTCAAACCACCCATTAAATTATTGTTGTTTATTACGTCGGGTAGAGTAAATATCATTGTATGGTATCATTATACAATATTTCATCCTTTAATTCACCTCCCAAGGGTTGTTCTAATAGTACATGTTGTTCATAAAAGCCCATGTATCTAAATTACTTAGCATTAAGAGTTTAAATAGAGCTAACGTCGTGAACATTATATGATTCTG
This sequence comes from Micropterix aruncella, assembly GCA_944548615.1. Lineage (NCBI taxonomy): Eukaryota > Metazoa > Arthropoda > Insecta > Lepidoptera > Micropterigidae > Micropterix > Micropterix aruncella. The sequence goes on from OX155956.1 coordinate 12,275,264, forward strand.
TTTTGAAACAATAATACGGGAAATTTACCCACTTCGATTTTTTTACATATAAAAAAGCTATAGCTTGTTCTAGCTTTTGAGATTACACTTTGGGAGTTTTTCAACTTTGCTTCGACCTATACTACATTTTCAAGGATATCTCGACAATTTGACAGCCGATTTTCAATTTACTATAGCCTAAACGGGATATGAGAAACCATTCTACATAGAGCTGAAATATAATCGAAATCAGTCGAGCAGTTCTCGATTTACTGTCAGTCCAACAGAGAGCAAATAGGTACACTTCGCTATATTGCGTTTTTAGGTATTTTTATTGTCCGTATTTTGTGATTTTTTGTGTCTTTATCATCCTGCTAAATATCATTTATTGCCTGACTTACCTATAACATATTTTTTTCGTGCATAAGCAGAAAAAAATATAAATACAGAGACTTTTGTACGGGCGGAGCCGCGGGTACAGCTTGTACAACTCATAATAAAACAAGCTATCCTGTACAGTACTGTCAACTTTACACAACTGTTCTCAGCAGTAACAATACTCGTATTCTAATTTAATCGAGGTTTAAATACGGTGACCGACTTCACATACTAGTGATATCATCCACGAACGACCTGATGTCTTGGGATTTCGCATGGCAACGGCGTATATCTTAAGTTCTAAACGTTCTCGTATTTTATCTTTTCATGCCTCTTAGGTATTATAATGTTTATTTCAGTCGATTTTTAGGTAACTTTATCTTTAGCATGCATGTTGGCAAATAATAGCCACTGTTGAATAAAAAATCATTTGAATACTCTGAGGCTTACTGGTTACTGCGGATGATTTATACTTCTGCAGGTAGATGTAACGACATCTCGGTATAAATATGCCGTTTTGTGAAATTCTAGTGGTAAATATTTACAGGAAAATTTATTGCCAAAATGGTGCGAAGGCGATGCTAGAATCTTTTTATTACACGACTGCCCCACAAAAAAAGAGTGTAATGTGTTCAGGGTTTATCTATGTATGTTTTCCGTTTCCTTATTCCACCAAAACTTCTAAACTCTATGTCTATTCTAAAATTGCTATGTCTTTCCGAGTGTCATAGGGTACCTTAACTAACTGGCCAAATATCAAGTAATTAGTCGTCTAAATGTCCAAATGTCCAAATATACAAATGTAAATAGATTAACATAAATATATCATGTTTAGTGTCAAATTAAAGGTCTGATTCAGCACATTACCGGAAATATATATGCATATCTATGTATAAATATTTAAGCCACAAATATTTCAATAAAAAACCGTAATAAAAATAATTTCTGTAATAGCAGGCTTGTTTATTATTCTTAATAATATATTTATTTATTTAATTCAGTAGTTTCATTTGGTTTTGCTACTGTCGTTTTGTTACAAGTTTCCCTTATTCAGATGTTGATATATTCTTTGTTTGTTTTTTTAATAATATTGAGCCATTCGCAAACCGTTGAGAGTATTAACCTGACAATCGTGTTTCTTTTAACCATTTAATACAATGGAATATTCCTAATAAGACTGTCATCAAGTGAGATTTCGCATAGCACCAGCGAATATTTTCATTTCTAAACGTGCTTCGCTATATATGTTATCTACTCATGCCTCTTGGGTATTATAATGTTTATTTCCGTTGGAAGTATATTTATTATGAGTGCGGCGGCGTCCGTTAATGCGCTCAAACAGCACTCAAAGGGAAATCACTAAAAGCGGCCATTTTACGGTCGCTAGTCTCTTAACACGTGCAGACGGCATAAAATGCTACAATCCCGTGATATGCTCCCGGCGGCATTATTCAACCATAAGCGCCGAGTTAGCCACAATAAATCGGGGCTTTAACCCTCCGAGGAAAAGTCAGTAGCGTATATTTTATTAGGCATAGGGTCGCAGCGTACTCAGTTCTGAATTATTGCTGAAGTACAGTTGAGATGAATATAGTTGCATTAACATTAACGAATAATGAATATCTAACTTATATCAGATACTGTTAAACCGGCAGGCATAAAATTAAGCCTAGTTTAAAAAAAAACATTCATAAGATTTATTCGATATGATACTTGCCAAAAAGTACTCATTGAGTATAAGTATCGAGTACTAAAGTATCAGTATCGAAGCAAAATACTCGATACCAAAAAGTATCGAAAAATGTTTCGTGTCGCTAACAATCCCCCAATGTCGCACATCTTCATTTTCATTGTATGAAATTTTGTCCTGGTTTTTTTTACTCGGTCATTTGGGCATTTACAATCCAATATAAATACCCTGAAGCTATGTATTATATATTTCAACCAAAATTTCACAGTGTCATTTCGACCCCACATGGCATCTGTGTACCAAATTTCAAATCTACAAGTCCAATGTTTCGAGATTGAAATATGACTAAATTGCCCTCTGGTAGCCTGATTTTAACTACAACCTTATCAACTCTCGCCATGAACTTGATGCTTGCATGCCAAATTTGAGCTCAATTGTATTAAGCGTTTGGGCGCTATCGTAAAGAAATACACTCAGACATACAGACAGACAAACAGACAGGCTTGGATATGGTCTTAAGCATCTTGGAGTAGCTCATTTTCGAGAAAAAAAATAGGCGCGTTCACAATTACTTCTCGTCTATGGTTGGTGGGACAGGAGAGTAAAAAATAGCGTGATAGCTGACAGTTCAGGGTTATTAAAAATGGAGCGCTACATAATCACGCACAGCGAATAGATTTCATTGAATGATTATAAATAGGATAGAAAACGAATTTACCGCGTGAAATTTGTAGGACCCGACGTTTCGGTGACGTTGCAGCCGCCGTTGTCTAGGGTAAACCCTAGACAACGGCGGCTGCAACGTCACCGAAACATCGGGTCCTACAAATTTCACGCGGTAAATTCGTTTTCTATCCTATTTATAATGTCAAACAACCGCGATAGTCTTCGATTTCATTGAATGAGTTATGAATGTGGATGGAACAACAATTGGATGGTGATTTTTGAAACAAAACCATTTTTAGCGATTAGGCTCATTTTTATCTTATTGACTCCATTATAAGGTTCAGAAAATCCACGAGTGATTGTTGAGAAAAAATGTATCCACAACGTATCACTGTTAGGTGCGGATGTTGGGGTGGAGGTGTCATCGAATCATTTTTCTTCGAAAATGCAGCTGGTAAGGAAATAAAATTTAATGGTGCTTGCTATTGCGACGTAATAATCCAGTTTTTTTATGCCTTAATTGCAAGATATGGATGTGGACGACATGTGGTTTAAAAAAAACAGTGTTACATTAAATGCAACCTAAGAAACAGTTCAATTACTGCATGAGTCTATTCCCGGTCGTGTAATTTACTGTCTTGGTCATCAGAATTCACTGCCCAGGTTATGTGATTTAACAGACGAAGAGTGGCACAAGAGTTAGCAGTGTTGCCAGTGGCGGACGAAGGCTACCCGAATAAATATGTATCGCGTGATCGTTTTTTTGATTACAGCAGGCATTGTCTGATTGGCATTAGCTGAGGGACACTATTACTTGTCGTAATGAAATTCAAAGTCGCTCTTGTTGGCTCGGCGAAAATATATGGTGTTAGTGCACGTGTGCACGTAAAAATCACAAAAAAAATACGTGTGGCACTCGGGGACTGCCGTGGTAAAGCTATTGCATAGCATTTTTAACAACTTATTTATTAGCAATTATAATTATTTATTAGCATTTTTAGCAATTATAATAATTTTTTTTTCTGATATCAGATAACTGCGCTCTATCAGAAAACGTTGAAATGATTCCGAATCATTTGCGGCTGAGGTAGCAAATGATTCTGAATAATTTAAACGTCTTCCGATAGAGCGCCGCGCACGAATTTTTTATTCGATAGACCAAAAAAAAACGGATTATTCGAAAAAAATCGTAGATAAAAAGATAGACAATTAAATTATCTTTAAAATGGTGCAGGTTTCATAAGAATACGCCAGATAGTATTTGCGTAGTAGTCGTTTTTGTGTTCGGTTAGACCTAACTTCACAAATTAATTACACTATGTAATATAAACAAACTCTAAAATATTCAAAGCTAAGAATATTAGGAAAATGTTCTTGTTTAACATATATTTTTTTCTAATCGTAAGCAGTACTCGTTTAGACGTATTTCCGCGCTGGCCTACTAGGCCCGCGATAAAAGCTATGCAATAGCTTAACAATTATTCGAGATTACCGTATACTTTTGAAGCAAGAAATAGTATATAAGTAGGTAGGTCGATGATCCCTAGCATGATTATAAAAACAGAAGTGAAAGGGTCAGAGGTGGTGTAGGGTATTTTTAGTAGCCTTTGTGCCAGGTATTTTTTACTGGTAATGGCTTTTGTGGTAAGCCAGGTGTTCATTATACCCTGAGGGGAGATTAAAGATCTTTTCATTTTCGGGTTAGATTTAGAAGACGACTCTTTGTTCTAGGAATACTAATCATCTTTTCCACTTTCAATAATCTCTGATCTATTCCGTGAAACGCAATCCTTGAATACCATAATTTATCAGGAGATTTTTAGAAAACTGATGTATTAGAAAATGTCTCCATTAACAACAGAAAATGCCATAAAACTTTTTTGGTTTCGGTCTTTGTTACTGAGGAAGGCCTAGACATTTACTGAGGAAAAGCGTTGTTTATGTGTAACCTTCAGATAGTCAACATTTTTTCTCGGTAACTCATCCCTAGATTCAAAGAAGTTACAGATATAAAACTTTTGATGAGTCAAATTTTTTTCTCGGTAACTCATCCCTAGATTAAAACAAGTTACAGAGACTATCGCGGCTGTTTGACATTTCAAATAAGATAAAAAACGAATTTACCGCGTGAAGATTGTTACACTCGACGTTTCGGCGACGTTGCAACCGCTGTTGTCGTAGTCGCAAAATCGCCGAAATGTCGGGTGCTACAACCTTCACGGGGTAAATTAGTTTTTTATCTTATTTATAGGTTATAGATAATTTAAAAATCACAGTTATATGTTGAATAATATATTATAATTAAAATACATCTCATACCCGAAAATATTTTTGTTGTAAAATTTCAATTCCCAAATAAATATATTTCCCTTCCTTTACTACACATTTAATCTCACGAATCATTTCCTAAATCTAAGGCGGTCTTTGCAGAAGCATAAAACACTACATGTATTATTTAGGGTGCTGCTCTTGTATGTTCTTTTCTATGACGACAAAAATATAGATTGTCATTTTAATTAGTATTACTTTACAATCATATACCCTAAAAGGGAGTTGGTAACCGCCCGTTTTCGGCCTTCGGGGTTCGTCATCTCCGTTATCTATCGAGTTACGCGCGCGCAAAGTATGGGAACTATCGCACTGCATTAGACGGCGCGTCGAGTGGAAAAATTTATTTTGTTCTATTCGTTTGTTTTATTCGTTTTTTTCGCACGTAAAGTTCAAAAAGTGCTCTTTTTTTTTCGGCTTTGTACGATTTTTTATTCCTCAATTCGGTCAGTCTTTTTTCGGACCGCCTCGATCTCGACGACGCTCCGTCTATGGAAAAATTCCGAAAAGTTGAAATTTTTTCGATTTTCAAATTCAAAATGGCGTTCGAAAACGCATCGACGAAAACGCGGAAACCGCCATAACTCGAGAACGGATAGGAGCGGAGCGTTTCGTCCGAGGAGCGATCGAAGGGCTCGGCGAGATCTGCGAAATGGCATTTTTGAAATTTTGAAATTCCCAAAAAAATCATACAAATTTTCCATTTTTCCACTTTCGATAGGAAATATTTTTTTCGAAAAAAGTGTCATTTTCGGCTCCCTTAATTTTTCTCATTTTTTGATTTTTGTTAATTTTTCATCGCCTATTTCCAACCGAAGAATCGTCTCTCTATGGGAAAACTCCAAAAAGTAGAAATTTTCTTCGCCCGGCCGCCATATTGGATTTTGAAAATGCATTTAGGGAACATCGAAAAAACGCACATTTTCCACGATCATTCGACGCAATCGAGAACGTCCAAATCGACGGCCGTCTACGGCTAGTCCGAGGACTGCACGTCCTTTACGATATTGCAGAAAAAAAATATTAAGTTTCTCCAAAAATTAGTAATAATTTTCACTTTGAAATTTGGTCAAAAAAACGCCCTCAAAACGAAAAAAGTGTCATTTTCGGCTCCCTTAATTTTTTTCATTTTTTGATTTTTGTTAATTTTTCATCGCCTCTTTCCAACCGGAGAATCGTCTCTCTATGGGAAAACTCCGAAAAGTGAAAATTTCCTTCGGCCGGCGGCCATATTGGATTTTGAAAATGCCACCAAAAAAACACATAAACCTCGATAATTCGACTCACGAACGTCCGAATGGATTTGCGTCTGCTTCAATTCGAAGACCTAGACGTCCTATACGAGATTGCCAAAAAAAAATTTCAAGTTTCTCCAAAAATTCATATAAATTTTCAATTTGAAATTTTTCCAAAAAACGCATTCGAAACGAAAAAAGTTTCATATTTCGAATCCCACGCTTTGGAAAATAGCCGCGAGACCGTAATTGCGCAACTGTCATCTCCACCCGAAAACCCTTCTCTCTATGGAAAAACTCCAAAAAGTTGAAATTTCCTTCGCGCCGCCGCCATATTGGATTTTGAAAATACAACGAAAAAACCGCAAAAACCTCGATAATTCGAATCGAAAACGTCGAAATGGATTCGCGTCTGTGGCAACTCGAAGTCCGAGAAATCCGTTACGAGACTGCCAAAAAAAAAATTGGAATTTCTCCAAAAATTCATATAAATTTTCCATTTTCCCAATTTTTAAAGCAAATTTTTTACAAAAAAAACGTATTTTTTCGGCTCCCACGCTTTGGGAAGCAGCAGCGGGACCGAAATTGTGCAATGGACATTTCCACCCGAATACCCCCAACTCTATGGGAAAAATCCTAAAAGTTGAAATTTCCTTCAATTTTCTTCGTGCGGCCGCCATCTTTGATTTTGAAACGAGGCTACGAAAAAACCCGATTAGCGCAGAGAGGACGACCTCCCGTCGAGTTGTGTTCTACGGCGAGATGTAGCGCCTCGACCAGCACTACAAAGTGGCATTTTCAGAATTTTGAAATTTTAAAAAAAATTATATAAATTTTGATTTTGAATTTTTCCAACGAGTACAAAAATCACATTTTCCGATATCGATCGAGACAGACCGAACCTACCGCGTTGCGGTCTTAGGCGAGATCGACGCCCCGAGTGAGGTCTACAAAATGGCATTTTTCAAATTTTGACATTTTGAAATTTTTTATATAAACTTTCATTTTGAACATAGAAATTTTTATGAAAAAATCACATTTTTCACAAAATAACGAGATAGAGTAAACCTACCGCGTTGCGGTGTTCGGACAGAACGAAGGCCTTTGAAATCTCTACGAAATGGCATTTTCGAAATTTTGACATTTTGAAATTTTTTATATAAACTTTCATTTTGAACATAGAAATTGTTATGAAAAAATCACATTTTTCACAAAAGAACGAGATAGAGTGAACCTACCGCGTTGTGGTCTTTGGCGAGATCGACACCCCGCTTACGCTCTACAAAATGGCATTTTTGAAATTTTGACATTTTGAAAAATTTTATATAAAATTTCATTTTAAACATAGAAATTATTATGAAAAAATCACATTTTTTGAAAAAGATCGTGATAGAGAAAACCTAACGCATTACGGTGTTTGGACAGAATGACGGCCTCGGTAATCTCTACAAAACGGAATTTTTGAAATTTTGACATTTTGAAAAATTTTATATAAAATTTCATTTTAAACATAGAAATTATTATGAAAAAATCACATTTTTCGAAAAAGATCGTGATAGAGTAAACCTATAGCGCTACGGTGTTCGGACAGAACGACGGCCTCGGTAATCTCTACAAAATGGCATTTTTGAAATTTTGACATTTTGAAATTTTTTATATAAACTTTCATTTTGAACATAGAAATTGTTATCAAAAAATCACATTTTTCGAAAAAGACCGTGATAGAGTAAACCTACCGCGTTGCGGTCTTTGGCGAGATCGACACCCCGCTTAAGCTCTACAAAATGGCATTTTTGAAATTTTGACATTTTGAAAAATTTTATATAAAATTTCATTTTAAACATAGAAATTATTGAGAAAAAATCACATTTTTCGAAAAAGATCGTGATAGAGTAAACCTATAGCGCTAAGGTGTTCGGACAGAACGACGGCCTCGGTAACCTCTACAAAATGGCATTTTTAAAATTTTGAAATTTTGAAAAATTTTATATAAACTTTCATTTTAAACATAGAAATTATTATGAAAAAATCACATTTTTCGAAAAAGATCGTGATAGAGTAAACCTATAGCGCTACTGTGTTCGGACAGAACGACGGCCTGGGTAATCTCTACAAAATGGCATTTTTGAAATTTTGAAATTTTGAAAAATTTTATATAAACTTTCATTTTGAACTTGGAAATTGTTATGACAAAATCACATTTTTCGAAATAAATCGCGACAGAGTAAACCTATAGCGCTACGATGTTTGGACAGAACGACGGCCTCGGTAATCTCTACAAAATGGCATTTTTGAAATTTTGAAATTTTGAAAAATTTTATATAAACTTTCATTTTGAACTTGGAAATTGTTATGACAAAATCACATTTTTCGAAATAAATCGCGACAGAGTAAACCTATAGCGCTACGATGTTTGGACAGAACGACGGCCTCGGTAATCTCTACAAAATGGCATTTTTGAAATTTTGACATTTTGAAATTTTTTATATAAACTTTCATTTTGAACATAGAAATTGTTATCAAAAAATCACATTTTTCGAAAAAGACCGTGATAGAGTAAACCTACCGCGTTGCGGTCTTTGGCGAGATCGACACCCCGCTTAAGCTCTACAAAATGGCATTTTTGAAATTTTGACATTTTGAAAAATTTTATATAAAATTTCATTTTAAACATAGAAATTATTGAGAAAAAATCACATTTTTCGAAAAAGATCGTGATAGAGTAAACCTATAGCGCTAAGGTGTTCGGACAGAACGACGGCCTCGGTAACCTCTACAAAATGGCATTTTTAAAATTTTGAAATTTTGAAAAATTTTATATAAACTTTCATTTTAAACATAGAAATTATTATGAAAAAATCACATTTTTCGAAAAAGATCGTGATAGAGTAAACCTATAGCGCTACTGTGTTCGGACAGAACGACGGCCTGGGTAATCTCTACAAAATGGCATTTTTGAAATTTTGAAATTTTGAAAAATTTTATATAAACTTTCATTTTGAACTTGGAAATTGTTATGACAAAATCACATTTTTCGAAATAAATCGCGACAGAGTAAACCTATAGCGCTACGATGTTTGGACAGAACGACGGCCTCGGTAATCTCTACAAAATGGCATTTTTGAAATTTTGAAATTTTGAAAAATTTTATATAAACTTTCATTTTGAACTTGGAAATTGTTATGACAAAATCACATTTTTCGAAATAAATCGCGACAGAGTAAACCTATAGCGCTACGATGTTTGGACAGAACGACGGCCTCGGTAATCTCTACAAAATGGCATTTTTGAAATTTTGACATTTTGAAATTTTTTATATAAACTTTCATTTTGAACATAGAAATTGTTATCAAAAAATCACATTTTTCGAAAAAGACCGTGATAGAGTAAACCTACCGCGTTGCGGTCTTTGGCGAGATCGACACCCCGCTTAAGCTCTACAAAATGGCATTTTTGAAATTTTGACATTTTGAAAAATTTTATATAAAATTTCATTTTAAACATAGAAATTATTGAGAAAAAATCACATTTTTCGAAAAAGATCGTGATAGAGTAAACCTATAGCGCTAAGGTGTTCGGACAGAACGACGGCCTCGGTAACCTCTACAAAATGGCATTTTTAAAATTTTGAAATTTTGAAAAATTTTATATAAACTTTCATTTTAAACATAGAAATTATTATGAAAAAATCACATTTTTCGAAAAAGATCGTGATAGAGTAAACCTATAGCGCTACTGTGTTCGGACAGAACGACGGCCTTGGTAATCTCTACAAAATGGCATTTTTGAAATTTTGACATTTTGAAAAATTTTATATAAACTTTCATTTTAAACATAGAAATTATTATGAAAAAATCCCATTTTTCGAAAAAGATCGTGACAGAGTAAACCTATAGCGCTACGGAGTTCGGACAGAACGACGGCCTCGGTAAGCTCTAGAAAATGGCATTTTTGAAATTTTGAAATTTTGAAAAATTTTATATAAACTTTCATTTTAAACATAGAAATTATTATGAAAAAATCACATTTTTCGAAAAAGATCGTGATAGAGTAAACCTATAGCGCTACTGTGTTCGTACATAACGACGGCCTTGGTAATCTCTACAAAATGGCATTTTTGAAATTTTGAAATTTTGAAAAATTTTATATAAACTTTCATTTTGAACTTGGAAATTGTTATGAAAAAATCACATTTTTCGAAATAAATCGCGACAGAGTAAACCTATAGCGCTACGATGGTCGGACAGAACGACGGCCTCGGTAATCTCTACAAAATGGCATTTTTGAAATTTTGAAATTTTGAAAAATTTTGAAAATCGAACAAGAAAATGAGCGCGTTCTCGACCCGATTCAGTCGCGTTAGCGCGACTAACACTGAATGGGCTCACTCGACCTACCTATTTACTCTACCTATCGAATTATTTCTAAAGGTCTCGATTTCGAAAGAAGAAGATTTCGATTTATTTCGAAAGATGGCGAGGCACGTAGGGGAAGGCGGGTAAAAAGCAAAAGTCGAACAAGAAAACGAGCGCGTTCTCGACTCGACTCAGTCGCGTTAGCGCGACTAACACCGAATGGGCTCACTCGACCTACCTATTTACTCTACCAATCTAACATAGTTTACGATGAAAGTAGATGTGCCCTTTCATACAATGAACAACAACAACACAACTCACTACCACCCCACCCCACTGGGCCCTGTGCCACTCTAGTCATATACCCTAAAAGGGAGTTGGTAACGGCCCGTTTTCGGCCTTCGGGGTTCCTCATCTCCGTTATCTATCGAGTTACGCGCGCGCAAGTATGGGAACTCTCGCAGCGCATTAGACGGCGCGTCGAGTGGAAAAATTTGTTTTCGTCTATTCGTTCGTTTTATTCGTTTTTTTCGCGCGTAAAGTTCAAAAAGTGCTCTTTTTTTTTCGGCTTTGTACGATTTTTTATTCCTCAATTCGGTCAGTCTTTTTTCGCTATGCCTTCATCTCGACGACGCTCCGTCTGTGGAAAAATTCCGAAAAGTTGAAATTTTTTCGATTTTCAAATTCAAAATGGCGTTCGAAAACGCATCGACGAAAACGCGGAAACCGACATAACTCGAGAACGGATAGGAGCGGAGCGTTTCGGTCCGAGGAGCGATCGAAGGGCTCGGCGAGAGCTGCGAAATGGCATTTTTGAAATTTTGAAATTCCCAAAAAAATCATACAAATTTTCCATTTTTCCACTTTCGATAGGAAATATTTTTTTCGAAAAAAGTGTCATTTTCGGCTCCCTTAATTTTTCTCATTTTTTGATTTTTGTTAATTTTTCATCGCCTTTTTCCAACCGAAGAATCGTCTCTCTATGGGAAAACTCCAAAAAGTAGAAATTTTCTTCGCCCGGCCGCCATATTGGATTTTGAAAATGCATCTAGAGAACATCGAAAAAACGCACATTTTCCACGATCATTCGACGCAATCGAGAACGTCCAAATCGACGGCCGTCTACGGCGACTCCAAGGACTGCATGTCCTTTACGATATTGCAGAAAAAAAATATTAAGTTTCTCCAAAAATTAGTAATAATTTTCACTTTGAAATTTGGTCAAAAAAACGCCCTCAAAACGAAAAAAGTGTTTTTTTCGGCTCCCTTAATTTTTCTCATTTTTTGATTTTTGTTAATTTTTCATCGCCTCTTTCCAACCGGAGAATCGTCTCTCTATGGGAAAAGTCTAAAAAGTAGAAATTTTCTTCGCCCGGCGGCCATATTGGATTTTTAAAATGCCACCAAAAAAACACATAAACCTCGATAATTCGACTCACGAACGTCCGAATGGATTTGCGTCTGCGGCAAATCGAAGACCTAGACGTCCTTTACGAGATTGCCAAAAAAAATTTTCAAGTTTCTCCAAAAATTCATATAAATTTTCAATTTGAAATTTTTCCAAAAAACGCATTCGAAACGAAAAAAGTTTCATTTTTCGGATCCCACGCTTTGGGAAATAGCCGCGGGACCGTAATTGCGCAACTGTCATCTCCACCCGAAAACCCTTCTCTCTATGGAAAAACTCCAAAAAGTTGAAATTTCCTTCGCGCCGCCGCCATATTGGATTTTGAAAATACAACGAAAAAACCGCAAAAACCTCGATAATTCGAATCGAAAACGTCGAAATGGATTCGCGTCTGTGGCAACTCGAAGTCCGAGAAATCCGTTACGAGACTGCCAAAAAAAAAATTGGAATTTCTCCAAAAATTCATATAAATTTTCCATTTTCCCAATTTTTAAAGGAATTTTTTTACAAAAAAAACGTAATTTTTCGGCTCCCACGCTTTGGGAAGCAGCAGCGGGACCGAAATTGTGCAATGGACATTTCCACCCGAATACCCCCAACTCTATGGGAAAAATCCTAAAAGTTGAAATTTCCTTCAATTTTCTTCGTGCGGCCGCCATTTTTGATTTTGAAACGGGGCTACGAAAAAACCCGATTAACGCAGAGAGAACGACCTCCCGTCGAGTTGTGTTCTACTGCGAGATGTAGCGCCTCGACCAGCACTACAAAGTGGCATTTTCAGAATTTTGAAATTTTAAAAAAATTTATATAAATTTTGATTTTGAATTTTTCCAACGAGTACAAAAATCACATTTTCCGATATCGATCGAGACAGACCGAACCTACCGCGTAGCGGTCTTAGGCGAGATCGACGCCCCGAGTGAGATCTACGAAATTGCATTTTTGAAATTTTGACATTTTGAAATTTTTTATATAAACTTTCATTTTGAACATAGAAATTGTTATGAAAAAATTACATTTTTCACAAAAGAACGAGATAGAGTAAACCTACCGCGTTGCGGTCTTTGGCGAGATCGACACCCCGCTTAAGCTCTACAAAATGGCATTTTTGAAATTTTGAAATTTTGAAAAATTTTATATAAAATTTCATTTTAAACATAGAAATTATTATGAAAAAATCACATTTTTCACAAAATAACGAGATAGAGTAAACCTACCGCGTTGCTGTGTTTGGACAGAACGAAGGCCTTTGAAATCTCTACGAAATGGCATTTTCGAAATTTTGACATTTTGAAATTTTTTATATAAACTTTCATTTTGAACATAGAAATTATTATAAAAAAATCACATTTTTCACAAAAGAACGAGATAGAGTGAACCTACCGCGTTGCGGTCTTTGGCGAGATCGACACCCCGCTTACGCTCTACAAAATAGCATTTTTGAAATTTTGACATTTTGAAAAATTTTATATAAAATTTCATTTTAAACATAGAAATTAATATGAAAAAATCACATTTTTCGAAAAAGATCGTGAGAGAGTAAACCTATAGCGTTACGGCGTTTGGACAGAACGACGGCCTTGATAATCTCTACGAAATGGCTATTTCAAAATTTTGACATTTTAAAATTTTTTATATAAACTTTCATTTTGAACATAGAAATTGTTATCAAAAAATCACATTTTTCACAAAAGAACGAGATAGAGTAAACCTACCGCGTTGCGGTCTTTGGCGAGATCGACACCCCGCTTAAGCTCTACAAAATGGCGTTTTTGAAATTTTGAAATTTTGAAAAATTTTATATAAACTTTCATTTTAAACATATAAATTATTATGAAAAAATCACATTTTTCGAAAAAGATCGTGATAGAGTAAACCTATAGCGCTACGGTGTTCGGACAGAACGACGGCCTCGGTAGTCTCTACGAAATGGCATTTTTGAAATTTTGACATTTTGAAAATTTTTATATAAACTTTCATTTTAAACATAGATATTATTATGAAAAAATCACATTTTTCGAAAAAGATCGTGACAGAGTAAACCTATAGCGCTACGGTGTTCGGACAGAACGACGGCCTGGGTAATCTCTACAAAATGGCATTTTTGAAATTTTGAAATTTCGAAAAATTTTATATAAACTTTCATTTTGAACATAGAAATTGTTATGAAAAAATCACATTTTTCACAAAAGAACGAGATAGAGTAAACCTACCGCGTTGCAGTCTTTGGCGAGATCGACACCCCGCTTAAGCTCTACAAAATCGCATTTTTGAAATTTTGAAATTTTGAAATTTTTTGAAAATCGAACAAGAAAATGAGCGCGTTCTCGACCCGACTCAGTCGCGTTAGCGCGACTAACACTGAATGGGCTCACTCGACCTACCTATTTACTCTACCTATCGAATTATTTCTAAAGGTCTCGATTTCGAAAGAAGAAGATTTCGATTTATTTCGAAAGATCGAAGGTGGCGAGGCACGTAGGGGAAGGCGGGTAAAAAGCAAAAGTCGAACAAGAAAATGAGCGCGTTCTCGACTCGACTCAGTCGCGTTAGCGCGACTAACACCGAATGGGCTCACTCGACCTACCTATTTACTCTACCTATCTAACATAGTTTACGATGAAAGTAGATGTGCCCTTTCATACAATGAACAACAACAACACAACTCACTACCACCCCACCCCACTGGGCTCTGTGCCGCTCCGATCTAGTCATATACCCTAAAAGGGAGTTGGTAACTGCCCGTTTTCGGCCTTCGCGGTTCATCATCTCCGTTATCCATCGAGTTACGCGCATGCGAAGTATGGGAACTTTCGCAGTGCCTTAGACGGCGCGTCGAGTGGAAAAATTTATTTTCGTCCGTTCGTTCGTTTTATTCGTTTTTTTCGCGCGTAAAGTTCAAAAAGTGCTCTTTTTTTTTCGGCTTTGTACGATTTTTTATTCCTCAATTCGGTCAGTCTTTTTTCGGACCGCCTCGATCTCGACGACGCTCCGTCTATGGAAAAACTCCGAAAAGTTGAAATTTTTTCGATTTTCAAATTCAAAATGGCGTTCGAAAACGCATCGACGAAAACGCGGAAACCGACATAACTCGAGAACGGATAGGAGCGGAGCGTTTCGGTCCGAGGAGCGATCGGAGGGCTCGGCGAGAGCTGCGAAATGGCATTTTTGAAATTTTGAAATTCCCAAAAAAATCATACAAATTTTCCATTTTTCCACTTTCGATAGGAAATATTTTTTTCGATAAAAGTGTCATTTTCGGCGTCCCACGCTTTGGGAAGCAGCGGCGGGACCGAAATCGCGCAATAGACACTTCCACCCGAACACCCCCAACTCTATGGGAAAACTCCAAAAAGTAGAAATTTTCTTCGCCCGGCCGCCATATTGGATTTTGAACATGCATCTAGAGAACGTCGAAAAAACGCACATTTTCCACGATAATTCGACGCAATCGAGAACGTCCAAATCGACGGCCGTCTACGGCGAGTCCAAGGACTGCATGTCCTTTACGATATTGCAGAAAAAAAATATAAAGTTTCTCCAAAAATTAGTAATAATTTTCACTTTGAAATTTGGTCAAAAAAACGCCCTCAAAACGAAAAAAGTGTCATTTTCGGCTGAGTAAATTTTTCTCATTTTTTGATTTTTGTTAATTTTTCATCGCCTCTTTCCAACCGGAGAATCGTCTCTCTATGGGAAAATCCCGAAAAGTGGAAATTTCCTTCGGGCGGCGGCCATATTGGATTTTGAAAATGCCACCAAAAAAACACATAAACCTCGATAATTCGACTCACGAACGTCCGAATGGATTCGCGTCTGCGGCAAGACGAAGACCTAGACGTCCTTTACGAGATTGCCAAAAAAAATTTTCAAATTTCTCCAAAAATTCATATAAATTTTCAATTTGAAATTTTTTCAAAAAACGCATTCGAAACGAAAAAAGTTTCATCTTTCGGATCCCACGCTTTGGGAAATAGCCGCGGGACCGTAATTCCGCAACTGACATGTCCACCCGAAAACCCTTCTCTCTATGGAAAAACTCCAAAAAGTTGAAATTTCCTTCGCGCCGCCGCCATATTGGATTTTGAAAATACAACGAAAAAACCGCAAAAACCTCGATAATTCGAATCGAAAACGTCGAAATGGATTCGCGTCTGTGGCAACTCGAAGTCCGAGAAATCCGTTACGAGACTGCCAAAAAAAAAATTTGAATTTCTCCAAAAATTCATATAAATTTTCCATTTTCCCAATTTTTAAAGGAATTTTTTTACAAAAAAAACGTAATTTTTCGGCTCCCACGCTTTGGGAAGCAGCAGCGGGACCGAAATTGTGCAATGGACATTTCCACCCGAATACCCCCAACTCTATGGAAAAATTCCTAAAAGTTGAAATTTCCTTCAATTTTCTTCGTGCGGCCGCCATCTTTGATTTTGAAACGAGGCTACGAAAAAACCCGATTAGCGCAGAGAGGACGACCTCCCGTCGAGTTGTGTTCTACGGCGAGATGTAGCGCCTCGACCAGCACTACAAAGTGGCATTTTCAGAATTTTGAAATTTTGAAAAAATTTATATAAATTTTGATTTTGAATTTTTCCAACGAGTACAAAAATCACATTTTCCGATATCGATCGAGACAGACCGAACCTACCGCGTAGCGGTCTTAGGTGAGATAGACGCCCCGAGTGAGGTCTACGAAATGGCATTTTTGAAATTTTGACATTTTGAAATTTTTTATATAAACTTTCATTTTGAACATAGAAATTGTTATGAAAAAATCACATTTTTCACAAAAGAACGAGATAGAGTAAACCTACCGCGTTGCGGTCTTTAGCGAGATCGACACCCCGCTTAAGCTCTACAAAATGGCATTTTTGAAATTTTGAAATTTTGAAAAATTTTATATAAAATTTCATTTTAAACATAGAAATTATTATGAAAAAATCACATTTTTCACAAAATAACGAGATCGAGTAAACCTACCGCGTTGCGGTGTTCGGACAGAACGAAGGCCTTTGAAATCTGTACGAAATGGCATTTTCGAAATTTTGACATTTTGAAATTTTTTATATAAACTTTCATTTTGAACATAGAAATTGTTATGAATAAATGACATTTTTCGAAAAAGACCGTGATAGAGTAAATTAAACGCGTTGCGGTGTTCGGACAGAATGAAGGCCTTTGAAATCTCTACGAAATGGCTATTTCAAAATTTTGACATTTTGAAATTTTTTATATAAACTTTCATTTTGCACATAGAAATTGTTATCAAAAAATCACATTTTTCACAAAAGAACGAGATAGAGTAAACCAACCGCGTTGCGGTCTTTGGCGAGATCGACACCCCGCTTAAGCTCTACAAAATGGAATTTTTGAAATTTTGAAATTTTGAAAAATTTTATATAAAATTTCATTATAAACATAGAAATTATTATGAAAAAATCACATTTTCCGAAAAAGATCGTGATAAAGTAAACCTATAGCATTACGGCGTTTGGACAGAACGACGGCCTTGATAATCTCTACGAAATGGCTATTTCAAAATTTTGACATTTTGAAATTTTTTATATAAACTTTCATTTTGAACATAGAAATTGTTATCAAAAAATCACATTTTTCACAAAAGAACGAGATAGAGTAAACCTACCGCGTTGCGGTCTTTGGCGAGATCGACACCCCGCTTAGGCTCTACAAAATGGAATTTTTGAAATTTTGAAATTTTGAAAAATTTTATATAAAATTTCATTATAAACATAGAAATTATTATGAAAAAATCACATTTTCCGAAAAAGATCGTGATAAAGTAAACCTATAGCATTACGGCGTTTGGACAGAACGACGGCCTTGATAATCTCTACGAAATGGCTATTTCAAAATTTTGACATTTTGAAATTTTTTATATAAACTTTCATTTTGAACATAGAAATTGTTATCAAAAAATCACATTTTTCACAAAAGAACGAGATAGAGTAAACCTACCGCGTTGCGGTCTTTGGCGAGATCGACACCCCGCTTAAGCTCTACAAAATGGAATTTTTGAAATTTTGAAATTTTGAAAAATTTTATATAAAATTTCATTATAAACATAGAAATTATTATGAAAAAATCACATTTTCCGAAAAAGATCGTGATAAAGTAAACCTATAGCATTACGGCGTTTGGACAGAACGACGGCCTTGATAATCTCTACGAAATGGCTATTTCCAAATTTTGACATTTTGAAATTTTTTATATAAACTTTCATTTTGAACATAGAAATTGTTATCAAAAAATCACATTTTTCACAAAAGAACGAGATAGAGTAAACCTACCGCGTTGCGGTCTTTGGCGAGATCGACACCCCGCTTAAGCTCTACAAAATGGAATTTTTGAAATTTTGAAATTTTGAAAAATTTTATATAAACTTTCATTTTAAACATAGAAATTATTATGAAAAAATCACATTTTTCGAAAAAGATCGTGATAGAGTAAACCTATAGCGCTACGGTGTTCGGACAGAACGACGGCCTGGGTAATCTCTACAAAATGGCATTTTTGAAATTTTGAAATTTTGAAAAATTTTATATAAACTTTCATTTTGAACATAGAAATTGTTATGAAAAAATCACATTTTTCACAAAAGATCGTGATAGAGTAAACCTATAGCGCTACGGAGTTTGGACAGAACGACGGCCTTGATAATCTCTACGAAATGGCTATTTCAAAATTTTGACATTTTGAAATTTTTTATATAAACTTTCATTTTGAACATAGAAATTGTTATGAAAAAATCACATTTTTCACAAAAGAACGAGATAGAGTAAACCTACCGCGTTGCGGTCTTTGGCGAGATCGGCACCCCGCTTAAGCTCTACAAAATGGAATTTTTGAAATTTTGAAATTTTGAAAAATTTTATATAAACTTTCATTTTAAACATAGAAATTATTATGAAAAAATCACATTTTTCGAAAAAGATCGTGATAGAGTAAACCTATAGCGCTACGGTGTTCGGACAGAACGACGGCCTCGGTAATCTCTACAAAATGGCATTTTTGAAATTTTGAAAAATTTTGAAAATCGAACAAGAAAATGAGGGCGTTCTCGACTCGACTCAGTCGCGTTAGCGCGACTAACACTGAATGGGCTCACTCGACCTACCTATTTACTCTACCTATCGAATTATTTCGAAAGATCTCGATTTCGAAAGAAGAAGATTTCGATTTATTTCGAAAGATCGAAGGTGGCGAGGCACGTAGGGGAAGGCGGGTAAAAAGCAAAAGTCGAACAAGAAAATGAGCGCGTTCTCGACTCAACTCAGTCGCGTTAGCGCGACTAACACCGAATGGGCTCACTCGACCTACCTATTTACTCTACCTATCGAATTATTTCGAAAGATCTCGATTTCGAAAGAAGAAGATTTCGATTTATTTCGAAAGATCGAAGGTGGCGAGGCGCGTAGGGGAAGGCGGGTAAAAAGCAAAAGTCGAACAAGAAAATGAGCGCGTTCTCGACTCGACTCAGTCGCGTTAGCGCGACTAACACTGAATGGGCTCACTCGACCTACCTATTTACTCTACCTATCTAACATAGTTTACAATGACAACAACGAAAGTAGATGTGCCCTTTCATACAATGAGTAACAATAAAAGTAGATGTGCAAAAAAAAAAGCTCAAAAACTAAAAAACACAACTTACACCCCACCCCACTGGGTTCTCCCCCACTCCGATCTAGTCATATACCCTAAAAGGGAGTTGGTAACGGCCCGTTTTCGGCCTTCGGGGTTCCTCATCTCCGTTATCTATCGAGTTACGCGCGCGCAAGTATGGGAACTCTCGCAGCGCATTAGACGGCGCGTCGAGTGGAAAAATTTGTTTTCGTCTATTCGTTCGTTTTATTCGTTTTTTTCGCGCGTAAAGTTCAAAAAGTGCTCTTTTTTTTTCGGCTTTGTACGATTTTTTATTCCTCAATTCGGTCAGTCTTTTTTCGCTATGCCTTCATCTCGACGACGCTCCGTCTGTGGAAAAATTCCGAAAAGTTGAAATTTTTTCGATTTTCAAATTCAAAATGGCGTTCGAAAACGCATCGACGAAAACGCGGAAACCGACATAACTCGAGAACGGATAGGAGCGGAGCGTTTCGGTCCGAGGAGCGATCGAAGGGCTCGGCGAGAGCTGCGAAATGGCATTTTTGAAATTTTGAAATTCCCAAAAAAATCATACAAATTTTCCATTTTTCCACTTTCGATAGGAAATATTTTTTTCGAAAAAAGTGTCATTTTCGGCTCCCTTAATTTTTCTCATTTTTTGATTTTTGTTAATTTTTCATCGCCTTTTTCCAACCGAAGAATCGTCTCTCTATGGGAAAACTCCAAAAAGTAGAAATTTTCTTCGCCCGGCCGCCATATTGGATTTTGAAAATGCATCTAGAGAACATCGAAAAAACGCACATTTTCCACGATCATTCGACGCAATCGAGAACGTCCAAATCGACGGCCGTCTACGGCGACTCCAAGGACTGCATGTCCTTTACGATATTGCAGAAAAAAAATATTAAGTTTCTCCAAAAATTAGTAATAATTTTCACTTTGAAATTTGGTCAAAAAAACGCCCTCAAAACGAAAAAAGTGTTTTTTTCGGCTCCCTTAATTTTTCTCATTTTTTGATTTTTGTTAATTTTTCATCGCCTCTTTCCAACCGGAGAATCGTCTCTCTATGGGAAAAGTCTAAAAAGTAGAAATTTTCTTCGCCCGGCGGCCATATTGGATTTTTAAAATGCCACCAAAAAAACACATAAACCTCGATAATTCGACTCACGAACGTCCGAATGGATTTGCGTCTGCGGCAAATCGAAGACCTAGACGTCCTTTACGAGATTGCCAAAAAAAATTTTCAAGTTTCTCCAAAAATTCATATAAATTTTCAATTTGAAATTTTTCCAAAAAACGCATTCGAAACGAAAAAAGTTTCATTTTTCGGATCCCACGCTTTGGGAAATAGCCGCGGGACCGTAATTGCGCAACTGTCATCTCCACCCGAAAACCCTTCTCTCTATGGAAAAACTCCAAAAAGTTGAAATTTCCTTCGCGCCGCCGCCATATTGGATTTTGAAAATACAACGAAAAAACCGCAAAAACCTCGATAATTCGAATCGAAAACGTCGAAATGGATTCGCGTCTGTGGCAACTCGAAGTCCGAGAAATCCGTTACGAGACTGCCAAAAAAAAAATTGGAATTTCTCCAAAAATTCATATAAATTTTCCATTTTCCCAATTTTTAAAGGAATTTTTTTACAAAAAAAACGTAATTTTTCGGCTCCCACGCTTTGGGAAGCAGCAGCGGGACCGAAATTGTGCAATGGACATTTCCACCCGAATACCCCCAACTCTATGGGAAAAATCCTAAAAGTTGAAATTTCCTTCAATTTTCTTCGTGCGGCCGCCATTTTTGATTTTGAAACGGGGCTACGAAAAAACCCGATTAACGCAGAGAGAACGACCTCCCGTCGAGTTGTGTTCTACTGCGAGATGTAGCGCCTCGACCAGCACTACAAAGTGGCATTTTCAGAATTTTGAAATTTTAAAAAAATTTATATAAATTTTGATTTTGAATTTTTCCAACGAGTACAAAAATCACATTTTCCGATATCGATCGAGACAGACCGAACCTACCGCGTAGCGGTCTTAGGCGAGATCGACGCCCCGAGTGAGATCTACGAAATTGCATTTTTGAAATTTTGACATTTTGAAATTTTTTATATAAACTTTCATTTTGAACATAGAAATTGTTATGAAAAAATTACATTTTTCACAAAAGAACGAGATAGAGTAAACCTACCGCGTTGCGGTCTTTGGCGAGATCGACACCCCGCTTAAGCTCTACAAAATGGCATTTTTGAAATTTTGAAATTTTGAAAAATTTTATATAAAATTTCATTTTAAACATAGAAATTATTATGAAAAAATCACATTTTTCACAAAATAACGAGATAGAGTAAACCTACCGCGTTGCTGTGTTTGGACAGAACGAAGGCCTTTGAAATCTCTACGAAATGGCATTTTCGAAATTTTGACATTTTGAAATTTTTTATATAAACTTTCATTTTGAACATAGAAATTATTATAAAAAAATCACATTTTTCACAAAAGAACGAGATAGAGTGAACCTACCGCGTTGCGGTCTTTGGCGAGATCGACACCCCGCTTACGCTCTACAAAATAGCATTTTTGAAATTTTGACATTTTGAAAAATTTTATATAAAATTTCATTTTAAACATAGAAATTAATATGAAAAAATCACATTTTTCGAAAAAGATCGTGAGAGAGTAAACCTATAGCGTTACGGCGTTTGGACAGAACGACGGCCTTGATAATCTCTACGAAATGGCTATTTCAAAATTTTGACATTTTAAAATTTTTTATATAAACTTTCATTTTGAACATAGAAATTGTTATCAAAAAATCACATTTTTCACAAAAGAACGAGATAGAGTAAACCTACCGCGTTGCGGTCTTTGGCGAGATCGACACCCCGCTTAAGCTCTACAAAATGGCGTTTTTGAAATTTTGAAATTTTGAAAAATTTTATATAAACTTTCATTTTAAACATATAAATTATTATGAAAAAATCACATTTTTCGAAAAAGATCGTGATAGAGTAAACCTATAGCGCTACGGTGTTCGGACAGAACGACGGCCTCGGTAGTCTCTACGAAATGGCATTTTTGAAATTTTGACATTTTGAAAATTTTTATATAAACTTTCATTTTAAACATAGATATTGTTATGAAAAAATCACATTTTTCCCAAAAGAACGAGATAGAGTAAACCTACCGCGTTGCGGTCTTTGGCTAGATCGACACCCCGCTTAAGCTCTACAAAATGGCGTTTTTGAAATTTTGAAATTTTGAAAAATTTTATATAAACTTTCATTTTAAACATATAAATTATTATGAAAAAATCACATTTTTCGAAAAAGATCGTGATAGAGTAAACCTATAGCGCTACGGTGTTCGGACAGAACGACGGCCTCGGTAGTCTCTACGAAATGGCATTTTTGAAATTTTGACATTTTGAAAATTTTTATATAAACTTTCATTTTAAACATAGATATTATTATGAAAAAATCACATTTTTCGAAAAAGATCGTGACAGAGTAAACCTATAGCGCTACGGTGTTTGGACAGAACGACGGCCTCGGTAAGCTCTAGAAAATGGCATTTTTGAAATTTTGAAATTTTGAAAAATTTTATATAAACTTTCATTTTAAACATAGAAATTATTATGAAAAAATCACATTTTTCGAAAAAGATCGTGATAGAGTAAACCTATAGCGCTACGGTGTTCGGACAGAACGACGGCCTGGGTAATCTCTACAAAATGGCATTTTTGAAATTTTGAAATTTCGAAAAATTTTATATAAACTTTCATTTTGAACATAGAAATTGTTATGAAAAAATCACATTTTTCACAAAAGAACGAGATAGAGTAAACCTACCGCGTTGCAGTCTTTGGCGAGATCGACACCCCGCTTAAGCTCTACAAAATCGCATTTTTGAAATTTTGAAATTTTGAAATTTTTTGAAAATCGAACAAGAAAATGAGCGCGTTCTCGACCCGACTCAGTCGCGTTAGCGCGACTAACACTGAATGGGCTCACTCGACCTACCTATTTACTCTACCTATCGAATTATTTCTAAAGGTCTCGATTTCGAAAGAAGAAGATTTCGATTTATTTCGAAAGATCGAAGGTGGCGAGGCACGTAGGGGAAGGCGGGTAAAAAGCAAAAGTCGAACAAGAAAATGAGCGCGTTCTCGACTCGACTCAGTCGCGTTAGCGCGACTAACACCGAATGGGCTCACTCGACCTACCTATTTACTCTACCTATCTAACATAGTTTACGATGAAAGTAGATGTTCCCCAACCTAACAATGTACGACAACGAAAGTAGATGTGCCCTTTCATACAATGAGTAACAATAAAAGTAGATGTGCAAAAAAAAAAACTGAAAAACTAAAAAACACAACTCACTACCACCCCACCCCACTGGGCTCTGTGCCACTCTAGTCATATACCCTAAAAGGGAGTTGGTAACGGCCCGTTTTCGGCCTTCGGGGTTCGTTATCTCCGTTATCTATCGAGTTACGGGCGCGCGAAGTACGGGAACTATCGCACTGCATTAGACGGCGCGTCGAGTGGAAAAATTTATTTTCGTCTATTCGTTTGTTTTATTCGTTTTTTTCGCACGTAAAGTTCAAAAAGTGCTCTTTTTTTTTCGGCTTTGTACGATTTTTTATTCCTCAATTCGGTCAGTCTTTTTTCGCTACGCCTTCATCTCGACGACGCTCCGTCTGTGGAAAAATTCCGAAAAGTTGAAATTTTTTCGATTTTGAAATTCAAAATTGCGTTCGAAAACGCATCGACGAAAACGCGGAAACCGACATAACTGGAGAACGGATAGGAGCGGAGCGTTTCGGTCCGAGGAGCGATCGAAGGGCTCGGCGAGAGCTGCGAAATGGCATTTTTGAAATTTTGAAATTCCCAAAAAAATCATACAAATTTTCCATTTTTCCACTTTCGATAGGAAATATTTTTTTCGAAAAAAGTGTCATTTTCGGCTCCCTTAATTTTTCTCATTTTTTGATTTTTGTTAATTTTTCATTGCCTATTTCCAACCGGAGAATCGTCTGTCTATGGGAAAACTCCAAAAAGTAGAAATTTTCTTCGCGCGGCCGCCATATTGGATTTTGAAAATGCATCTAGAGAACGTCGAAAAAACGCACATTTTCCACGATCATTCGACGCAATCGAGAACGTCCAAATCGACGGCCGTCTACGGCGAGTCCGAGGACTGCACGTCCTTTACGATATTGCAGAAAAAAAATATTAAGTTTCTCCAAAAATTAGTAATAATTTTCACTTTGAAATTTAGTCAAAAAAACGCCCTCAAAACAAAAAAAGTGTTTTTTTCGGCTCCCTTAATTTTTTTCATTTTTTGATTTTTGTTAATTTTTCATCGCCTCTTTCCAACCGGAGAATCGTCTCTCTATGGGAAAACTCCGAAAAGTGGAAATTTCCTTCGGCCGGCGGCCATATTGGATTTTGAAAATGCCACCAAAAAAACACATAAACCTCGATAATTCGACTCACGAACGTCCGAATGGATTTGCGTCTGCGACATGTCGAAGACCTAGACGTCCATTACGAGATTGCCAAAAAAAATTTTCAAGTTTCTCCAAAAATTCATATAAATTTTCAATTTGAAATTTTTCCAAAAAACACATTCGAAACGAAAAAAGTGTTTTTTTCGGCTCCCTTAATTTTTCTCATTTTTTGATTTTTGTTAATTTTTCATCGCCTCTCTCCAACCGGAGAATCGTCTCTCTATGGGAAAACTCCAAAAAGTAGAAATTTTCTTCGCCCGGCCGCCATATTGGATTTTGAAAATACAACGAAAAAACCGCAAAAACCTCGATAATTCGAATCGAAAACGTCGAAATGGATTCGCGTCTGTGGCAACTCGAAGTCCGAGAAATCCGTTACGAGACTGCCAAAAAAAAAATTGGAATTTCTCCAAAAATTCATATAAATTTTCCATTTTTCCACTTTTGATAGGAAATATTTTTTTCGAAAAAGTGTCATTTTCGGCTCCCTTAATTTTTCTCATTTTTTGATTTTTGTTAATTTTTCATCGCCTCTTTCCAACCGGAGAATCGTCTCTCTATGGGAAAAGTCCGAAAAGTGGAAATTTCCTCCGGCCGGCGGCCATATTGGATTTTGAAAATGCCACCAAAAAAAACACATAAACCTCGATAATTCGACTCACGAACGTCCGAATGGATCGAGATAGAGTAAACCTAGCGCGTTGCGGTCTTTGGCGAGATCGACACCCCGCTTAAGCTCTACAAAATGGCATTTTTGAAATTTTGACATTTTGAAAAATTTTATATAAAATTTCATTTTAAACATAGAAATTACTATGAAAAAAATCACATTTTTCGAAAAAGATCGTGATAGAGTAAACCTATAGCGTTACGGCGTTCGGACAGAACGACGACCTTGATAATCTCTACGAAATGGCTCTTTCAAAATTTTGATATTTTGAAATTTTTCATATAAACTTTCATTTTGAACATAGAAATTGTTATCAAAAAATCACATTTTTCGAAAAAGACCGTGATAGAGTAAACCTACCGCGTAGCGGTCTTTGGCGAGATCGACACCCCGCTTAAGCTCTACAAAATGGCATTTTTGAAATTTTGAAATTTTGAAAAATTTTATATAAAATTTCATTTTAAACATAGAAATTATTATGAAAAAATCACATTTTTCGAAAAAGATCGTGATAGAGTAAAGCTATAGCGTTACGGCGTTTCGACAGAACGACGGCCTTGATAATCTCTACGAAATGGCTATTTCAAAATTTTGACATTTTGAAATTTTTTATATAAACTTTCATTTTGCACATAGAAATTGTTATCAAGAAATCACATTTTTCACAAAAGAACGAGATAGAGTAAACCAACCGCGTTGCGGTCTTTGGAGAGATCGACACCCCGCTTATGTTCTATAAAATGGCATTTTTGAAATTTTGAAATTTTGAAAATTTTTATATAAAATTTCATTTTAAACATAGAAATTATTATGAAAAAATCACATTTTTCGAAAAAGATCGTGATAGAGTAAACCTATAGCGTTAGGGCGTTTGGACAGAACGACGGCCTTGATAATCTCTACGAAATGGCTATTTCAAAATTTTGACATTTTGAAATTTTTTATATAAACTTTCATTTTGCACATAGAAATTGTTATCAAAAAATCACATTTTTCACAAAAGAACGAGATAGAGTAAACCAACCGCGTTGCGGTCTTTGGAGAGATCGACACCCCGCTTAAGCTCTACAAAATGGCATTTTTGAAATTTTGAAATTTTGAAAAATTTTATATAAAATTTCATTTTAAACATAGAAATTATTATGAAAAAATCACATTTTTCGAAAAAGATCGTGATAGAGTAAACCTATAGCGTTACTGCTTTTGGACAGAACGACGGCCTTGATAATCTCTACAAAATGGCATTTTCGAAATTTTGACATTTTGAAATTATTTATATAAACTTTCATTTTGAACCTAGAAATTGTTATGAAAAAATCACATTTTTCACAAAAGAACGAGATAGAGTAAACCTACCGCGTTGCGGTCTTTGGCGAGATCGACACCCCGCTTAAGCTCTACAAAATGGCATTTTTGAAATTTTGACATTTTGAAAAATTTTATATAAAATTTCATTTTAAACATAGAAATTATTATGAAAAAATCACATTTTTCGAAAAAGATCGTGATAGAGTAAACCTAGAGCGTTACGGCGTTTGGACAGAACGACGGCCTTGATAATCTCTACGAAATGGCTATTTCAAAATTTTGACATTTTGAAATTTTTTATATAAACTTTCATTTTGAACATAGAAATTGTTATCAAAAAATCACATTTTTCACAAAAGAACGAGATAGAGTAAACCTACCGCGTTGCGGTCTTTGGCG
Source organism: Micropterix aruncella (assembly GCA_944548615.1). NCBI lineage: Eukaryota > Metazoa > Arthropoda > Insecta > Lepidoptera > Micropterigidae > Micropterix > Micropterix aruncella. The sequence continues at coordinate 12,302,818 of OX155956.1, forward strand.
AGATCGACACCCCGCTTAAGCTCTACAAAATGGCATTTTTTAAATTTTTAAATTTTGAAAAATTTTATATAAAATTTCATTTTAAACATAGAAATTATTATGAAAAAATCACATTTTTCACAAAATAACGAGATAGAGTAAACCTACCGCGTTGCGGTGTTCGGACAGAACGAAGGCCTTTGAAATCTCTACGAAATGGCATTTTCGAAATTTTGACATTTTGAAATTTTTTATATAAACTTTCATTTTGAACATAGAAATTATTATAAAAAAATCACATTTTTCACAAAAGAACGAGATAGAGTGAACCTACCGCGTTGCGGTCTTTGGCGAGATCGACACCCCGCTTACGCTCTACAAAATGGCATTTTTGAAATTTTGACATTTTGAAAAATTTTATATAAAATTTCATTTTAAACATAGAAATTATTATAAAAAAATCACATTTTTCGAAAAAGATCGTGATAGAGTAAATCTATAGCGTTACTGCGTTTGGACAGAACGACGGCCTTGATAATCTCTACAAAATGGCATTTTCTAAATTTTGACATTTTGAAATTTTTTATATAAACTTTCATTTTGAACATAGAAATTGTTATGAAAAAATCACATTTTTTACAAAAGAACGAGATAGAGTGAACCTACCGCGTTGCGGTCTTTGGCGAGATCGACACCCCGCTTACGCTCTACAAAATGGCATTTTTGAAATTTTGACATTTTGAAAAATTTTATATAAAATTTCATTTTAAACATAGAAATTATTATGAAAAAATCACATTTTTCGAAAAACATCGTGATAGAGTAAATCAAACGCATTACGGCGTTTGGACAGAACGACGGCCTTGATAATCTCTACGAAATGGCTATTTCAAAATTTTGATATTTTGAAATTTTTTATATAAACTTTCATTTTGAACATAGAAATTGTTATGAATAAATGTCATTTTTCGAAAAATACCGTGATAGAGTAAATGAAACGCGTTACGGTGTTCGGGCAGAACGAAGGCCTTTGAAATCTCTACGAAATGGCATTTTCGAAATTTTGACATTTTGAAATTTTTTATATAAACTTTCATTTTGAACATAGAAATTATTATGAAAAAATCACACTTTTCGAATAAGATCGTGATAGAGTAAACCTATTGCGTTACGGTGTTCGGACAGAACGACGGCCTCAATAATCTCTACAAAATGGCATTTTTGAAATTTTGACATTTTGAAAAATTTTATATTAACTTTCATTTTGAACTTGGAAATTATTATGAAAAAATCACATTTTTCGAAATAAATCGAGATAGAGTAAACCTAACGCGTTACAGTGTTCGGACAGAACGACGGCCTCGGTAATCTCTACGAAATGGCATTTTGAAAATTTTGACATTTTGAAATTTTTTATATAAACTTTCATTTTGAACATAGAAATTGTTATGAAAAAATCACATTTTTCGAAAAAGATCGTGATAGAGTAAACCTATAGCGTTACGGCGTTTGGACAGAACGACGGCCTTGATAATCTCTACGAAATGGCTATTTCAAAATTTTGACATTTTGAAATTTTTTATATAAACTTTCATTTTGAACATAGAAATTGTTATCAAAAAATCACATTTTTCACAAAAGAACGAGATAGAGTAAACCTACCGCGTTGTGGTATTTGGCGATACCAAAATGGCATTTTTGAAATTTTGAAATTTTGAAAAATTTTATATAAAATTTCGTTTTAAACATAGAAATTATTATGAAAAAATAACATTTCTCGAAAAAGATCGTGATAGAGGAAACCTACCGCGTTACAGTGTTCGGACAGAACGAAGGCCTTTGAAATCTCTACAAAATGGCATTTTCGAAATTTTGACATTTTGAAATTTTTTATATAAACTTTCATTTTGAACATAGAAATTGTTATGAAAAAATCACATTTTTCCCAAAAGAACGAGATAGAGTAAACCTACCGCGTTGCGGTCTTTGGCGAGATCGACACCCCGCTTAAGCTCTACAAAATGGCATTTTTGAAATTTTGACATTTTGAAAAATTTTATATAAAATTTCATTTTAAACATAGAAATTATTATGAAAAAATCACATTTTTCGAAAAAGATCGTGATAGAGTAAATCTATAGCTTTACTGCGTTTGGACAGAACGACGGCCTTGATAATCTCTACAAAATGGCATTTTCGAAATTTTGACATTTTGAAATTTTTTATATAAACTTTCATTTTGAACATAGAAATTGTTATGAAAAAATCACATTTTTCACAAAAGAACGAGATAGAGTAAACCTACCGCGTTGCGGTCTTTGGCGAGATCGACACCCCGCTTAAGCTCTACAAAATGACATTTTTGAAATTTTGAAATTTTGAAAAATTTTATATAAAATTTCATTTTAAACATAGAATTTATTATGAAAAAATCACATTTTTCGAAAAAGATCGTGATAGAGGAAACCTATAGCGTTACGATGTTCGGACAGAACGACGGCCTTGGTAATCTCTAGAAAATGGCATTTTCGAAATTTTGACATTTTGAATTTTTTTATATAAACTTTCATTTTGAACATAGAAATTGTTATGAAACAATCACATTTTTCGAAAAAGATCGTGATAAAGTAAACCTATAGCGTTACGGCGTTCGGACAGAATGACGGCCTCGGTAATCTCTACGAAATGGCATTTTTGAAATTTTGAAAATTTTTAAAATCGAACAAGAAAATGAGGGCGTTCTCGACTCGACTCAGTCGCGTTAGCGCGACTAACACTGAATGGGCTCACTCGACCTACCTATTTACTCTACCTATCGAATTATTTCGAAAGATCTCGATTTCGAAAGAAGAAGATTTCGATTTATTTCGAAAGATCGAAGGTGGCGAGGCACGTAGGGGAAGGCGGGTAAAAAGCAAAAGTCGAACAAGAAAATGAGCGCGTTCTCGACTCGACTCAGTCGCGTTAGCGCGACTAACACCGAATGGGCTCACTCGACCTACCTATTTACTCTACCTATCGAATTATTTCGAAAGATCTCGATTTCGAAAGAAGAAGATTTCGATTTATTTCGAAAGATCGAAGGTGTCGAGGCGCGTAGGGGAAGGCGGGTAAAAAGCAAAAGTCGAACAAGAAAATGAGCGCGTTCTCGACTCGACTCAGTCGCGTTAGCGCGACTAACACTGAATGGGCTCACTCGACCTACCTATTTACTCTACCTATCTAACATAGTTTACAATGACAACAACGAAAGTAGATGTGCCCTTTCATACAATGAGTAACAATAAAAGTAGATGTGCAAAAAAAAAAGCTCAAAAACTAAAAAACACAACTTACACCCCACCCCACTGGGTTCTCCCCCACTCCGATCTAGTCATATACCCTAAAAGGGAGTTGGTAACCGCCCGTTTTCGGCCTTCGGGGTTCATCATCTCCGCTATCTGTCGAGTTACGCGCGCGCAAGTACGGGAACTCTCGCAGAGCCTTAGACGGCGCGTCGAGTGGAAAAATTTATTTTCGTCGATTCGTTTGTTTTATTCGTTTTTTTCGCACGTAAAGTTAAAAAAGTGCTCTTTTTTTTTCGGCTTTGTACGATTTTTTATTCCTCAAATCGGTCAGTCTCTTTTCGCACCGCCTCGATCTCGACGACCCTCCGTCTATGGAAAAATTCCGAAAAGTGGAAATTTTTTCGATTTTCAAATTCAAAATGGCGTTCGAAAACGCATCGACGAAAACGCGGAAACCAACATAACTCGAGAACGGATAGGAGCGGAGCGTTCGGTCCGAGGAGCGATCGAAGGGCTCGGCGAGAGCTGCGAAATGGCATTTTTGAAATTTTGAAATTCCCAAAAAAATCATACAAATTTTCCATTTTTCCACTTTCGATAGGAAATATTTTTTTCGAAAAAAGTGTCATTTTCGGCTCCCTTAATTTTTCTCATTTTTTGATTTTTGTTAATTTTTCATCGCCTCTTTCCAACCGGAGAATCGTCTCTCTATGGGAAAACTCCAAAAAGTAGAAATTTTCTTCGCCCGGCCGCCATATTGGATTTTGAAAATGCATCTAGAGAACGTCGAAAAAACGCACATTTTCCACGATCATTCGACGCAATCGAGAACGTCCAAATCGACGGCCGTCTACGGCGAGTCCGAGGACTGCACGTCCTTTACGATATTGCAGAAAAAAAATATTAAGTTTCTCCAAAAATTAGTAATAATTTTCACTTTGAAATTTGGTCAAAAAAACGCCCTCAAAACGAAAAAAGTGTTTTTTTCGGCTCCCTTAATTTTTCTCATTTTTTGATTTTTGTTAATTTTTCATCGCCTCTTTCCAACCGGAGAATCGTCTCTCTATGGGAAAAGTCTAAAAAGTAGAAATTTTCTTCGCCCGGCCGCCATATTGGATTTTGAAAATGCCACCAAAAAAACACATAAACCTCGATAATTCGACTCACGAACGTCCGAATGGATTTGCGTCTGCTTCAATTCGAAGACCTAGACGTCCTATACGAGATTGCCAAAAAAAAATTTCAAGTTTCTCCAAAAATTCATATAAATTTTCAATTTGAAATTTTTCCAAAAAACGCATTCGAAACGAAAAAAGTTTCATATTTCGGATCCCACGCTTTGGAAAATAGCCGCGGGACCGTAATTGCGCAACTGTCATCTCCACCCGAAAACCCTTCTCTCTATGGAAAAACTCCAAAAAGTTGAAATTTCCTTCGCGCCGCCGCCATATTGGATTTTGAAAATACAACGAAAAAACCGCAAAAACCTCGATAATTCGAATCGAAAACGTCGAAATGGATTCGCGTCTGTGGCAACTCGAAGTCCGAGAAATCCGTTACGAGACTGCCAAAAAAAAAATTGGAATTTCTCCAAAAATTCATATAAATTTTCCATTTTCCCAATTTTTAAAGCAAATTTTTTACAAAAAAAACGTATTTTTTCGGCTCCCACGCTTTGGGAAGCAGCAGCGGGACCGAAATTGTGCAATGGACATTTCCACCCGAATACCCCCAACTCTATGGGAAAAATCCTAAAAGTTGAAATTTCCTTCAATTTTCTTCGTGCGGCCGCCATCTTTGATTTTGAAACGAGGCTACGAAAAAACCCGATTAGCGCAGAGAGGACGACCTCCCGTCGAGTTGTGTTCTACGGCGAGATGTAGCGCCTCGACCAGCACTACAAAGTGGCATTTTCAGAATTTTGAAATTTTAAAAAAAATTATATAAATTTTGATTTTGAATTTTTCCAACGAGTACAAAAATCACATTTTCCGATATCGATCGAGACAGACCGAACCTACCGCGTTGCGGTCTTAGGCGAGATCGACGCCCCGAGTGAGGTCTACAAAATGGCATTTTTGAAATTTTGACATTTTGAAATTTTTTATATAAACTTTCATTTTGAACATAGAAATTTTTATGAAAAAATCACATTTTTCACAAAATAACGAGATAGAGTAAACCTACCGCGTTGCGGTGTTCGGACAGAACGAAGGCCTTTGAAATCTCTACGAAATGGCATTTTCGAAATTTTGACATTTTGAAATTTTTTATATAAACTTTCATTTTGAACATAGAAATTGTTATGAAAAAATCACATTTTTCACAAAAGAACGAGATAGAGTGAACCTACCGCGTTGTGGTCTTTGGCGAGATCGACACCCCGCTTACGCTCTACAAAATGGCATTTTTGAAATTTTGACATTTTGAAAAATTTTATATAAAATTTCATTTTAAACATAGAAATTATTATGAAAAAATCACATTTTTTGAAAAAGATCGTGATAGAGAAAACCTAACGCATTACGGTGTTTGGACAGAATGACGGCCTCGGTAATCTCTACAAAACGGAATTTTTGAAATTTTGACATTTTGAAAAATTTTATATAAAATTTCATTTTAAACATAGAAATTATTATGAAAAAATCACATTTTTCGAAAAAGATCATGATAGAGTAAACCTAACGCATTACGGTGTTTGGACAGAATGACGGCCTCGGTAAACTCTACAAAATGGCATTTTTGAAATTTTGACATTTTGAAATTTTTTATATAAACTTTCATTTTGAACATAGAAATTGTTATGAATAAATGACATTTTTCGAAAAAGACCGTGATAGAGTAAATTAAACGCGTTGCGGTGTTCGGACAGAACGAAGGCCTTTGAAATCTCTACGAAATGGCATTTTCGAAATTTTGACATTTTGAAATTTTTTATATAAACTTTCATTTTAAACATAGAAATTATTATGAAAAAATCACATTTTTCGAAAAAGATCGTGATAGAGGAAACCTACCGCGTTGCGGTCTTTGGCCAGATCGACACCCAGCTTAAGCTCTACAAAATGGCATTTTTGAAATTTTGACATTTTGAAAAATTTTATATAAACTTTCATTTTAAACATAGAAATTATTATGAAAAAATCACATTTTTCGAAAAAGATCGTGATAGAGGAAACCTATAGCGTTACGATGTTCGGACAGAACGACCGCCTTGGTAATCTCTACAAAATGGCATTTTCGAAATTTTGACATTTTGAAATTTTTTATATAAACTTTCATTTTGAACATAGAAATTGTTATGAAAAAATCACATTTTTCACAAAAGAACGAGATAGAGTGAACCTACCGCGTTGCGGTCTTTGGCGAGATCGACACCCCGCTTAAGCTCTACAAAATGGCATTTTTGAAATTTTGAAATTTTGAAAAATTTTATATAAAATTTCATTTTAAACATAGAAATTATTATGAAAAAATCACATTTTTCGAAAAAGATCGTGATAGAGTAAACCTATAGCGTTACGGCGTTTGGACAGAACGACGGCCTTGATAATCTCTACGAAATGGCTATTTCAAAATTTTGACATTTTGAAATTTTTTATATAAACTTTCATTTTGAACATAGAAATTGTTATCAAAAAATCACATTTTTCACAAAAGAACGAGATAGAGTAAACCTACCGCGTTGCGGTCTATGGCCAGATCGACACCCCGATTAAGCTCTACAAAATGGCATTTTTGAAATTTTGAAATTTTGAAAAATTTTATATAAAATTTCATTTTAAACATAGAAATTATTATGAAAAAATCACATTTTTCGAAAAAGATCGTGATAGAGGAAACCTATAGCATTACGATGTTCGGACAGAACGACGGCCTTGGTAATCTCTAGAAAATGGCATTTTCAAAATTTTGACATTTTGAATTTTTTTATATAAACTTTCATTTTGAACATAGAAATTGTTATGAAAAAATCACATTTTTCGAAAAAGACCGTGATAGAGTAAATCAAACGCGTTACGTTGTTCCGACAGAACGAAGGCCTTTGAAATCTCTACGAAATGGCATTTTCGAAATTTTGACATTTTGAAATTTTTTATATAAACTTTCATTTTGAACATAGAAATTATTATAAAAAAATCACATTTTTCACAAAAGAACGAGATAGAGTGAACCTACCGCGTTGCGGTCTTTGGCGAGATCGACACCCCGCTTACGCTCTACAAAATGGCATTTTTGAAATTTTGAAAATTTTTGAAAATCGAACAAGAAAATGAGCGCGTTCTCGACTCGACTCAGTCGCGTTAGCGCGACTAACACTGAATGGGCTCACTCGACCTACCTATTTACTCTACCTATCGAATTATTTCGAAAGATCTCGATTTCGAAAGAAGAAGATTTCGATTTATTTCGAAAGATCGAAGGTGGCGAGGCGCGTAGGGGAAGGCGGGTAAAAAGCAAAAGTCGAACAAGAAAATGAGCGCGTTCTCGACTCGACTCAGTCGCGTTAGCGCGACTAACACCGAATGGGCTCACTCGACCTACCTATTTACTCTACCAATCTAACATAGTTTACGATGAAAGTAGATGTGCCCTTTCATACAATGAACAACAACAACACAACTCACTACCACCCCACCCCACTGGGCTCTAGTCCTATTCCCTAAAAGGGAGTTGGTAACGGCCCGTTTTCGGCCTTCGGGGTTCATTATCTCCGCCGTCTATCGAGTTACGCGCGCGCAAGTAAGGGAACTCTCGCAGGGCATTAGACGGCGCGTCGTGTGGAAAAATTTATTTTCGTTTATTCGTTCGTTTTATTCGTTTTTTTCGCACGTAAAGTTCAAAAAGTGCTCTTTTTTTTTCGGCTTTGTACGATTTTTTATTCCTCGATTCGGTCAGTCTTTTATCGCTCCGCCTCGATCTCGACGACGCTCCGTCTGTGGAAAAATTCCGAAAAGTTGAAATTTTTTCGATTTTGAAATTCGAAATTGCGTTCGAAAACGCATCGACGAAAACGCGGAAACCGACATAACTCGAGAACGGATAGGAGCGGAGCGTTTCGGTCCGAGGAGCGATCGAAGGGCTCGGCGAGAGCTGCGAAATGGCATTTTTGAAATTTTGAAATTCCCAAAAAAATCATTAAAATTTTCCATTTTTCCACTTTCGATAGGAAATATTTTTTTCGAAAAAAGTGTCATTTTCGGCGTCCCACGCTTTGGGAAGCAGCGGCGGGACCGAAATCGCGCAAAGGACACTTCCACCGGAACACCCCCAACTCTATGGGAAAACTCCAAAAAGTAGAAATTTTCTTCGCCCGACCGCCATATTGGATTTTGAAAATGCATCTAGAGAACGTCGAAAAAACGCACAGTTTCCACGATAATTCGACGCAATCGAGAACGTCCAAATCGACGGCCGTCTACGGCGAGTCCGAGGACTGCACGTCCTTTACGATATTGCAGAAAAAAAATATTAAGTTTCTCCAAAAATTAGTAATAATTTTCACTTTGAAATTTGGTCAAAAAAACGCCCTCAAAACGAAAAAAGTGTTTTTTTCGGCTCCCTTAATTTTTCTCATTTTTTGATTTTTGTTAATTTTTCATCGCCTCTTTCCAACCGGAGAATCGTCTCTCTATGGGAAAATCCCGAAAAGTTGAAATTTCCTTCGGGCGGCGGCCATATTGGATTTTGAAAATGCCACCAAAAAAACGCATAAACCTCGATAATTCGACTCACGAACGTCCGAATGGATTCGCGTCTGCGACAAGTCGAAGACCTAGACGTCCTTTACGAGATTGCCAAAAAAAATTTTCAAGTTTCTCCAAAAATTCATATAAATTTGCAATTTGAAATTTTTCCAAAAAACGCATTCGAAACGAAAAAAGTTTCATTTTTCGGATCCCACGCTTTGGGAAATAGCCGCGGGACCGTAATTGCGCAACTGTCATCTCCACCCGAAAACCCTTCTCTCTATGGAAAAATTCCAAAAAGTTGAAATTTCCTTCGCGTCGCCGCCATATTGGATTTTGAAAATACAACGAAAAAACCGCAAAAACCTCGATAATTCGAATCGAAAACGTCGAAATGGATTCGCGTCTATGGCAACTCGAAGTTCGAGAAATCCGTTACGAGACTGCCAAAAAAAAAATTGGAATTTCTCCAAAAATTCATATAAATTTTCCATTTTCCCAATTTTTAAAGGATTTTTTTTACAAAAAAAAGTGTCATTTTCGGCGTCCCACGCTTTGGGAAGCAGCAGCGGGACCGAAATTGTGCAATGGAAATTTACACCCGAATACCCCCAACTCTATGGAAAAATTCCAAAAAGTAGAAATTTTCTTCGCCCGGCCGCCATATTGGATTTTGAAAATGCATCTAGAGAACGTCGAAAAAACGCACATTTTCCACGATAATTCGACGCAATCGAGAACGTCCAAATCGACGGCCGTCTACGGCGAGTCCAAGGACTGCATGTCCTTTACGATATTGCAGAAAAAAAATATTAAGTTTCTCCAAAAATTAGTAATAATTTTCACTTTGAAATTTGGTCAAAAAAACGCCCTCAAAACGAAAAAAGTGTTTTTTTCGGCTCCCTTAATTTTTCTCATTTTTTGATTTTTGTTAATTTTTCATCGCCTCTTTCCAACCGGAGAATCGTCTCTCTATGGGAAAATCCCGAAAAGTTAAAATTTCCTTCGGGCGGCGGCCATATTGCATTTTGAAAATGCCACCAAAAAAACACATAAACCTCGATAATTCGACTCACGAACGTCCGAATGGATTTGCGTCTGCTTCAATTCGAAGACCTAGACGTCCTATACGAGATTGCCAAAAAAAATTTTCAAGTTTCTCCAAAAATTCATATAAATTTTCAAATTGAAATTTTTCCATAAAACGCATTCGAAACGAAAAAAGTTTCATATTTCGGATCCCACGCTTTGGAAAATAGCCGCGGGACCGTAATTGCGCAACTGTCATCTCCACCCGAAAACCCTTCTCTCTATGGAAAAACTCCAAAAAGTTGAAATTTCCTTCGCGCCGCCGCCATATTGGATTTTGAAAATACAACGAAAAAACCGCAAAAACCTCGATAATTTGAATCGAAAACGTCGAAATGGATTCGCGTCTGTGGCAACTCGAAGTCCGAGAAATCCGTTACGAGACTGCCAAAAAAAAAATTGGAATTTCTCCAAAAATTCATATAAATTTTCCATTTTCCCAATTTTTAAAGGATTTTTTTTACAAAAAAAACGTAATTTTTCGGCTCCCACGCTTTGGGAAGCAGCAGCGGGACCGAAATTGTGCAATGGACATTTCCACCCGAATACCCCCAACTCTATGGAAAAATTCCTAAAAGTTGCAATTTCCTTCAATTTTCTTCGTGCGGCCGCCATCTTTGATTTTGAAACGAGGCTACGAAAAAACCCGATTAGCGCAGAGAGGACGACCTCCCGTCGAGTTGTGTTCTACGGCGAGATGTAGCGCCTCGACCAGCACTACAAAGTGGCATTTTCAGAATTTTGAAATTTTAAAAAAATTTATATAAATTTTGATTTTGAATTTTTCCAACGAGTACAAAAATCACATTTTCCGATATCGATCGAGACAGACCGAACCTACCGCGTAGCGGTCTTAGGCGAGATCGACGCCCCGAGTGAGGTCTACGAAATGGCATTTTTGAAATTTTGAAATTTTGAAAAATTTTATATAAAATTTCATTTTAAACATAGAAATTATTATGAAAAAATCACATTTTTCGAAAAAGATCGTGATAGAGTAAACCTATAGCGTTACGGCGTTTGGACAGAACGACGGCCTTGATAATCTCTACGAAATGGCTATTTCAAAATTTTGACATTTTGAAATTTTTTATATAAACTTTCATTTTGAACATAGAAATTGTTATCAAAAAATCACATTTTTCACAAAAGAACGAGATAGAGTAAACCTACCGCGTTGCGGTCTTTGGCGAGATCGACACCCCGCTTAAGCTCTACAAAATGGCATTTTTGAAATTTTGAAATTTTGAAAAATTTTATATAAAATTTCATTTTAAACATAGAAATTATTATGAAAAAATCACATTTTTCGAAAAAGATCGTGATAGAGTAAAGCTATAGCGTTACGGCGTTTCGACAGAACGACGGCCTTGATAATCTCTACGAAATGGCTATTTGAAAATTTTGACATTTTGAAATTTTTTATATAAACTTTCATTTTGAACATAGAAATTGTTATCAAAAAATCACATTTTTCACAAAAGAACGAGATAGAGTAAACCTAGCGCGTTGCGGTCTTTGGCGAGATCGACACCCCGCGTAAGCTCTACAAAATGGCATTTTTGAAATTTTGAAATTTTGAAAAATTTTATATAAAATTTCATTTTAAACATAGAAATTATTATGAAAAAATCACATTTTTCACAAAATAACGAGATAGAGTAAACCTATCGCGTTGCGGTCTTTGGCGAGATCGACACCCCGCTTAAGCTCTACAAAATAGCATTTTTGAAATTTTGAAATTTTGAAAAATTTTATATAAAATTTCATTTTAAACATAGAAATTATTATGAAAAAATCACATTTTTCGAAAAAGATCGTGACAGAGTAAACCTATAGCGCTACGGTGTTCGGACAGAACGACGGCCTCGGTAAGCTCTAGAAAATGGCATTTTTGAAATTTTGAAATTTTGAAAAATTTTATATAAACTTTCATTTTAAACATAGAAATTATTATGAAAAAATCACATTTTTCGAAAAAGATCGTGATAGAGTAAACCTATAGCGCTACAGTGTTCGGACAGAACGACGGCCTGGGTAATCTCTACAAAATGGCATATTTGAAATTTTGAAATTTTGAAAAATTTTATATAAACTTTCATTTTGAACATAGAAATTGTTATGAAAAAATCACATTTTTCACAAAAGAACGAGATAGAGTAAACCTACCGCGTTGCAGTCTTTGGCGAGATCGACACCCCGCTTAAGCTCTACAAAATCGCATTTTTGAAATTTTGAAATTTTGAAAATTTTTGAAAATTGAACAAGAAAATGAGCGCGTTCTCGACCCGACTCAGTCGCGTTAGCGCGACTAACACTGAATGGGCTCACTCGACCTACCTATTTACTCTACCTATCGAATTATTTCGAAAGATCTCGATTTCCAAAGAAGAAGATTTCGATTTATTTCGAAAGATCGAAGGTGGCGAGGCGCGTAGGGGAAGGCGGGTAAAAAGCAAAAGTCGAACAAGAAAATGAGCGCGTTCTCGACTCGACTCAGTCGCGTTAGCGCGACTAACACCGAATGGGCTCACTCGACCTACCTATTTACTCTACCTTGAAAGTAGATGTGCCCTTTCATACAATGAGTAAAAGTAGATGTGCAATAAAAAAAACTCACTACCACCCCACCCCACTGGGCTCTAGTCATATACCCTAAAAGGGAGTTGGTAATTGCCCGTTTTCGGCCTTCGGGGTTCGCCATCTCCGCCATCTGTCGAGCTACGCGCGCGCAAGTATGGGAACTCTCGCAGAGCCTTAGACGGCGCGTCGAGTGGAAAAATTTATTTTCGTCTATTCGTTCGTTTTATTCGTTTTTTTCGCACGTAAAGTTCAAAAAGTGCTCTTTTTTTTTCGGCTTTGTACGATTTTTTATTCCTCAATTCGGTCAGTCTTTTTTCGGACCGCCTCGATCTCGACGACGCTCCGTCTGTGGAAAAATTCCGAAAAGTTGAAATTTTTTCGATTTTCAAATTCAAAATGGCGTTCGAAAACGCATCGACGAAAACGCGGAAACCGACACAACTCGAGAACGGATAGGAGCGGAGCGTTTCGGTCCGAGGAGCGATCGAAGGGCTCGGCGAGAGCTGCGAAATGGCATTTTTGAAATTTTGAAATTCCCAAAAAAATCATACAAATTTTCCATTTTTCCACTTTCGATAGGAAATATTTTTTTCGAAAAAAGTGTCATTTACGGCGTCCCACGCTTTGGGAAGCAGCGGCGGGACCGAAATCGTGCAATAGACACTTCCACCCGAACACCCCCAACTCTATGGGAAAACTCCAAAAAGTAGAAATTTTCTTCGCCCGGCCGCCATATTGGATTTTGAAAATGCATCTAGAGAACGTCGAAAAAACGCACATTTTCCACGATAATTCGACGCAATCGAGAACGTCCAAATCGACGGCCGTCTACGGCGAGTCCGAGGACTGCACGTCCTTTACGATATTGCAGAAAAAAAATATTAAGTTTCTCCAAAAATTAGTAATAATTTTCACTTTGAAATTTGGTCAAAAAAACGCCCTCAAAACGAAAAAAGTGTTTTTTTCGGCTCCCTTAATTTTTCTCATTTTTTGATTTTTGTTAATTTTTCATCGCCTCTTTCCAACCGGAGAATCGTCTCTCTATGGGAAAATCCCGAAAAGTTGAAATTTCCTTCGGGCGGCGGCCATATTGGATTTTGAAAATGCCACCAAAAAAACGCATAAACCTCGATAATTCGACTCACGAACGTCCGAATGGATTCGCGTCTGCGACAAGTCGAAGACCTAGACGTCCTTTACGAGATTGCCAAAAAAAATTTTCAAGTTTCTCCAAAAATTCATATAAATTTGCAATTTGAAATTTTTCCAAAAAACGCATTCGAAACGAAAAAAGTTTCATTTTTCGGATCCCACGCTTTGGGAAATAGCCGCGGGACCGTAATTGCGCAACTGTCATCTCCACCCGAAAACCCTTCTCTCTATGGAAAAATTCCAAAAAGTTGAAATTTCCTTCGCGTCGCCGCCATATTGGATTTTGAAAATACAACGAAAAAACCGCAAAAACCTCGATAATTCGAATCGAAAACGTCGAAATGGATTCGCGTCTATGGCAACTCGAAGTTCGAGAAATCCGTTACGAGACTGCCAAAAAAAAATTGGAATTTCTCCAAAAATTCATATAAATTTTCCATTTTCCCAATTTTTAAAGGATTTTTTTTACAAAAAAAAGTGTCATTTTCGGCGTCCCACGCTTTGGGAAGCAGCAGCGGGACCGAAATTGTGCAATGGAAATTTACACCCGAATACCCCCAACTCTATGGAAAAATTCCAAAAAGTAGAAATTTTCTTCGCCCGGCCGCCATATTGGATTTTGAAAATGCATCTAGAGAACGTCGAAAAAACGCACATTTTCCACGATAATTCGACGCAATCGAGAACGTCCAAATCGACGGCCGTCTACGGCGAGTCCAAGGACTGCATGTCCTTTACGATATTGCAGAAAAAAAATATTAAGTTTCTCCAAAAATTAGTAATAATTTTCACTTTGAAATTTGGTCAAAAAAACGCCCTCAAAACGAAAAAAGTGTTTTTTTCGGCTCCCTTAATTTTTCTCATTTTTTGATTTTTGTTAATTTTTCATCGCCTCTTTCCAACCGGAGAATCGTCTCTCTATGGGAAAATCCCGAAAAGTTGAAATTTCCTTCGGGCGGCGGCCATATTGGATTTTGAAAATGCCACCAAAAAAACGCATAAACCTCGATAATTCGACTCACGAACGTCCGAATGGATTTGCGTCTGCTTCAATTCGAAGACCTAGACGTCCTATACGAGATTGCCAAAAAAAATTTTCAAGTTTCTCCAAAAATTCATATAAATTTTCAAATTGAAATTTTTCCATAAAACGCATTCGAAACGAAAAAAGTTTCATATTTCGGATCCCACGCTTTGGAAAATAGCCGCGGGACCGTAATTGCGCAACTGTCATCTCCACCCGAAAACCCTTCTCTCTATGGAAAAACTCCAAAAAGTTGAAATTTCCTTCGCGCCGCCGCCATATTGGATTTTGAAAATACAACGAAAAAACCGCAAAAACCTCGATAATTTGAATCGAAAACGTCGAAATGGATTCGCGTCTGTGGCAACTCGAAGTCCGAGAAATCCGTTACGAGACTGCCAAAAAAAAAATTGGAATTTCTCCAAAAATTCATATAAATTTTCCATTTTCCCAATTTTTAAAGGATTTTTTTTACAAAAAAAACGTAATTTTTCGGCTCCCACGCTTTGGGAAGCAGCAGCGGGACCGAAATTGTGCAATGGACATTTCCACCCGAATACCCCCAACTCTATGGAAAAATTCCTAAAAGTTGCAATTTCCTTCAATTTTCTTCGTGCGGCCGCCATCTTTGATTTTGAAACGAGGCTACGAAAAAACCCGATTAGCGCAGAGAGGACGACCTCCCGTCGAGTTGTGTTCTACGGCGAGATGTAGCGCCTCGACCAGCACTACAAAGTGGCATTTTCAGAATTTTGAAATTTTAAAAAAATTTATATAAATTTTGATTTTGAATTTTTCCAACGAGTACAAAAATCACATTTTCCGATATCGATCGAGACAGACCGAACCTACCGCGTAGCGGTCTTAGGCGAGATCGACGCCCCGAGTGAGGTCTACGAAATGGCATTTTTGAAATTTTGAAATTTTGAAAAATTTTATATAAAATTTCATTTTAAACATAGAAATTATTATGAAAAAATCACATTTTTCGAAAAAGATCGTGATAGAGTAAACCTATAGCGTTACGGCGTTTGGACAGAACGACGGCCTTGATAATCTCTACGAAATGGCTATTTCAAAATTTTGACATTTTGAAATTTTTTATATAAACTTTCATTTTGAACATAGAAATTGTTATCAAAAAATCACATTTTTCACAAAAGAACGAGATAGAGTAAACCTACCGCGTTGCGGTCTTTGGCGAGATCGACACCCCGCTTAAGCTCTACAAAATGGCATTTTTGAAATTTTGAAATTTTGAAAAATTTTATATAAAATTTCATTTTAAACATAGAAATTATTATGAAAAAATCACATTTTTCGAAAAAGATCGTGATAGAGTAAAGCTATAGCGTTACGGCGTTTCGACAGAACGACGGCCTTGATAATCTCTACGAAATGGCTATTTGAAAATTTTGACATTTTGAAATTTTTTATATAAACTTTCATTTTGAACATAGAAATTGTTATCAAAAAATCACATTTTTCACAAAAGAACGAGATAGAGTAAACCTAGCGCGTTGCGGTCTTTGGCGAGATCGACACCCCGCGTAAGCTCTACAAAATGGCATTTTTGAAATTTTGAAATTTTGAAAAATTTTATATAAAATTTCATTTTAAACATAGAAATTATTATGAAAAAATCACATTTTTCACAAAATAACGAGATAGAGTAAACCTATCGCGTTGCGGTCTTTGGCGAGATCGACACCCCGCTTAAGCTCTACAAAATAGCATTTTTGAAATTTTGAAATTTTGAAAAATTTTATATAAAATTTCATTTTAAACATAGAAATTATTATGAAAAAATCACATTTTTCGAAAAAGATCGTGACAGAGTAAACCTATAGCGCTACGGTGTTCGGACAGAACGACGGCCTCGGTAAGCTCTAGAAAATGGCATTTTTGAAATTTTGAAATTTTGAAAAATTTTATATAAACTTTCATTTTAAACATAGAAATTATTATGAAAAAATCACATTTTTCGAAAAAGATCGTGATAGAGTAAACCTATAGCGCTACAGTGTTCGGACAGAACGACGGCCTGGGTAATCTCTACAAAATGGCATATTTGAAATTTTGAAATTTTGAAAAATTTTATATAAACTTTCATTTTGAACATAGAAATTGTTATGAAAAAATCACATTTTTCACAAAAGAACGAGATAGAGTAAACCTACCGCGTTGCAGTCTTTGGCGAGATCGACACCCCGCTTAAGCTCTACAAAATCGCATTTTTGAAATTTTGAAATTTTGAAAATTTTTGAAAATTGAACAAGAAAATGAGCGCGTTCTCGACCCGACTCAGTCGCGTTAGCGCGACTAACACTGAATGGGCTCACTCGACCTACCTATTTACTCTACCTATCGAATTATTTCGAAAGATCTCGATTTCCAAAGAAGAAGATTTCGATTTATTTCGAAAGATCGAAGGTGGCGAGGCGCGTAGGGGAAGGCGGGTAAAAAGCAAAAGTCGAACAAGAAAATGAGCGCGTTCTCGACTCGACTCAGTCGCGTTAGCGCGACTAACACCGAATGGGCTCACTCGACCTACCTATTTACTCTACCTTGAAAGTAGATGTGCCCTTTCATACAATGAGTAAAAGTAGATGTGCAATAAAAAAAACTCACTACCACCCCACCCCACTGGGCTCTAGTCATATACCCTAAAAGGGAGTTGGTAACTGCCCGTTTTCGGCCTTCGCGGTTCATCATCTCCGTTATCCATCGAGTTACGCGCATGCGAAGTATGGGAACTTTCGCAGTGCCTTAGACGGCGCGTCGAGTGGAAAAATTTATTTTCGTCCGTTCGTTCGTTTTATTCGTTTTTTTCGCGCGTAAAGTTCAAAAAGTGCTCTTTTTTTTTCGGCTTTGTACGATTTTTTATTCCTCAATTCGGTCAGTCTTTTTTCGGACCGCCTCGATCTCGACGACGCTCCGTCTATGGAAAAACTCCGAAAAGTTGAAATTTTTTCGATTTTCAAATTCAAAATGGCGTTCGAAAACGCATCGACGAAAACGCGGAAACCGACATAACTCGAGAACGGATAGGAGCGGAGCGTTTCGGTCCGAGGAGCGATCGGAGGGCTCGGCGAGAGCTGCGAAATGGCATTTTTGAAATTTTGAAATTCCCAAAAAAATCATACAAATTTTCCATTTTTCCACTTTCGATAGGAAATATTTTTTTCGATAAAAGTGTCATTTTCGGCGTCCCACGCTTTGGGAAGCAGCGGCGGGACCGAAATCGCGCAATAGACACTTCCACCCGAACACCCCCAACTCTATGGGAAAACTCCAAAAAGTAGAAATTTTCTTCGCCCGGCCGCCATATTGGATTTTGAACATGCATCTAGAGAACGTCGAAAAAACGCACATTTTCCACGATAATTCGACGCAATCGAGAACGTCCAAATCGACGGCCGTCTACGGCGAGTCCAAGGACTGCATGTCCTTTACGATATTGCAGAAAAAAAATATAAAGTTTCTCCAAAAATTAGTAATAATTTTCACTTTGAAATTTGGTCAAAAAAACGCCCTCAAAACGAAAAAAGTGTCATTTTCGGCTGAGTAAATTTTTCTCATTTTTTGATTTTTGTTAATTTTTCATCGCCTCTTTCCAACCGGAGAATCGTCTCTCTATGGGAAAATCCCGAAAAGTGGAAATTTCCTTCGGGCGGCGGCCATATTGGATTTTGAAAATGCCACCAAAAAAACACATAAACCTCGATAATTCGACTCACGAACGTCCGAATGGATTCGCGTCTGCGGCAAGACGAAGACCTAGACGTCCTTTACGAGATTGCCAAAAAAAATTTTCAAATTTCTCCAAAAATTCATATAAATTTTCAATTTGAAATTTTTTCAAAAAACGCATTCGAAACGAAAAAAGTTTCATCTTTCGGATCCCACGCTTTGGGAAATAGCCGCGGGACCGTAATTCCGCAACTGACATGTCCACCCGAAAACCCTTCTCTCTATGGAAAAACTCCAAAAAGTTGAAATTTCCTTCGCGCCGCCGCCATATTGGATTTTGAAAATACAACGAAAAAACCGCAAAAACCTCGATAATTCGAATCGAAAACGTCGAAATGGATTCGCGTCTGTGGCAACTCGAAGTCCGAGAAATCCGTTACGAGACTGCCAAAAAAAAAATTTGAATTTCTCCAAAAATTCATATAAATTTTCCATTTTCCCAATTTTTAAAGGAATTTTTTTACAAAAAAAACGTAATTTTTCGGCTCCCACGCTTTGGGAAGCAGCAGCGGGACCGAAATTGTGCAATGGACATTTCCACCCGAATACCCCCAACTCTATGGAAAAATTCCTAAAAGTTGAAATTTCCTTCAATTTTCTTCGTGCGGCCGCCATCTTTGATTTTGAAACGAGGCTACGAAAAAACCCGATTAGCGCAGAGAGGACGACCTCCCGTCGAGTTGTGTTCTACGGCGAGATGTAGCGCCTCGACCAGCACTACAAAGTGGCATTTTCAGAATTTTGAAATTTTGAAAAAATTTATATAAATTTTGATTTTGAATTTTTCCAACGAGTACAAAAATCACATTTTCCGATATCGATCGAGACAGACCGAACCTACCGCGTAGCGGTCTTAGGTGAGATAGACGCCCCGAGTGAGGTCTACGAAATGGCATTTTTGAAATTTTGACATTTTGAAATTTTTTATATAAACTTTCATTTTGAACATAGAAATTGTTATGAAAAAATCACATTTTTCACAAAAGAACGAGATAGAGTAAACCTACCGCGTTGCGGTCTTTAGCGAGATCGACACCCCGCTTAAGCTCTACAAAATGGCATTTTTGAAATTTTGAAATTTTGAAAAATTTTATATAAAATTTCATTTTAAACATAGAAATTATTATGAAAAAATCACATTTTTCACAAAATAACGAGATCGAGTAAACCTACCGCGTTGCGGTGTTCGGACAGAACGAAGGCCTTTGAAATCTGTACGAAATGGCATTTTCGAAATTTTGACATTTTGAAATTTTTTATATAAACTTTCATTTTGAACATAGAAATTGTTATGAATAAATGACATTTTTCGAAAAAGACCGTGATAGAGTAAATTAAACGCGTTGCGGTGTTCGGACAGAATGAAGGCCTTTGAAATCTCTACGAAATGGCTATTTCAAAATTTTGACATTTTGAAATTTTTTATATAAACTTTCATTTTGCACATAGAAATTGTTATCAAAAAATCACATTTTTCACAAAAGAACGAGATAGAGTAAACCAACCGCGTTGCGGTCTTTGGCGAGATCGACACCCCGCTTAAGCTCTACAAAATGGAATTTTTGAAATTTTGAAATTTTGAAAAATTTTATATAAAATTTCATTATAAACATAGAAATTATTATGAAAAAATCACATTTTCCGAAAAAGATCGTGATAAAGTAAACCTATAGCATTACGGCGTTTGGACAGAACGACGGCCTTGATAATCTCTACGAAATGGCTATTTCAAAATTTTGACATTTTGAAATTTTTTATATAAACTTTCATTTTGAACATAGAAATTGTTATCAAAAAATCACATTTTTCACAAAAGAACGAGATAGAGTAAACCTACCGCGTTGCGGTCTTTGGCGAGATCGACACCCCGCTTAGGCTCTACAAAATGGAATTTTTGAAATTTTGAAATTTTGAAAAATTTTATATAAAATTTCATTATAAACATAGAAATTATTATGAAAAAATCACATTTTCCGAAAAAGATCGTGATAAAGTAAACCTATAGCATTACGGCGTTTGGACAGAACGACGGCCTTGATAATCTCTACGAAATGGCTATTTCAAAATTTTGACATTTTGAAATTTTTTATATAAACTTTCATTTTGAACATAGAAATTGTTATCAAAAAATCACATTTTTCACAAAAGAACGAGATAGAGTAAACCTACCGCGTTGCGGTCTTTGGCGAGATCGACACCCCGCTTAAGCTCTACAAAATGGAATTTTTGAAATTTTGAAATTTTGAAAAATTTTATATAAAATTTCATTATAAACATAGAAATTATTATGAAAAAATCACATTTTCCGAAAAAGATCGTGATAAAGTAAACCTATAGCATTACGGCGTTTGGACAGAACGACGGCCTTGATAATCTCTACGAAATGGCTATTTCCAAATTTTGACATTTTGAAATTTTTTATATAAACTTTCATTTTGAACATAGAAATTGTTATCAAAAAATCACATTTTTCACAAAAGAACGAGATAGAGTAAACCTACCGCGTTGCGGTCTTTGGCGAGATCGACACCCCGCTTAAGCTCTACAAAATGGAATTTTTGAAATTTTGAAATTTTGAAAAATTTTATATAAACTTTCATTTTAAACATAGAAATTATTATGAAAAAATCACATTTTTCGAAAAAGATCGTGATAGAGTAAACCTATAGCGCTACGGTGTTCGGACAGAACGACGGCCTGGGTAATCTCTACAAAATGGCATTTTTGAAATTTTGAAATTTTGAAAAATTTTATATAAACTTTCATTTTGAACATAGAAATTGTTATGAAAAAATCACATTTTTCACAAAAGATCGTGATAGAGTAAACCTATAGCGCTACGGAGTTTGGACAGAACGACGGCCTTGATAATCTCTACGAAATGGCTATTTCAAAATTTTGACATTTTGAAATTTTTTATATAAACTTTCATTTTGAACATAGAAATTGTTATGAAAAAATCACATTTTTCACAAAAGAACGAGATAGAGTAAACCTACCGCGTTGCGGTCTTTGGCGAGATCGGCACCCCGCTTAAGCTCTACAAAATGGAATTTTTGAAATTTTGAAATTTTGAAAAATTTTATATAAACTTTCATTTTAAACATAGAAATTATTATGAAAAAATCACATTTTTCGAAAAAGATCGTGATAGAGTAAACCTATAGCGCTACGGTGTTCGGACAGAACGACGGCCTCGGTAATCTCTACAAAATGGCATTTTTGAAATTTTGAAAAATTTTGAAAATCGAACAAG
Organism: Micropterix aruncella; assembly: GCA_944548615.1. NCBI lineage: Eukaryota > Metazoa > Arthropoda > Insecta > Lepidoptera > Micropterigidae > Micropterix > Micropterix aruncella. Next base: position 12,324,631 of record OX155956.1, read on the forward strand.
AAAATGAGGGCGTTCTCGACTCGACTCAGTCGCGTTAGCGCGACTAACACTGAATGGGCTCACTCGACCTACCTATTTACTCTACCTATCGAATTATTTCGAAAGATCTCGATTTCGAAAGAAGAAGATTTCGATTTATTTCGAAAGATCGAAGGTGGCGAGGCACGTAGGGGAAGGCGGGTAAAAAGCAAAAGTCGAACAAGAAAATGAGCGCGTTCTCGACTCAACTCAGTCGCGTTAGCGCGACTAACACCGAATGGGCTCACTCGACCTACCTATTTACTCTACCTATCGAATTATTTCGAAAGATCTCGATTTCGAAAGAAGAAGATTTCGATTTATTTCGAAAGATCGAAGGTGGCGAGGCGCGTAGGGGAAGGCGGGTAAAAAGCAAAAGTCGAACAAGAAAATGAGCGCGTTCTCGACTCGACTCAGTCGCGTTAGCGCGACTAACACTGAATGGGCTCACTCGACCTACCTATTTACTCTACCTATCTAACATAGTTTACAATGACAACAACGAAAGTAGATGTGCCCTTTCATACAATGAGTAACAATAAAAGTAGATGTGCAAAAAAAAAAGCTCAAAAACTAAAAAACACAACTTACACCCCACCCCACTGGGTTCTCCCCCACTCCGATCTAGTCATATACCCTAAAAGGGAGTTGGTAACTGCCCGTTTTCGGCCTTCGCGGTTGATTATCTCCGTTATCCGTCGAGTTACGGGCGCGCAAAGTACGGGAACTATCGCACTGCATTAGACGGGGCGTCGCGTGGAAAAATTTATTTTCGTCCATTCGTTCGTTTTATTCGTTTTTTTCGCGCGTAAAGTTCAAAAAGTGCTCTTTTTTTTTCGGCTTTGTACGATTTTTTATTCCTCAATTCGGTCAGTCTTTTTTCGCTACGTCTCCATCTCGACGACGCTCCGTCTGTGGAAAAACTCCGAAAAGTTGAAATTTTTTCGATTTTCAAATTCAAAATGGCGTTCGAAAACGCATCGACGAAAACGCGGAAACCGACATAACTCGAGAACGGATAGGAGCGGAGCGTTTCGGTCCGAGGAGCGATCGAAGGGCTCGGCGAGAGCTGCGAAATGGCATTTTTGAAATTTTGAAATTCCCAAAAAAATCATACAAATTTTCCATTTTTCCACTTTCGATAGGAAATATTTTTTTCGAAAAAAGTGTCATTTTCGGCGTCCCACGCTTTGGGAAGCAGCGGCGGGACCGAAATCGCGCAATAGACACTTCCACCCGAACACCCCCAACTCTATGGGAAAACTCCAAAAAGTAGAAATTTTCTTCGCCCGGCCGCCATATTGGATTTTGAACATGCATCTAGAGAACGTCGAAAAAACGCACATTTTCCACGATAATTCGACGCAATCGAGAACGTCCAAATCGACGGCCGTCTACGGCGAGTCCGAGGACTGCATGTCCTTTACGATATTGCAGAAAAAAAATATTAAGTTTCTCCAAAAATTAGTAATAATTTTCACTTTGAAATTTGGTCAAAAAAACGCCCTCAAAACGAAAAAAGTGTCATTTTCGGCTGAGTAAATTTTTCTCATTTTTTGATTTTTGTTAATTTTTCATCGCCTCTTTCCAACCGGAGAATCGTCTCTCTATGGGAAAATCCCGAAAAGTGGAAATTTCCTTCGGCCGGCGGCCATATTGGATTTTGAAAATGCCACCAAAAAAACACATAAACCTCGATAATTCGACTCACGAACGTCCGAATGGATTCGCGTCTGCGGCAACACGAAGACCTAGACGTCCTATACGAGATTGCCAAAAAAAATTTTCAAATTTCTCCAAAAATTCATATAAATTTTCAATTTGAAATTTTACCAAAAAACGCATTCGAAACGAAAAAAGTTTCATCTTTCGGATCCCACGCTTTGGGAAATAGCCGCGGGACCGTAATTCCGCAACTGACATGTCCACCCGAAAACCCTTCTCTCTATGGAAAAACTCCAAAAAGTTGAAATTTCCTTCGCGCCGCCGCCATATTGGATTTTGAAAATACAACGAAAAAACCGCAAAAACCTCGATAATTCGAATCGAAAACGTCGAAATGGATTCGCGTCTGTGGCAACTCGAAGTCCGAGAAATCCGTTACGAGACTGCCAAAAAAAAAATTTGAATTTCTCCAAAAATTCATATAAATTTTCCATTTTCCCAATTTTTAAAGGAATTTTTTTACAAAAAAAACGTAATTTTTCGGCTCCCACGCTTTGGGAAGCAGCAGCGGGACCGAAATTGTGCAATAGACATTTCCACCCGAATACCCCCAATTCTATGGAAAAATTCCTAAAAGTTGAAATTTCCTTCAATTTTCTTCGTGCGGCCGCCATCTTTGATTTTGAAACGAGGCTACGAAAAAACCCGATTAGCGCAGAGAGGACGACCTCCCGTCGAGTTGTGTTCTACGGCGAGATGTAGCGCCTCGACCAGCACTACAAAGTGGCATTTTCAGAATTTTGAAATTTTGAAAAAATTTATATAAATTTTGATTTTGAATTTTTCCAACGAGTACAAAAATCACATTTTCCGATATCGATCGAGACAGACCGAACCTACCGCGTAGCGGTCTTAGGTGAGATAGACGCCCCGAGTGAGGTCTACGAAATGGCATTTTTGAAATTTTGGCATTTTGAAATTTTTTATATAAACTTTCATTTTGAACATAGAAATTGTTATGAAAAAATCACATTTTTCACAAAAGAACGAGATAGAGTAAACCTACCGCGTTGCGGTCTTTAGCGAGATCGACACCCCGCTTAAGCTCTACAAAATGGCATTTTTGAAATTTTGAAATTTTGAAAAATTTTATATAAAATTTCATTTTAAACATAGAAATTATTATGAAAAAATCACATTTTTCACAAAATAACGAGATCGAGTAAACCTACCGCGTTGCGGTGTTCGGACAGAACGAAGGCCTTTGAAATCTGTACGAAATGGCATTTTCGAAATTTTGACATTTTGAATTTTTTTATATAAACTTTCATTTTGAACATAGAAATTGTTATGAATAAATGACATTTTTCGAAAAAGACCGTGATAGAGTAAATTAAACGCGTTGCGGTGTTCGGACAGAATGAAGGCCTTTGAAATCTCTACGAAATGGCTATTTCAAAATTTTGACATTTTGAAATTTTTTATATAAACTTTCATTTTGCACATAGAAATTGTTATCAAAAAATCACATTTTTCACAAAAGAACGAGATAGAGTAAACCAACCGCGTTGCGGTCTTTGGCGAGATCGACACTTCGCTTAAGCTCTACAAAATGGCATTTTTGAAATTTTGAAATTTTGAAAAATTTTATATAAAATTTCATTTTAAACATAGAAATTATTATGAAAAAATCACATTTTTCGAAAAAGATCGTGATACAGTAAACCTATAGCGCTACAGAGTTCGGACAGAACGACGGCCTCGGTAACCTCTACAAAATGGCATTTTTGAAATTTTGACATTTTGAAAAATTTTATATAAACTTTCATTTTGAACATAGAAATTGTTATGAAAAAATCACATTTTTCGAAAAAGATCGTGATAGAGTAAACCTATAGCGCTACAGTGTTCGGACAGAACGACGGCCTCGGTAACCTCTACAAAATGGCATTTTTGAAATTTTGACATTTTGAAAAATTTTATATAAACTTTCATTTTAAACATAGAAATTATTATGAAAAAATCACATTTTTCGAAAAAGATCGTAACAGAGTAAACCTATAGCGCTACGGTGTTCGGACAGAACGACGGCCTCGGTAAGCTCTAGAAAATGGCATTTTTGAAATTTTGAAATTTTGAAAAATTTTACATAAACTTTCATTTTAAACATAGAAATTATTATGAAAAAATCACATTTTTCGAAAAAGATCGTGATAGAGTAAACCTATAGCGCTACGGTGTTCGGACAGAACGACGACCTCGGTAACCTCTACAAAATGGCATTTTTGAAATTTTGACATTTTGAAAAATTTTATATAAACTTTCATTTTAAACATAGAAATTATTATGAAAAAATCACATTTTTCGAAAAAGATCGTGATACAGTAAACCTATAGCGCTACAGAGTTCGGACAGAACGACGGCCTCGGTAACCTCTACAAAATGGCATTTTTGAAATTTTGAAATTTTGAATAATTTTATATAAACTTTCATTTTGAACATAGAAATTGTTATGAAAAAATCACATTTTTCACAAAAGAACGAGATAGAGTAAACCTACCGCGTTGCAGTCTTTGGCGAGATCGACACCCCGCTTAAGCTCTACAAAATCGCATTTTTGAAATTTTGAAATTTTGAAAAATTTTGAAAATCGAACAAGAAAATGAGCGCGTTCTCGACTCGACTCAGTCGCGTTAGCGCGACTAACACTGAATGGGCTCACTCGACCTACCTATTTACTCTACCTATCGAATTATTTCGAAAGATCTCGATTTCCAAAGAAGAAGATTTCGATTTATTTCGAAAGATCGAAGGTGGCGAGGCACGTAGGGGAAGGCGGGTAAAAAGCAAAAGTCGAACAAGAAAATGAGCGCGTTCTCGACTCGACTCAGTCGCGTTAGCGCGACTAACACCGAATGGGCTCACTCGACCTACCTATTTACTCTACCTTGAAAGTAGATGTGCCCTTTCATACAATGAACAACAACGAAAGTAGATGTGCCCTTTCATACAATGAGTAAAAGTAGATGTGCAAGAAAAAAACTCACTACCACCCCACCCCACTGGGCTCTGTGCCACTCCGATCTGTGCCGCTCCGATCTAGTCATATACCCTAAAAGGGAGTTGGTAATTGCCCGTTTTCGGCCTTCGGGGTTCGCCATCTCCGCCATCTGTCGAGCTACGCGCGCGCAAGTATGGGAACTCTCGCAGAGCCTTAGACGGCGCGTCGAGTGGAAAAATTTATTTTCGTCTATTCGTTCGTTTTATTCGTTTTTTTCGCACGTAAAGTTCAAAAAGTGCTCTTTTTTTTTCGGCTTTGTACGATTTTTTATTCCTCAATTCGGTCAGTCTTTTTTCGGACCGCCTCGATCTCGACGACGCTCCGTCTGTGGAAAAATTCCGAAAAGTTGAAATTTTTTCGATTTTCAAATTCAAAATGGCGTTCGAAAACGCATCGACGAAAACGCGGAAACCGACACAACTCGAGAACGGATAGGAGCGGAGCGTTTCGGTCCGAGGAGCGATCGAAGGGCTCGGCGAGAGCTGCGAAATGGCATTTTTGAAATTTTGAAATTCCCAAAAAAATCATACAAATTTTCCATTTTTCCACTTTCGATAGGAAATATTTTTTTCGAAAAAAGTGTCATTTACGGCGTCCCACGCTTTGGGAAGCAGCGGCGGGACCGAAATCGTGCAATAGACACTTCCACCCGAACACCCCCAACTCTATGGGAAAACTCCAAAAAGTAGAAATTTTCTTCGCCCGGCCGCCATATTGGATTTTGAAAATGCATCTAGAGAACGTCGAAAAAACGCACATTTTCCACGATAATTCGACGCAATCGAGAACGTCCAAATCGACGGCCGTCTACGGCGAGTCCGAGGACTGCACGTCCTTTACGATATTGCAGAAAAAAAATATTAAGTTTCTCCAAAAATTAGTAATAATTTTCACTTTGAAATTTGGTCAAAAAAACGCCCTCAAAACGAAAAAAGTGTTTTTTTCGGCTCCCTTAATTTTTCTCATTTTTTGATTTTTGTTAATTTTTCATCGCCTCTTTCCAACCGGAGAATCGTCTCTCTATGGGAAAATCCCGAAAAGTTGAAATTTCCTTCGGGCGGCGGCCATATTGGATTTTGAAAATGCCACCAAAAAAACGCATAAACCTCGATAATTCGACTCACGAACGTCCGAATGGATTCGCGTCTGCGACAAGTCGAAGACCTAGACGTCCTTTACGAGATTGCCAAAAAAAATTTTCAAGTTTCTCCAAAAATTCATATAAATTTGCAATTTGAAATTTTTCCAAAAAACGCATTCGAAACGAAAAAAGTTTCATTTTTCGGATCCCACGCTTTGGGAAATAGCCGCGGGACCGTAATTGCGCAACTGTCATCTCCACCCGAAAACCCTTCTCTCTATGGAAAAATTCCAAAAAGTTGAAATTTCCTTCGCGTCGCCGCCATATTGGATTTTGAAAATACAACGAAAAAACCGCAAAAACCTCGATAATTCGAATCGAAAACGTCGAAATGGATTCGCGTCTATGGCAACTCGAAGTTCGAGAAATCCGTTACGAGACTGCCAAAAAAAAAATTGGAATTTCTCCAAAAATTCATATAAATTTTCCATTTTCCCAATTTTTAAAGGATTTTTTTTACAAAAAAAAGTGTCATTTTCGGCGTCCCACGCTTTGGGAAGCAGCAGCGGGACCGAAATTGTGCAATGGAAATTTACACCCGAATACCCCCAACTCTATGGAAAAATTCCAAAAAGTAGAAATTTTCTTCGCCCGGCCGCCATATTGGATTTTGAAAATGCATCTAGAGAACGTCGAAAAAACGCACATTTTCCACGATAATTCGACGCAATCGAGAACGTCCAAATCGACGGCCGTCTACGGCGAGTCCAAGGACTGCATGTCCTTTACGATATTGCAGAAAAAAAATATTAAGTTTCTCCAAAAATTAGTAATAATTTTCACTTTGAAATTTGGTCAAAAAAACGCCCTCAAAACGAAAAAAGTGTTTTTTTCGGCTCCCTTAATTTTTCTCATTTTTTGATTTTTGTTAATTTTTCATCGCCTCTTTCCAACCGGAGAATCGTCTCTCTATGGGAAAATCCCGAAAAGTTAAAATTTCCTTCGGGCGGCGGCCATATTGCATTTTGAAAATGCCACCAAAAAAACACATAAACCTCGATAATTCGACTCACGAACGTCCGAATGGATTTGCGTCTGCTTCAATTCGAAGACCTAGACGTCCTATACGAGATTGCCAAAAAAAATTTTCAAGTTTCTCCAAAAATTCATATAAATTTTCAAATTGAAATTTTTCCATAAAACGCATTCGAAACGAAAAAAGTTTCATATTTCGGATCCCACGCTTTGGAAAATAGCCGCGGGACCGTAATTGCGCAACTGTCATCTCCACCCGAAAACCCTTCTCTCTATGGAAAAACTCCAAAAAGTTGAAATTTCCTTCGCGCCGCCGCCATATTGGATTTTGAAAATACAACGAAAAAACCGCAAAAACCTCGATAATTTGAATCGAAAACGTCGAAATGGATTCGCGTCTGTGGCAACTCGAAGTCCGAGAAATCCGTTACGAGACTGCCAAAAAAAAAATTGGAATTTCTCCAAAAATTCATATAAATTTTCCATTTTCCCAATTTTTAAAGGATTTTTTTTACAAAAAAAACGTAATTTTTCGGCTCCCACGCTTTGGGAAGCAGCAGCGGGACCGAAATTGTGCAATGGACATTTCCACCCGAATACCCCCAACTCTATGGAAAAATTCCTAAAAGTTGCAATTTCCTTCAATTTTCTTCGTGCGGCCGCCATCTTTGATTTTGAAACGAGGCTACGAAAAAACCCGATTAGCGCAGAGAGGACGACCTCCCGTCGAGTTGTGTTCTACGGCGAGATGTAGCGCCTCGACCAGCACTACAAAGTGGCATTTTCAGAATTTTGAAATTTTAAAAAAATTTATATAAATTTTGATTTTGAATTTTTCCAACGAGTACAAAAATCACATTTTCCGATATCGATCGAGACAGACCGAACCTACCGCGTAGCGGTCTTAGGCGAGATCGACGCCCCGAGTGAGGTCTACGAAATGGCATTTTTGAAATTTTGAAATTTTGAAAAATTTTATATAAAATTTCATTTTAAACATAGAAATTATTATGAAAAAATCACATTTTTCGAAAAAGATCGTGATAGAGTAAACCTATAGCGTTACGGCGTTTGGACAGAACGACGGCCTTGATAATCTCTACGAAATGGCTATTTCAAAATTTTGACATTTTGAAATTTTTTATATAAACTTTCATTTTGAACATAGAAATTGTTATCAAAAAATCACATTTTTCACAAAAGAACGAGATAGAGTAAACCTACCGCGTTGCGGTCTTTGGCGAGATCGACACCCCGCTTAAGCTCTACAAAATGGCATTTTTGAAATTTTGAAATTTTGAAAAATTTTATATAAAATTTCATTTTAAACATAGAAATTATTATGAAAAAATCACATTTTTCGAAAAAGATCGTGATAGAGTAAAGCTATAGCGTTACGGCGTTTCGACAGAACGACGGCCTTGATAATCTCTACGAAATGGCTATTTGAAAATTTTGACATTTTGAAATTTTTTATATAAACTTTCATTTTGAACATAGAAATTGTTATCAAAAAATCACATTTTTCACAAAAGAACGAGATAGAGTAAACCTAGCGCGTTGCGGTCTTTGGCGAGATCGACACCCCGCGTAAGCTCTACAAAATGGCATTTTTGAAATTTTGAAATTTTGAAAAATTTTATATAAAATTTCATTTTAAACATAGAAATTATTATGAAAAAATCACATTTTTCACAAAATAACGAGATAGAGTAAACCTATCGCGTTGCGGTCTTTGGCGAGATCGACACCCCGCTTAAGCTCTACAAAATAGCATTTTTGAAATTTTGAAATTTTGAAAAATTTTATATAAAATTTCATTTTAAACATAGAAATTATTATGAAAAAATCACATTTTTCGAAAAAGATCGTGACAGAGTAAACCTATAGCGCTACGGTGTTCGGACAGAACGACGGCCTCGGTAAGCTCTAGAAAATGGCATTTTTGAAATTTTGAAATTTTGAAAAATTTTATATAAACTTTCATTTTAAACATAGAAATTATTATGAAAAAATCACATTTTTCGAAAAAGATCGTGATAGAGTAAACCTATAGCGCTACAGTGTTCGGACAGAACGACGGCCTGGGTAATCTCTACAAAATGGCATATTTGAAATTTTGAAATTTTGAAAAATTTTATATAAACTTTCATTTTGAACATAGAAATTGTTATGAAAAAATCACATTTTTCACAAAAGAACGAGATAGAGTAAACCTACCGCGTTGCAGTCTTTGGCGAGATCGACACCCCGCTTAAGCTCTACAAAATCGCATTTTTGAAATTTTGAAATTTTGAAAATTTTTGAAAATTGAACAAGAAAATGAGCGCGTTCTCGACCCGACTCAGTCGCGTTAGCGCGACTAACACTGAATGGGCTCACTCGACCTACCTATTTACTCTACCTATCGAATTATTTCGAAAGATCTCGATTTCCAAAGAAGAAGATTTCGATTTATTTCGAAAGATCGAAGGTGGCGAGGCGCGTAGGGGAAGGCGGGTAAAAAGCAAAAGTCGAACAAGAAAATGAGCGCGTTCTCGACTCGACTCAGTCGCGTTAGCGCGACTAACACCGAATGGGCTCACTCGACCTACCTATTTACTCTACCTTGAAAGTAGATGTGCCCTTTCATACAATGAGTAAAAGTAGATGTGCAATAAAAAAAACTCACTACCACCCCACCCCACTGGGCTCTAGTCATATACCCTAAAAGGGAGTTGGTAATTGCCCGTTTTCGGCCTTCGGGGTTCGCCATCTCCGCCATCTGTCGAGCTACGCGCGCGCAAGTATGGGAACTCTCGCAGAGCCTTAGACGGCGCGTCGAGTGGAAAAATTTATTTTCGTCTATTCGTTCGTTTTATTCGTTTTTTTCGCACGTAAAGTTCAAAAAGTGCTCTTTTTTTTTCGGCTTTGTACGATTTTTTATTCCTCAATTCGGTCAGTCTTTTTTCGGACCGCCTCGATCTCGACGACGCTCCGTCTGTGGAAAAATTCCGAAAAGTTGAAATTTTTTCGATTTTCAAATTCAAAATGGCGTTCGAAAACGCATCGACGAAAACGCGGAAACCGACACAACTCGAGAACGGATAGGAGCGGAGCGTTTCGGTCCGAGGAGCGATCGAAGGGCTCGGCGAGAGCTGCGAAATGGCATTTTTGAAATTTTGAAATTCCCAAAAAAATCATACAAATTTTCCATTTTTCCACTTTCGATAGGAAATATTTTTTTCGAAAAAAGTGTCATTTACGGCGTCCCACGCTTTGGGAAGCAGCGGCGGGACCGAAATCGTGCAATAGACACTTCCACCCGAACACCCCCAACTCTATGGGAAAACTCCAAAAAGTAGAAATTTTCTTCGCCCGGCCGCCATATTGGATTTTGAAAATGCATCTAGAGAACGTCGAAAAAACGCACATTTTCCACGATAATTCGACGCAATCGAGAACGTCCAAATCGACGGCCGTCTACGGCGAGTCCGAGGACTGCACGTCCTTTACGATATTGCAGAAAAAAAATATTAAGTTTCTCCAAAAATTAGTAATAATTTTCACTTTGAAATTTGGTCAAAAAAACGCCCTCAAAACGAAAAAAGTGTTTTTTTCGGCTCCCTTAATTTTTCTCATTTTTTGATTTTTGTTAATTTTTCATCGCCTCTTTCCAACCGGAGAATCGTCTCTCTATGGGAAAATCCCGAAAAGTTGAAATTTCCTTCGGGCGGCGGCCATATTGGATTTTGAAAATGCCACCAAAAAAACGCATAAACCTCGATAATTCGACTCACGAACGTCCGAATGGATTCGCGTCTGCGACAAGTCGAAGACCTAGACGTCCTTTACGAGATTGCCAAAAAAAATTTTCAAGTTTCTCCAAAAATTCATATAAATTTGCAATTTGAAATTTTTCCAAAAAACGCATTCGAAACGAAAAAAGTTTCATTTTTCGGATCCCACGCTTTGGGAAATAGCCGCGGGACCGTAATTGCGCAACTGTCATCTCCACCCGAAAACCCTTCTCTCTATGGAAAAATTCCAAAAAGTTGAAATTTCCTTCGCGTCGCCGCCATATTGGATTTTGAAAATACAACGAAAAAACCGCAAAAACCTCGATAATTCGAATCGAAAACGTCGAAATGGATTCGCGTCTATGGCAACTCGAAGTTCGAGAAATCCGTTACGAGACTGCCAAAAAAAAAATTGGAATTTCTCCAAAAATTCATATAAATTTTCCATTTTCCCAATTTTTAAAGGATTTTTTTTACAAAAAAAAGTGTCATTTTCGGCGTCCCACGCTTTGGGAAGCAGCAGCGGGACCGAAATTGTGCAATGGAAATTTACACCCGAATACCCCCAACTCTATGGAAAAATTCCAAAAAGTAGAAATTTTCTTCGCCCGGCCGCCATATTGGATTTTGAAAATGCATCTAGAGAACGTCGAAAAAACGCACATTTTCCACGATAATTCGACGCAATCGAGAACGTCCAAATCGACGGCCGTCTACGGCGAGTCCAAGGACTGCATGTCCTTTACGATATTGCAGAAAAAAAATATTAAGTTTCTCCAAAAATTAGTAATAATTTTCACTTTGAAATTTGGTCAAAAAAACGCCCTCAAAACGAAAAAAGTGTTTTTTTCGGCTCCCTTAATTTTTCTCATTTTTTGATTTTTGTTAATTTTTCATCGCCTCTTTCCAACCGGAGAATCGTCTCTCTATGGGAAAATCCCGAAAAGTTAAAATTTCCTTCGGGCGGCGGCCATATTGCATTTTGAAAATGCCACCAAAAAAACACATAAACCTCGATAATTCGACTCACGAACGTCCGAATGGATTTGCGTCTGCTTCAATTCGAAGACCTAGACGTCCTATACGAGATTGCCAAAAAAAATTTTCAAATTTCTCCAAAAATTCATATAAATTTTCAAATTGAAATTTTTCCATAAAACGCATTCGAAACGAAAAAAGTTTCATATTTCGGATCCCACGCTTTGGAAAATAGCCGCGGGACCGTAATTGCGCAACTGTCATCTCCACCCGAAAACCCTTCTCTCTATGGAAAAACTCCAAAAAGTTGAAATTTCCTTCGCGCCGCCGCCATATTGGATTTTGAAAATACAACGAAAAAACCGCAAAAACCTCGATAATTTGAATCGAAAACGTCGAAATGGATTCGCGTCTGTGGCAACTCGGAGTCCGAGAAATCCGTTACGAGACTGCCAAAAAAAAAATTGGAATTTCTCCAAAAATTCATATAAATTTTCCATTTTCCCAATTTTTAAAGGATTTTTTTTACAAAAAAAACGTAATTTTTCGGCTCCCACGCTTTGGGAAGCAGCAGCGGGACCGAAATTGTGCAATGGACATTTCCACCCGAATACCCCCAACTCTATGGAAAAATTCCTAAAAGTTGCAATTTCCTTCAATTTTCTTCGTGCGGCCGCCATCTTTGATTTTGAAACGAGGCTACGAAAAAACCCGATTAGCGCAGAGAGGACGACCTCCCGTCGAGTTGTGTTCTACGGCGAGATGTAGCGCCTCGACCAGCACTACAAAGTGGCATTTTCAGAATTTTGAAATTTTAAAAAAATTTATATAAATTTTGATTTTGAATTTTTCCAACGAGTACAAAAATCACATTTTCCGATATCGATCGAGACAGACCGAACCTACCGCGTAGCGGTCTTAGGCGAGATCGACGCCCCGAGTGAGGTCTACGAAATGGCATTTTTGAAATTTTGAAATTTTGAAAAATTTTATATAAAATTTCATTTTAAACATAGAAATTATTATGAAAAAATCACATTTTTCGAAAAAGATCGTGATAGAGTAAACCTATAGCGTTACGGCGTTTGGACAGAACGACGGCCTTGATAATCTCTACGAAATGGCTATTTCAAAATTTTGACATTTTGAAATTTTTTATATAAACTTTCATTTTGAACATAGAAATTGTTATCAAAAAATCACATTTTTCACAAAAGAACGAGATAGAGTAAACCTACCGCGTTGCGGTCTTTGGCGAGATCGACACCCCGCTTAAGCTCTACAAAATGGCATTTTTGAAATTTTGAAATTTTGAAAAATTTTATATAAAATTTCATTTTAAACATAGAAATTATTATGAAAAAATCACATTTTTCGAAAAAGATCGTGATAGAGTAAAGCTATAGCGTTACGGCGTTTCGACAGAACGACGGCCTTGATAATCTCTACGAAATGGCTATTTGAAAATTTTGACATTTTGAAATTTTTTATATAAACTTTCATTTTGAACATAGAAATTGTTATCAAAAAATCACATTTTTCACAAAAGAACGAGATAGAGTAAACCTAGCGCGTTGCGGTCTTTGGCGAGATCGACACCCCGCGTAAGCTCTACAAAATGGCATTTTTGAAATTTTGAAATTTTGAAAAATTTTATATAAAATTTCATTTTAAACATAGAAATTATTATGAAAAAATCACATTTTTCACAAAATAACGAGATAGAGTAAACCTATCGCGTTGCGGTCTTTGGCGAGATCGACACCCCGCTTAAGCTCTACAAAATAGCATTTTTGAAATTTTGAAATTTTGAAAAATTTTATATAAAATTTCATTTTAAACATAGAAATTATTATGAAAAAATCACATTTTTCGAAAAAGATCGTGACAGAGTAAACCTATAGCGCTACGGTGTTCGGACAGAACGACGGCCTCGGTAAGCTCTAGAAAATGGCATTTTTGAAATTTTGAAATTTTGAAAAATTTTATATAAACTTTCATTTTAAACATAGAAATTATTATGAAAAAATCACATTTTTCGAAAAAGATCGTGATAGAGTAAACCTATAGCGCTACAGTGTTCGGACAGAACGACGGCCTGGGTAATCTCTACAAAATGGCATATTTGAAATTTTGAAATTTTGAAAAATTTTATATAAACTTTCATTTTGAACATAGAAATTGTTATGAAAAAATCACATTTTTCACAAAAGAACGAGATAGAGTAAACCTACCGCGTTGCAGTCTTTGGCGAGATCGACACCCCGCTTAAGCTCTACAAAATCGCATTTTTGAAATTTTGAAATTTTGAAAATTTTTGAAAATTGAACAAGAAAATGAGCGCGTTCTCGACCCGACTCAGTCGCGTTAGCGCGACTAACACTGAATGGGCTCACTCGACCTACCTATTTACTCTACCTATCGAATTATTTCGAAAGATCTCGATTTCCAAAGAAGAAGATTTCGATTTATTTCGAAAGATCGAAGGTGGCGAGGCGCGTAGGGGAAGGCGGGTAAAAAGCAAAAGTCGAACAAGAAAATGAGCGCGTTCTCGACTCGACTCAGTCGCGTTAGCGCGACTAACACCGAATGGGCTCACTCGACCTACCTATTTACTCTACCTTGAAAGTAGATGTGCCCTTTCATACAATGAGTAAAAGTAGATGTGCAATAAAAAAAACTCACTACCACCCCACCCCACTGGGCTCTAGTCATATACCCTAAAAGGGAGTTGGTAACTGCCCGTTTTCGGCCTTCGGGGTTGATTATCTCCGTTATCTATCGAGTTAAGGGCGCGCAAAGTACGGGAACTATCGCACTGCATTAGACGGCGCGTCGAGTGGAAAAATTTATTTTCGTCGATTCGTTCGTTTTATTCGTTTTTTTCGCGCGTAAAGTTCAAAAAGTGCTCTTTTTTTTTCGGCTTTGTACGATTTTTTATTCCTCAATTCGGTCAGTCTTTTTTCGGACCGCCTCGATCTCGACGACGCTCCGTCTATGGAAAAACTCCGAAAAGTTGAAATTTTTTCGATTTTCAAATTCAAAATGGCGTTCGAAAACGCATCGACGAAAACGCGGAAACCGACATAACTCGAGAACGGATAGGAGCGGAGCGTTTCGGTCCGAGGAGCGGTCGAAGGGCTCGGCGAGAGCTGCGAAATGGCATTTTTGAAATTTTGAAATTCCCAAAAAAATCATACAAATTTTCCATTTTTCCACTTTCGATAGGAAATATTTTTTTCGAAAAAAGTGTCATTTTCGGCGTCCCACGCTTTGGGAAGCAGCGGCGGGACCGAAATCGCGCAATAGACACTTCCACCCGAACACCCCCAACTCTATGGGAAAACTCCAAAAAGTAGAAATTTTCTTCGCCCGGCCGCCATATTGGATTTTGAACATGCATTTAGAGAACGTCGAAAAAACGCACATTTTCCACGATAATTCGACGCAATCGAGAACGTCCAAATCGACGGCCGTCTACGGCGAGTCCGAGGACTGCATGTCCTTTACGATATTGCAGAAAAAAAATATTAAGTTTCTCCAAAAATTAGTAATAATTTTCACTTTGAAATTTGGTCAAAAAAACGCCCTCAAAACGAAAAAAGTGTCATTTTCGGCTGAGTAAATTTTTCTCATTTTTTGATTTTTGTTAATTTTTCATCGCCTCTTTCCAACCGGAGAATCGTCTCTCTATGGGAAAATCCCGAAAAGTGGAAATTTCCTTCGGGCGGCGGCCATATTGGATTTTGAAAATGCCACCAAAAAAACACATAAACCTCGATAATTCGACTCACGAACGTCCGAATGGATTCGCGTCTGCGGCAAGACGAAGACCTAGACGTCCTTTACGAGATTGCCAAAAAAAATTTTCAAATTTCTCCAAAAATTCATATAAATTTTCAATTTGAAATTTTTTCAAAAAACGCATTCGAAACGAAAAAAGTTTCATCTTTCGGATCCCACGCTTTGGGAAATAGCCGCGGGACCGTAATTCCGCAACTGACATGTCCACCCGAAAACCCTTCTCTCTATGGAAAAACTCCAAAAAGTTGAAATTTCCTTCGCGCCGCCGCCATATTGGATTTTGAAAATACAACGAAAAAACCGCAAAAACCTCGATAATTCGAATCGAAAACGTCGAAATGGATTCGCGTCTGTGGCAACTCGAAGTCCGAGAAATCCGTTACGAGACTGCCAAAAAAAAAATTTGAATTTCTCCAAAAATTCATATAAATTTTCCATTTTCCCAATTTTTAAAGGAATTTTTTTACAAAAAAAACGTAATTTTTCGGCTCCCACGCTTTGGGAAGCAGCAGCGGGACCGAAATTGTGCAATGGACATTTCCACCCGAATACCCCCAACTCTATGGAAAAATTCCTAAAAGTTGAAATTTCCTTCAATTTTCTTCGTGCGGCCGCCATCTTTGATTTTGAAACGAGGCTACGAAAAAACCCGATTAGCGCAGAGAGGACGACCTCCCGTCGAGTTGTGTTCTACGGCGAGATGTAGCGCCTCGACCAGCACTACAAAGTGGCATTTTCAGAATTTTGAAATTTTGAAAAAATTTATATAAATTTTGATTTTGAATTTTTCCAACGAGTACAAAAATCACATTTTCCGATATCGATCGAGACAGACCGAACCTACCGCGTAGCGGTCTTAGGTGAGATAGACGCCCCGAGTGAGGTCTACGAAATGGCATTTTTGAAATTTTGACATTTTGAAATTTTTTATATAAACTTTCATTTTGAACATAGAAATTGTTATGAAAAAATCACATTTTTCACAAAATAACGAGATAGAGTAAACCTACCGCGTTGCGGTCTTTGGCGAGATCGACACCCCGCTTAAGCTCTACAAAATGGCATTTTTGAAATTTTTAAATTTTGAAAAGTTTTATATAAAATTTCATTTTAAACATAGAAATTATTATGAAAAAATCTCATTTTTCACAAAATAACGAGATAGAGTAAACCTACCGCGTTGCGGTCTTTGGCAAGATCGACACCCCGCTTAAGCTCTACAAAATGGCATTTTTGAAATTTTGAAATTTTGAAAAATTTTATATAAAATTTCATTTTAAACATAGAAATTATTATGAAACAATCACATTTTTCACAAAATAACGAGATAGAGTAAACCTACCGCGTTGCGGTCTTTGGCAAGATCGACACCCCGCTTAAGCTCTACAAAATGGCATTTTTGAAATTTTGAAATTTTGAAAAATTTTATATAAAATTTCATTTTAAACATAGAAATTATTATGAAAAAATCACATTTTTCACAAAATAACGAGATAGAGTAAACCTACCGCGTTGCGGTCTTTGGCGAGATCGACACCCCGCTTAAGCTCTACAAAATGGCATTTTTGAAATTTTGAAATTTTGAAAAATTTTATATAAAATTTCATTTTAAACATAGAAATTATTATGAAAAAATCACATTTTTCACAAAATAACGAGATAGAGTAAACCTACCGCGTTGCTGTATTTGGACAGAACGAAGGCCTTTGAAATCTCTACGAAATGGCATTTTCGAAATTTTGACATTTTGAAATTTTTTATATAAACTTTCATTTTGAACATAGAAATTGTTATGAATAAATGACATTTTTCGAAAAAGACCGTGATAGAGTAAATTAAACGCGTTGCGGTGTTCGGGAAGAACGAAGGCCTTTGAAATCTCTACGAAATGGCATTTTCGAAATTTTGACATTTTGAAATTTTTTATATAAACTTTCATTTTGAACATAGAAATTGTTATGAAAAAATTACATTTTTCACAAAAGAACGAGATAGAGTAAACCTACCGCGTTGCGGTCTTTGGCGAGATCGACACCCCGCTTAAGCTCTACAAAATGGCATTTTTGAAATTTTGAAATTTTGAAAAATTTTATATAAAATTTCATTTTAAACATAGAAATTATTATGAAAAAATCACATTTTTCACAAAATAACGAGATAGAGTAAACCTACCGCGTTGCGGTGTTCGGACAGAACGAAGGCCTTTGAAATCTCTACGAAATGGCATTTTCGAAATTTTGACATTTTGAAATTTTTTATATAAACTTTCATTTTGAACATAGAAATTATTATAAAAAAATCACATTTTTCGAAAAAGACCGTGATAGAGTAAACCTACCGCGTTGCGGTCTTTGGCGAGATCGACACCCCGCTTAAGCTCTACAAAATGGCATTTTTGAAATTTTGACATTTTGAAAAATTTTATATAAACTTTAATTTTAAACATAGAAATTATTATGAAAAAATCACATTTTTCGAAAAAGATCGTGACAGAGTAAACCTATAGCGCTACGGTGTTCGGACAGAACGACGGCCTCGGTAAGCTCTAGAAAATGGCATTTTTGAAATTTTGAAATTTTGAAAAATTTTATATAAACTTTCATTTTAAACATAGAAATTATTATGAAAAAAATCACATTTTTCGAAAAAGATCGTGATAGAGTAAACCTATAGCGCTACGGTGTTCGGACAGAACGACGGCCTGGGTAATCTCTACAAAATGGCATTTTTGAAATTTTGACATTTTGAAATTTTTTATATAAACTTTCATTTTCAACATAGAAATTGTTATCAAAAAATCACATTTTTCGAAAAAGACCGTGATAGAGTAAACCTAACGCGTTGCGGTCTTTGGCGAGATCGACACCCCGCTTAAGCTCTACAAAATGGCATTTTTGAAATTTTGAAATTTTGAAAAATTTTATATAAACTTTCATTTTGAAATTGCAAATTGTTATGAAAAAATCACATTTTTCGAAATAAATCGCGACAGAGTAAACCTATAGCGCTACGATGGTCGGACAGAACGACGGCCTAGGTAATCTCTACAAAATGGCATTTTTGAAATTTTGAAATTTTGAAAAATTTTGAAAATCGAACAAGAAAATGAGCGCGTTCTCGACCCGACTCAGTCGCGTTAGCGCGACTAACACTGAATGGGCTCACTCGACCTACCTATTTACTCTACCTATCGAATTATTTCTAAAGGTCTCGATTTCGAAAGAAGAAGATTTCGATTTATTTCGAAAGATGGCGAGGCACGTAGGGGAAGGCGGGTAAAAAGCAAAAGTCGAACAAGAAAATGAGCGCGTTCTCGACTCGACTCAGTCGCGTTAGCGCGACTAACACCGAATGGGCTCACTCGACCTACCTATTTACTCTACCTATCTAACGTAGTTTACAATGAAAGTAGATGAGCCCTTTCATACAATGAACAACAACGAAAGTAGATGTGCCCTTTCATACAATGAGTAACAATAAATGTAGATAAAAACTAAAAAACAACTAAAAAACACAACCCCCACTGGGCTCTGTGCCACTCCGATCTAGTCATATACCCTAAAAGGGAGTTGGTAACTGCCCGTTTTCGGCCTTCGCGGTTCATCATCTCCGTTATCCATCGAGTTACGCGCATGCGAAGTATGGGAACTTTCGCAGTGCCTTAGACGGCGCGTCGAGTGGAAAAATTTATTTTCGTCCGTTCGTTCGTTTTATTCGTTTTTTTCGCGCGTAAAGTTCAAAAAGTGCTCTTTTTTTTTCGGCTTTGTACGATTTTTTATTCCTCAATTCGGTCAGTCTTTTTTCGGACCGCCTCGATCTCGACGACGCTCCGTCTATGGAAAAACTCCGAAAAGTTGAAATTTTTTCGATTTTCAAATTCAAAATGGCGTTCGAAAACGCATCGACGAAAACGCGGAAACCGACATAACTCGAGAACGGATAGGAGCGGAGCGTTTCGGTCCGAGGAGCGATCGGAGGGCTCGGCGAGAGCTGCGAAATGGCATTTTTGAAATTTTGAAATTCCCAAAAAAATCATACAAATTTTCCATTTTTCCACTTTCGATAGGAAATATTTTTTTCGATAAAAGTGTCATTTTCGGCGTCCCACGCTTTGGGAAGCAGCGGCGGGACCGAAATCGCGCAATAGACACTTCCACCCGAACACCCCCAACTCTATGGGAAAACTCCAAAAAGTAGAAATTTTCTTCGCCCGGCCGCCATATTGGATTTTGAACATGCATCTAGAGAACGTCGAAAAAACGCACATTTTCCACGATAATTCGACGCAATCGAGAACGTCCAAATCGACGGCCGTCTACGGCGAGTCCAAGGACTGCATGTCCTTTACGATATTGCAGAAAAAAAATATAAAGTTTCTCCAAAAATTAGTAATAATTTTCACTTTGAAATTTGGTCAAAAAAACGCCCTCAAAACGAAAAAAGTGTCATTTTCGGCTGAGTAAATTTTTCTCATTTTTTGATTTTTGTTAATTTTTCATCGCCTCTTTCCAACCGGAGAATCGTCTCTCTATGGGAAAATCCCGAAAAGTGGAAATTTCCTTCGGGCGGCGGCCATATTGGATTTTGAAAATGCCACCAAAAAAACACATAAACCTCGATAATTCGACTCACGAACGTCCGAATGGATTCGCGTCTGCGGCAAGACGAAGACCTAGACGTCCTTTACGAGATTGCCAAAAAAAATTTTCAAATTTCTCCAAAAATTCATATAAATTTTCAATTTGAAATTTTTTCAAAAAACGCATTCGAAACGAAAAAAGTTTCATCTTTCGGATCCCACGCTTTGGGAAATAGCCGCGGGACCGTAATTCCGCAACTGACATGTCCACCCGAAAACCCTTCTCTCTATGGAAAAACTCCAAAAAGTTGAAATTTCCTTCGCGCCGCCGCCATATTGGATTTTGAAAATACAACGAAAAAACCGCAAAAACCTCGATAATTCGAATCGAAAACGTCGAAATGGATTCGCGTCTGTGGCAACTCGAAGTCCGAGAAATCCGTTACGAGACTGCCAAAAAAAAAATTTGAATTTCTCCAAAAATTCATATAAATTTTCCATTTTCCCAATTTTTAAAGGAATTTTTTTACAAAAAAAACGTAATTTTTCGGCTCCCACGCTTTGGGAAGCAGCAGCGGGACCGAAATTGTGCAATGGACATTTCCACCCGAATACCCCCAACTCTATGGAAAAATTCCTAAAAGTTGAAATTTCCTTCAATTTTCTTCGTGCGGCCGCCATCTTTGATTTTGAAACGAGGCTACGAAAAAACCCGATTAGCGCAGAGAGGACGACCTCCCGTCGAGTTGTGTTCTACGGCGAGATGTAGCGCCTCGACCAGCACTACAAAGTGGCATTTTCAGAATTTTGAAATTTTGAAAAAATTTATATAAATTTTGATTTTGAATTTTTCCAACGAGTACAAAAATCACATTTTCCGATATCGATCGAGACAGACCGAACCTACCGCGTAGCGGTCTTAGGTGAGATAGACGCCCCGAGTGAGGTCTACGAAATGGCATTTTTGAAATTTTGACATTTTGAAATTTTTTATATAAACTTTCATTTTGAACATAGAAATTGTTATGAAAAAATCACATTTTTCACAAAAGAACGAGATAGAGTAAACCTACCGCGTTGCGGTCTTTAGCGAGATCGACACCCCGCTTAAGCTCTACAAAATGGCATTTTTGAAATTTTGAAATTTTGAAAAATTTTATATAAAATTTCATTTTAAACATAGAAATTATTATGAAAAAATCACATTTTTCACAAAATAACGAGATCGAGTAAACCTACCGCGTTGCGGTGTTCGGACAGAACGAAGGCCTTTGAAATCTGTACGAAATGGCATTTTCGAAATTTTGACATTTTGAAATTTTTTATATAAACTTTCATTTTGAACATAGAAATTGTTATGAATAAATGACATTTTTCGAAAAAGACCGTGATAGAGTAAATTAAACGCGTTGCGGTGTTCGGACAGAATGAAGGCCTTTGAAATCTCTACGAAATGGCTATTTCAAAATTTTGACATTTTGAAATTTTTTATATAAACTTTCATTTTGCACATAGAAATTGTTATCAAAAAATCACATTTTTCACAAAAGAACGAGATAGAGTAAACCAACCGCGTTGCGGTCTTTGGCGAGATCGACACCCCGCTTAAGCTCTACAAAATGGAATTTTTGAAATTTTGAAATTTTGAAAAATTTTATATAAAATTTCATTATAAACATAGAAATTATTATGAAAAAATCACATTTTCCGAAAAAGATCGTGATAAAGTAAACCTATAGCATTACGGCGTTTGGACAGAACGACGGCCTTGATAATCTCTACGAAATGGCTATTTCAAAATTTTGACATTTTGAAATTTTTTATATAAACTTTCATTTTGAACATAGAAATTGTTATCAAAAAATCACATTTTTCACAAAAGAACGAGATAGAGTAAACCTACCGCGTTGCGGTCTTTGGCGAGATCGACACCCCGCTTAGGCTCTACAAAATGGAATTTTTGAAATTTTGAAATTTTGAAAAATTTTATATAAAATTTCATTATAAACATAGAAATTATTATGAAAAAATCACATTTTCCGAAAAAGATCGTGATAAAGTAAACCTATAGCATTACGGCGTTTGGACAGAACGACGGCCTTGATAATCTCTACGAAATGGCTATTTCAAAATTTTGACATTTTGAAATTTTTTATATAAACTTTCATTTTGAACATAGAAATTGTTATCAAAAAATCACATTTTTCACAAAAGAACGAGATAGAGTAAACCTACCGCGTTGCGGTCTTTGGCGAGATCGACACCCCGCTTAAGCTCTACAAAATGGAATTTTTGAAATTTTGAAATTTTGAAAAATTTTATATAAAATTTCATTATAAACATAGAAATTATTATGAAAAAATCACATTTTCCGAAAAAGATCGTGATAAAGTAAACCTATAGCATTACGGCGTTTGGACAGAACGACGGCCTTGATAATCTCTACGAAATGGCTATTTCCAAATTTTGACATTTTGAAATTTTTTATATAAACTTTCATTTTGAACATAGAAATTGTTATCAAAAAATCACATTTTTCACAAAAGAACGAGATAGAGTAAACCTACCGCGTTGCGGTCTTTGGCGAGATCGACACCCCGCTTAAGCTCTACAAAATGGAATTTTTGAAATTTTGAAATTTTGAAAAATTTTATATAAACTTTCATTTTAAACATAGAAATTATTATGAAAAAATCACATTTTTCGAAAAAGATCGTGATAGAGTAAACCTATAGCGCTACGGTGTTCGGACAGAACGACGGCCTGGGTAATCTCTACAAAATGGCATTTTTGAAATTTTGAAATTTTGAAAAATTTTATATAAACTTTCATTTTGAACATAGAAATTGTTATGAAAAAATCACATTTTTCACAAAAGATCGTGATAGAGTAAACCTATAGCGCTACGGAGTTTGGACAGAACGACGGCCTTGATAATCTCTACGAAATGGCTATTTCAAAATTTTGACATTTTGAAATTTTTTATATAAACTTTCATTTTGAACATAGAAATTGTTATGAAAAAATCACATTTTTCACAAAAGAACGAGATAGAGTAAACCTACCGCGTTGCGGTCTTTGGCGAGATCGGCACCCCGCTTAAGCTCTACAAAATGGAATTTTTGAAATTTTGAAATTTTGAAAAATTTTATATAAACTTTCATTTTAAACATAGAAATTATTATGAAAAAATCACATTTTTCGAAAAAGATCGTGATAGAGTAAACCTATAGCGCTACGGTGTTCGGACAGAACGACGGCCTCGGTAATCTCTACAAAATGGCATTTTTGAAATTTTGAAAAATTTTGAAAATCGAACAAGAAAATGAGGGCGTTCTCGACTCGACTCAGTCGCGTTAGCGCGACTAACACTGAATGGGCTCACTCGACCTACCTATTTACTCTACCTATCGAATTATTTCGAAAGATCTCGATTTCGAAAGAAGAAGATTTCGATTTATTTCGAAAGATCGAAGGTGGCGAGGCACGTAGGGGAAGGCGGGTAAAAAGCAAAAGTCGAACAAGAAAATGAGCGCGTTCTCGACTCAACTCAGTCGCGTTAGCGCGACTAACACCGAATGGGCTCACTCGACCTACCTATTTACTCTACCTATCGAATTATTTCGAAAGATCTCGATTTCGAAAGAAGAAGATTTCGATTTATTTCGAAAGATCGAAGGTGGCGAGGCGCGTAGGGGAAGGCGGGTAAAAAGCAAAAGTCGAACAAGAAAATGAGCGCGTTCTCGACTCGACTCAGTCGCGTTAGCGCGACTAACACTGAATGGGCTCACTCGACCTACCTATTTACTCTACCTATCTAACATAGTTTACAATGACAACAACGAAAGTAGATGTGCCCTTTCATACAATGAGTAACAATAAAAGTAGATGTGCAAAAAAAAAAGCTCAAAAACTAAAAAACACAACTTACACCCCACCCCACTGGGTTCTCCCCCACTCCGATCTAGTCATATACCCTAAAAGGGAGTTGGTAACTGCCCGTTTTCGGCCTTCGCGGTTGATTATCTCCGTTATCCGTCGAGTTACGGGCGCGCAAAGTACGGGAACTATCGCACTGCATTAGACGGGGCGTCGCGTGGAAAAATTTATTTTCGTCCATTCGTTCGTTTTATTCGTTTTTTTCGCGCGTAAAGTTCAAAAAGTGCTCTTTTTTTTTCGGCTTTGTACGATTTTTTATTCCTCAATTCGGTCAGTCTTTTTTCGCTACGTCTCCATCTCGACGACGCTCCGTCTGTGGAAAAACTCCGAAAAGTTGAAATTTTTTCGATTTTCAAATTCAAAATGGCGTTCGAAAACGCATCGACGAAAACGCGGAAACCGACATAACTCGAGAACGGATAGGAGCGGAGCGTTTCGGTCCGAGGAGCGATCGAAGGGCTCGGCGAGAGCTGCGAAATGGCATTTTTGAAATTTTGAAATTCCCAAAAAAATCATACAAATTTTCCATTTTTCCACTTTCGATAGGAAATATTTTTTTCGAAAAAAGTGTCATTTTCGGCGTCCCACGCTTTGGGAAGCAGCGGCGGGACCGAAATCGCGCAATAGACACTTCCACCCGAACACCCCCAACTCTATGGGAAAACTCCAAAAAGTAGAAATTTTCTTCGCCCGGCCGCCATATTGGATTTTGAACATGCATCTAGAGAACGTCGAAAAAACGCACATTTTCCACGATAATTCGACGCAATCGAGAACGTCCAAATCGACGGCCGTCTACGGCGAGTCCGAGGACTGCATGTCCTTTACGATATTGCAGAAAAAAAATATTAAGTTTCTCCAAAAATTAGTAATAATTTTCACTTTGAAATTTGGTCAAAAAAACGCCCTCAAAACGAAAAAAGTGTCATTTTCGGCTGAGTAAATTTTTCTCATTTTTTGATTTTTGTTAATTTTTCATCGCCTCTTTCCAACCGGAGAATCGTCTCTCTATGGGAAAATCCCGAAAAGTGGAAATTTCCTTCGGCCGGCGGCCATATTGGATTTTGAAAATGCCACCAAAAAAACACATAAACCTCGATAATTCGACTCACGAACGTCCGAATGGATTCGCGTCTGCGGCAACACGAAGACCTAGACGTCCTATACGAGATTGCCAAAAAAAATTTTCAAATTTCTCCAAAAATTCATATAAATTTTCAATTTGAAATTTTACCAAAAAACGCATTCGAAACGAAAAAAGTTTCATCTTTCGGATCCCACGCTTTGGGAAATAGCCGCGGGACCGTAATTCCGCAACTGACATGTCCACCCGAAAACCCTTCTCTCTATGGAAAAACTCCAAAAAGTTGAAATTTCCTTCGCGCCGCCGCCATATTGGATTTTGAAAATACAACGAAAAAACCGCAAAAACCTCGATAATTCGAATCGAAAACGTCGAAATGGATTCGCGTCTGTGGCAACTCGAAGTCCGAGAAATCCGTTACGAGACTGCCAAAAAAAAAATTTGAATTTCTCCAAAAATTCATATAAATTTTCCATTTTCCCAATTTTTAAAGGAATTTTTTTACAAAAAAAACGTAATTTTTCGGCTCCCACGCTTTGGGAAGCAGCAGCGGGACCGAAATTGTGCAATAGACATTTCCACCCGAATACCCCCAATTCTATGGAAAAATTCCTAAAAGTTGAAATTTCCTTCAATTTTCTTCGTGCGGCCGCCATCTTTGATTTTGAAACGAGGCTACGAAAAAACCCGATTAGCGCAGAGAGGACGACCTCCCGTCGAGTTGTGTTCTACGGCGAGATGTAGCGCCTCGACCAGCACTACAAAGTGGCATTTTCAGAATTTTGAAATTTTGAAAAAATTTATATAAATTTTGATTTTGAATTTTTCCAACGAGTACAAAAATCACATTTTCCGATATCGATCGAGACAGACCGAACCTACCGCGTAGCGGTCTTAGGTGAGATAGACGCCCCGAGTGAGGTCTACGAAATGGCATTTTTGAAATTTTGGCATTTTGAAATTTTTTATATAAACTTTCATTTTGAACATAGAAATTGTTATGAAAAAATCACATTTTTCACAAAAGAACGAGATAGAGTAAACCTACCGCGTTGCGGTCTTTAGCGAGATCGACACCCCGCTTAAGCTCTACAAAATGGCATTTTTGAAATTTTGAAATTTTGAAAAATTTTATATAAAATTTCATTTTAAACATAGAAATTATTATGAAAAAATCACATTTTTCACAAAATAACGAGATCGAGTAAACCTACCGCGTTGCGGTGTTCGGACAGAACGAAGGCCTTTGAAATCTGTACGAAATGGCATTTTCGAAATTTTGACATTTTGAATTTTTTTATATAAACTTTCATTTTGAACATAGAAATTGTTATGAATAAATGACATTTTTCGAAAAAGACCGTGATAGAGTAAATTAAACGCGTTGCGGTGTTCGGACAGAATGAAGGCCTTTGAAATCTCTACGAAATGGCTATTTCAAAATTTTGACATTTTGAAATTTTTTATATAAACTTTCATTTTGCACATAGAAATTGTTATCAAAAAATCACATTTTTCACAAAAGAACGAGATAGAGTAAACCAACCGCGTTGCGGTCTTTGGCGAGATCGACACTTCGCTTAAGCTCTACAAAATGGCATTTTTGAAATTTTGAAATTTTGAAAAATTTTATATAAAATTTCATTTTAAACATAGAAATTATTATGAAAAAATCACATTTTTCGAAAAAGATCGTGATACAGTAAACCTATAGCGCTACAGAGTTCGGACAGAACGACGGCCTCGGTAACCTCTACAAAATGGCATTTTTGAAATTTTGACATTTTGAAAAATTTTATATAAACTTTCATTTTGAACATAGAAATTGTTATGAAAAAATCACATTTTTCGAAAAAGATCGTGATAGAGTAAACCTATAGCGCTACAGTGTTCGGACAGAACGACGGCCTCGGTAACCTCTACAAAATGGCATTTTTGAAATTTTGACATTTTGAAAAATTTTATATAAACTTTCATTTTAAACATAGAAATTATTATGAAAAAATCACATTTTTCGAAAAAGATCGTAACAGAGTAAACCTATAGCGCTACGGTGTTCGGACAGAACGACGGCCTCGGTAAGCTCTAGAAAATGGCATTTTTGAAATTTTGAAATTTTGAAAAATTTTACATAAACTTTCATTTTAAACATAGAAATTATTATGAAAAAATCACATTTTTCGAAAAAGATCGTGATAGAGTAAACCTATAGCGCTACGGTGTTCGGACAGAACGACGACCTCGGTAACCTCTACAAAATGGCATTTTTGAAATTTTGACATTTTGAAAAATTTTATATAAACTTTCATTTTAAACATAGAAATTATTATGAAAAAATCACATTTTTCGAAAAAGATCGTGATACAGTAAACCTATAGCGCTACAGAGTTCGGACAGAACGACGGCCTCGGTAACCTCTACAAAATGGCATTTTTGAAATTTTGAAATTTTGAATAATTTTATATAAACTTTCATTTTGAACATAGAAATTGTTATGAAAAAATCACATTTTTCACAAAAGAACGAGATAGAGTAAACCTACCGCGTTGCAGTCTTTGGCGAGATCGACACCCCGCTTAAGCTCTACAAAATCGCATTTTTGAAATTTTGAAATTTTGAAAAATTTTGAAAATCGAACAAGAAAATGAGCGCGTTCTCGACTCGACTCAGTCGCGTTAGCGCGACTAACACTGAATGGGCTCACTCGACCTACCTATTTACTCTACCTATCGAATTATTTCGAAAGATCTCGATTTCCAAAGAAGAAGATTTCGATTTATTTCGAAAGATCGAAGGTGGCGAGGCACGTAGGGGAAGGCGGGTAAAAAGCAAAAGTCGAACAAGAAAATGAGCGCGTTCTCGACTCGACTCAGTCGCGTTAGCGCGACTAACACCGAATGGGCTCACTCGACCTACCTATTTACTCTACCTTGAAAGTAGATGTGCCCTTTCATACAATGAACAACAACGAAAGTAGATGTGCCCTTTCATACAATGAGTAAAAGTAGATGTGCAAGAAAAAAACTCACTACCACCCCACCCCACTGGGCTCTGTGCCACTCCGATCTGTGCCGCTCCGATCTAGTCATATACCCTAAAAGGGAGTTGGTAACTGCCCGTTTTCGGCCTTCGCGGTTGATTATCTCCGTTATCCGTCGAGTTACGGGCGCGCAAAGTACGGGAACTATCGCACTGCATTAGACGGGGCGTCGCGTGGAAAAATTTATTTTCGTCCATTCGTTCGTTTTATTCGTTTTTTTCGCGCGTAAAGTTCAAAAAGTGCTCTTTTTTTTTCGGCTTTGTACGATTTTTTATTCCTCAATTCGGTCAGTCTTTTTTCGCTACGTCTCCATCTCGACGACGCTCCGTCTGTGGAAAAATTCCGAAAAGTTGAAATTTTTTCGATTTTCAAATTCAAAATGGCGTTCGAAAACGCATCGACGAAAACGCGGAAACCGACATAACTCGAGAACGGATAGGAGCGGAGCGTTTCGGTCCGAGGAGCGATCGAAGGGCTCGGCGAGAGCTGCGAAATGGCATTTTTGAAATTTTGAAATTCCCAAAAAAATCATACAAATTTTCCATTTTTCCACTTTCGATAGGAAATATTTTTTTCGAAAAAAGTGTCATTTTCGGCTCCCTTAATTTTTCTCATTTTTTGATTTTTGTTAATTTTTCATCGCCTCTTTCCAACCGGAGAATCGTCTCTCTATGGGAAAACTCCAAAAAGTAGAAATTTTCTTCGCCCGGCCGCCATATTGCATTTTGAAAATGCATCTAGAGAACGTCGAAAAAACGCACATTTTCCACGATAATTCGACGCAATCGAGAACGTCCAAATCGACGGCCGTCTACGGCCAGTCCAAGGACTGCACGTCCTTTACGATATTGCAAAAAAAAAATATTAAGTTTCTCCAAAAATTAGTAATAATTTTCACTTTGAAATTTGGTCAAAAAAACGCCCTCAAAACGAAAAAAGTGTTTTTTTCGGCTTCCTTAATTTTTCTCATTTTTTGATTTTTGTTAATTTTTCATCGCCTCTTTCCAACCGGAGAATCGTCTCTCTATGGGAAAAGTCCAAAAAGTAGAAATTTTCTTCGCCCGGCGGCCATATTGGATTTTGAAAATGCCACCAAAAAAACACATAAACCTCGATAATTCGACTCACGAACGTCCGAATGGATTTGCGTCTGCGTCAAGTCGAAGACCTAGACGTCCTTTACGTGATTGCCAAAAAAAATTTTCAAGTTTCTCCAAAAATTCATATAAATTTTCAATTTGAAATTTTTCCAAAAAACGCATTCGAAACGAAAAAAGTTTCATATTTCGGATCCCACGCTTTGGGAAATAGCCGCGGCACCGTAATTGCGCAACTGTCATCTCCACCCGAAAACCCTTCTCTCTATGGAAAAACTCCAAAAAGTTGAAATTTCCCTCGCGCCGCCGCCATATTGGATTTTGAAAATACAACGAAAAAACCGCAAAAACCTCGATAATTCGAATCGAAAACGTCAAAATGGATTCGCGTCTGTGGCAACTCGAAGTCCGAGAAATCCGTTACGAGACTGCCAAAAAAAAAATTGGAATTTCTCAAAAAAATCATATAAATTTTCCATTTTCCCAATTTTTGAAGCAAATTTTTTACAAAAAAAACGTATTTTTTCGGCTCCCACGCTTTGGGAAGCAGCAGCGGGACCGAAATTGTGCAATAGACATTTCCACCCGAATACCCCCAACTCTATGGGAAAAATCCTAAAAGTTGAAATTTCCTTCAATTTTCTTCGTGCGGCCGCCATATTTGATTTTTAAACGAGGCTACGAAAAAACCCGATTAGCGCAGAGAGGACGACCTCACGTCGAGTTGTGTTCTACGGCGAGATGTAGCGCCTCGACCAGCACTACAAAGTGGCATTTTCAGAATTTTGAAATTTTAAAAAAATTTGTATAAATTTTGATTTTGAATTTTTCCAACGAGTACAAAAATCACATTTTCCGATATCGATCGAGACAGACCGAACCTACCGCGTTGCGGTCTTAGGCGAGATCGACGCCCCGAGTGAGGTCTACGAAATGGCATTTTTGAAATTTTGAAATTTTGAAAAATTTTATATAAACTTTCATTTTAAACATAGAAATTATTATGAAAAAATCACATTTTTCGAAAAAGATCGTGATAGAGGAAACCTACCGCGTTGCGGTCTTTGGCCAGATCGACACCCCGCTTAAGCTCTACAAAATGGCATTTTTGAAATTTTGACATTTTGAAAAATTTTATATAAACTTTCATTTTAAACATAGAAATTATTATGAAAAAATCACATTTTTCGAAAAAGATCGTGATAGAGGAAACCTATAGCGTTACGATGTTCGGACAGAACGACCGCCTTGGTAATCTCTACAAAATGGCATTTTCGAAATTTTGACATTTTGAAATTTTTTATATAAACTTTCATTTTGAACATAGAAATTGTTATGAAAAAAACACATTTTTCACAAAAGAACGAGATAGAGTAAACCTACCGCGTTGCAATCTTTGGCTAGATCGACACCCCGCTTAAGCTCTACAAAATGGCATTTTTGAAATTTTGACATTTTGAAAAATTTTATATAAACTTTCATTTTAAAGATAGAAATTATTATGAAAAAATCACATTTTTCGAAAAAGATCGTGATAGAGGAAACCTATAGCGTTACGATGTTCGGACAGAACGACCGCCTTGGTAATCTCTACAAAATGGCATTTTCGAAATTTTGACATTTTGAAATTTTTTATATAAACTTTCATTTTGAACATAGAAATTGTTATGAATAAATGACATTTTTCGAAAAGGACGGTGATAGAGTAAATCAAACGCGTTGCCGTCCTTGGCGAGATCGAGACACCGCTTAAGCTCTACAAAATGGCATTTTTGAAATTTTGACATTTTGAAATTTTTTATATAAACTTTCATTTTGAACATAGAAATTGTTATGAAAAAATCACATTTTTCGATAAAGATCGTGATAGAGGAAACCTATAGCGTTACGATGTTCGGACAGAGCGACCGCCTTGGTAATCTCTACAAAATGGCATTTTCGAAATTTTGACATTTTGAAATTTTTTATATAAACTTTCATTTTGAACATAGAAATTGTTATGAAAAAATCACATTTTTCACAAAAGAACGAGATAGAGTAAACCTACCGCGTTGCGGTCTTTGGCGAGATCGACACCCCGCTTAAGCTCTACAAAATGGCATTTTTGAAATTTTGACATTTTGAAAAATTTTATATAAAATTTCATTTTAAACATAGAAATTATTATGAAAAAATCACATTTTTCGAAAAAGATCGTGATAGAGTAAACCTATAGCGTTACTGCGTTTGGACAGAACGACGGCCTTGGTAATCTCTACGAAATGGCATTTTCGAAATTTTGACATTTTGAAATTTTTTATATAAACTTTCATTTTGAACATAGAAATTGTTATCAAAAAATCACATTTTTCGAAAAAGACCGTGATAGAGTAAACCTACCGCGTTGCGGTCTTTGGCGAGATCGACACCCCGCTTAAGCTCTACAAAATGGCATTTTTGAAATTTTGACATTTTGAAAAATTTTATATAAACTTTCATTTTAAACATAGATATTATTATGAAAAAATCACATTTTTCGAAAAAGATCGTGATAGAGTAAACCTATAGCGTTATGGCGTTCGGACAGAACGACGGCCTTGGTAATCTCTACGAAATGGCGTTTTCGAAATTTTGACATTTTGAAATTTTTTATATAAACTTTCATTTTGAACATAGAAATTGTTATGAAAAAATTTCATTTTTCACAAAAGAACGAGATAGAGTAAACCTACCGCGGTGCGGTCTTTGGCGAGATCGACACCCCGCTTAAGCTCTACGAAATCGCATTTTCGAAATTTTGACATTTTGAAATTTTTTATATAAACTTTCATTTTGAACATAGAAATTGTTATGAAAAAATCACATTTTTCACAAAAGAACGAGATAGAGTAAACCTACCGCGTTGCGGTCTTTAGCTAGATCGACACCCCGATTAAGCTCTACAAAATGGCATTTTTGAAATTTTGAAATTTTGAAAAATTTTATATAAAATTTCATTTTAAACATAGAAATTATTATGAAAAAATTACATTTTTCGAAAAAGATCGTGATAGAGTAAACCTATAGCGTTACGGCGTTCGGACAGAACGACAGCCTTGGTAATCTCTACGAAATGGCATTTTTGAAATTTTGAAATTTTGAAAAATTTTGAAAATCGAACAAGAAAATGAGGGCGTTCTCGACTCGACTCAGTCGCGTTAGCGCGACTAACACTGAATGGGCTCACTCGACCTACCTATTTACTCTACCTATCGAATTATTTCGAAAGATCTCGATTTCGAAAGAAGAAGATTTCGATTTATTTCGAAAGATCGAAGGTGGCGAGGCACGCAGGGGAAGGCGGGTAAAAAGCAAAAGTCGAACAAGAAAATGAGCGCGTTCTCGACTCGACTCAGTCGCGTTAGCGCGACTAACACCGAATGGGCTCACTCGACCTACCTATTTACTCTACCTATCGAATTATTTCGAAAGATCTCGATTTCGATAGAAGAAGATTTCGATTTATTTCGAAAGATCGAAGGTGGCGAGGCACGCAGGGGAAGGCGGGTAAAAAGCAAAAGTCGAACAAGAAAATGAGCGCGTTCTCGACTCGACTCAGTCGCGTTAGCGCGACTAACACCGAATGGGCTCACTCTACCTATCTAACATAGTTTACAATGAAAGTACAATGAACAACAACGAAAGTAGATGTGCCCTTTCATACAATGAGTAACAATAAAAGTAGATGTGCAAAAAAAAACTCACTACCACCCCACCCCACTGGGCTCTAGTCATATACCCTAAAAGGGAGTTGGTAACTGCCCGTTTTCGGCCTTCGGGGTTCTTAATCTCCGTTATCTATCGAGTTACGCGCGTGCGAAGTACGGGAACTATCGCACTGCATTAGACGGCGCGTCGAGTGGAAAAAATTATTTTCTTCTATTCGTTTGTTTTATTCGTTTTTTTCGCACGTAAAGTTCAAAAAGTGCTCTTTTTTTTCGGCTGAGTAAATTTTTCTCATTTTTTGATTTTTGATAACTTTTCATCGCCTCTTTCCAACCGGAGAATTGTCTCTCTATGGGAAAATTCCGAAAAGTTGAAATTTTTTCGATTTTCAAATTCAAAATTGCGTTCGAAAACGCATCGACGAAAACGCGGAAACCGACATAACTCGAGAACGGATAGGAGCGGAGCGTTTCGGTCCGAGGAGCGATCGAAGGGCTCGGCGAGAGCTGCGAAATGGCATTTTTGAAATTTTGAAATTCCCAAAAAAATCATAAAAATTTTCCATTTTTCCACTTTCGATAGGAAATATTTTTTTCGAAAAAAGTGTCATTTTCGGCGTCCCACGCTTTGGGAAGCAGCAGCGGGACCGAAATCGTACAAAGGTCACTTCCACCCGAACACCCCCAAATCTATGGGAAAACTCCAAAAAGTAGAAATTTTCTTCGCCCGACCGCCATATTGGATTTTGAAAATGCATCTAGAGAACATTGAAAAAACACACATTTTCCACGATAATTCGACGCAATCGAGAACGTCCAAATCGACGGCCGTCTACGGCGAGTCCAAGGACTAGACGTCCTTTACGATACTGCAGAAAAAAAATATTAAGTTTCTCCAAAAATTAGTAATAATTTTCACTTTGAAATTTGGTCAAAAAAACGCCCTCAAAACGAAAAAAGTGATTTTTTCGGCTACCATAATTTTTCTCATTTTTTGATTTTTGTTAATTTTTCATCGCCTCTTTCCAACCTGAGAATCGTCTCTCTATGGGAAAATCCCGAAAAGTTGAAATTTCCTTCGGGCGGCGGCCATATTGGATTTTGAAAATGCCACCAAAAAAACACATAAACCTCGATAATTCGACTCACGAACGTCCGAATGGATTCGCGTCTGCGGCAATTCGAAGACCTAGACGTCCTTTACGAGATTGCCAAAAAAAATTTTCAAGTTTCTCCAAAAATTCATATAAATTTTCAATTTGAAATTTTTCCAAAAAACGCATTCGAAACGAAAAAAGTTTCATATTTCGGATCCCACGCTTTGGGAAATAGCCGCGGGACCGTAATTGCGCAACTGTCATCTCCACCCGAAAACCCTTCTCTCTATGGAAAAACTCCAAAAAGTTGAAATTTCCTTCGCGCCGCCGCCATATTGGATTTTGAAAATACAACGAAAAAACCGCAAAAACCTCGATAATTCGAATCGAAAACGTCTAAATGGATTCGCGTCTGTGGCAACTCGAAGTCCGAGAAATCCGTTACGAGACTGCAAAAAAGAAAATTGGAATTTCTCCAAAAATTCATATAAATTTTCCATTTTCCCAATTTTTAAAGGATTTTTTTTACAAAAAAAACGTAATTTTTCGGACTCCACGCTTTGGGAAGCAGCAGCGGGACCGAAATTCTGCAATGGACATTTCCACCCGAATACTCCCAACTCTATGGGAAAAATCCGAAAAGTTGAAATTTCCTTCAATTTTCTTCGTGCGGCCGCCATATTTGATTTTTAAACGAGGCTACGAAAAAACCCGATTAGCGCAGAGAGGACGACCTCCCGTCGAGTTGTGTTCTACGGCGAGATGTAGCGCCTCGACCAGCACTACAAAGTGGCATTTTCAGAATTTTGAAATTTTAAAAAAATTTATATAAATTTTGATTTTGAATTTTTCCAACGAGTACAAAAATCACATTTTCCGATATCGATCGAGACAGACCGAACCTACCGCGTAGCGGTCTTAGGCGAGATCGACGCCCCGAGTGAGATCTACGAAATGGCATTTTCGAAATTTTGACATTTTGAAATTTTTTATATAAACTTTCATTTTGAACATAGAAATTATTATAAAAAAATCACATTTTTCACAAAAGAACGAGATAGAGTGAACCTACCGCGTTGCGGTCTTTGGCGAGATCGACACCCCGCTTAAGCTCTACAAAATGGCATTTTTGAAATTTTGAAATTTTGAAAAATTTTTATAAAATTTCATTTTAAACATAGAAATTATTATGAAAAAATCACATTTTTCACAAAATAACGAGATAGAGTAAACCTACCGCGTTGCGGTCTTTCGCGAGATCGACACCCCGCTTAAGCTCTACAAAATGGCATTTTTGAAATTTTGAAATTTTGAAAAATTTTATATAAAATTTCATTTTAAACATAGAAATTATTATGAAAAAATCACATTTTTCACAAAATAACGAGATAGAGTAAACCTACCGCGTTGCTGTATTTGGACAGAACGAAGGCCTTTGAAATCTCTACGAAATGGCATTTTCGAAATTTTGACATTTTGAATTTTTTTATATAAACTTTCATTTTGAACATAAAAATTGTTATGAAAAAATCACATTTTTCACAAAATAACGAGATAGAGTAAACCTACCGCGTTGCTGTATTTGGACAGAACGAAGGCCTTTGAAATCTCTACGAAATGGCATTTTCGAAATTTTGACATTTTGAAATTTTTTATATAAACTTTCATTTTGAACATAGAAATTATTATAAAAAAATCACATTTTTCACAAAAGAACGAGATAGAGTGAACCTACCGCGTTGCGGTCTTTGGCGAGATCGACACCCCGCTTAAGCTCTACAAAATGGCATTTTTGAAATTTTGAAATTTTGAAAAATTTTTATAAAATTTCATTTTAAACATAGAAATTATTATGAAAAAATCACATTTTTCACAAAATAACGAGATAGAGTAAACCTACCGCGTTGCGGTCTTTCGCGAGATCGACACCCCGCTTAAGCTCTACAAAATGGCATTTTTGAAATTTTGAAATTTTGAAAAATTTTATATAAAATTTCATTTTAAACATAGAAATTATTATGAAAAAATCACATTTTTCGAAAAAGATCGTGATAGAGTAAACCTATACCGTTACGGCGTTTGGACAGAACGACGGCCTTGATAATCTCTACGAAATGGCTATTTCAAAATTTTGACATTTTGAAATTTTTTATATAAACTTTCATTTTGAACATAGAAATTGTTATCAAAAAATCACATTTTTCACAAAAGAACGAGATAGAGTAAACCTACCGCGTTGCGGTCTTTGGCGAGATCGACACCCCGCTTAAGCTCTACAAAATGGCATTTTTGAAATTTTGAAATTTTGAAAAATTTTATATAAAATTTCATTTTAAACATAGAAATTATTATGAAAAAATCACATTTTTCGAAAAAGATCGTGATAGAGTAAACCTACCGCATTAAGGTGTTCGGACAGAACGAAGGCCTTTGAAATCTCTACGAAATGGCATTTTCGAAATTTTGACATTTTGAAATTTTTTACATAAACTTTCATTTTGAACATAGAAATTGTTATGAAAAAATCACATTTTTCCCAAAAGAACGAGATAGAGTAAACCTACCGCGTTGCGGTCTCTGGCGAGATCGACACCCCGCTTAAGCTCTACAAAATGGCATTTTTGAAATTTTGACATTTTGAAAATTTTTATATAAAATTTCATTTTAAACATAGAAATTATTATGAAAAAATCACATTTTTCGAAAAAGATCGTGATAGAGTAAACCTATAGCGCTACGGTGTTCGGACAGAACGACGGCCTGGGTAATCTCTACAAAATGGCATTTTTGAAATTTTGAAATTTTGAAAAATTTTATATAAAGTTTCATTTTGAACTTGGAAATTGTTATGAAAAAATCACATTTTTCGAAATAAATCGAGACAGAGTAAACCTATAGCGCTACAGTGTTCGGACAGAACGACGGCCTCGGTAATCTATACGAAATCGCATTTATGAAATTTTGAAATTTTGAAATTTTTTATATAAACTTTCATTTTGAACTTGGAAATTATTATGAAAAAATCACATTTTTCGAAAAAGATCGTGATAGAGTAAACCTATAGCGTTACGGTGTTCGGACAGAACGAAGGCCTTTGAAATCTCTACAAAATGGCTTTTTCGAAATTTTGACATTTTGAAATTTTTTATATAAACTTTCATTTTGAACATAGAAATTGTTATGAAAAAATCACATTTTTCACAAAAGAACGAGATAGAGTGAACCTACCGCGTTGCGGTCTTTGGCGATATCGACACCCTGATTAAGCTCTACAAAATGGCATTTTTGAAATTTTGAAATTTTGAAAAATTTTATATAAAATTTCATTTTAA
The DNA here is from genome assembly GCA_944548615.1 of Micropterix aruncella. NCBI lineage: Eukaryota > Metazoa > Arthropoda > Insecta > Lepidoptera > Micropterigidae > Micropterix > Micropterix aruncella. The sequence continues at coordinate 12,361,903 of OX155956.1, forward strand.
ACATAGAAATTATTATGAAAAAATCACATTTTTCGAAAAAGATCGTGATAGAGTAAACCTATAGCGTTACGGCGTTTGGACAGAACGACGGACTTGATAATCTCTACGAAATGGCTATTTCAAAATTTTGACATTTTGAAATTTTTTATATAAACTTTCATTTTGAACATAGAAATTGTTATGAAAAAATCACATTTTTCACAAAAGAACGAGATAGAGTAAACCTACCGCGTTGCGGTCTTTGGCGAGATCGACACCCCGCTTAAGCTCTACAAAATGGCATTTTTGAAATTTTGACATTTTGAAAAATTTTATATAAAATTTCATTTTAAACATAGAAATTATTATGAAAAAATCACATTTTTCACAAAATAACGAGATAGAGTAAACCTACCGCGTTGCAGTGTTCGGACAGAACGAAGGCCTTTGAAATCTCTACGAAATGGCATTTTCAAAATTTTGACATTTTGAAATTTTTTATATAAACTTTCATTTTAAACATAGAAATTTATTATGAAAAAATCACATTTTTCGAAAAAGATCGTGATAGAGGAAACCTACCGCGTTGCGGTCTTTGGCCAGATCGACACCCAGCTTAAGCTCTACAAAATGGCATTTTTGAAATTTTGACATTTTGAAAAATTTTATATAAACTTTCATTTTAAACATAGAAATTATTATGAAAAAATCACATTTTTCGAAAAAGATCGTGATAGAGGAAACCTATAGCGTTACGATGTTTGGACAGAACGACCGCCTTGGTAATCTCTACAAAATGGCTATTTCAAAATTTTGACATTTTGAAATTTTTTATATAAACTTTCATTTTGAACATAGAAATTGTTATCAAAAAATCACATTTTTCACAAAAGAACGAGATAGAGTAAACCTACCGCGTTGCGGTCTTTGGCGAGATCGACACCCCGCTTAAGCTCTACAAAATGGCATTTTTGAAATTTTGAAATTTTGAAAAATTTTATATAAAATTTCATTTTAAACATAGAAATTATTATGAAAAAATCACATTTTTCGAAAAAGATCGTGATAGAGTAAACCTACCGCATTAAGGTGTTCGGACAGAACGAAGGCCTTTGAAATCTCTACGAAATGGCATTTTCGAAATTTTGACATTTTGAAATTTTTTATATAAACTTTCATTTTGAACATAGAAATTGTTATGAAAAAATCACATTTTTCCCAAAAGAACGAGATAGAGTAAACCTACCGCGTTGCGGTCTCTGGCGAGATCGACACCCCGCTTAAGCTCTACAAAATGGCATTTTTGAAATTTTGACATTTTGAAAATTTTTATATAAAATTTCATTTTAAACATAGAAATTATTATGAAAAAATCACATTTTTCGAAAAAGATCGTGATAGAGTAAACCTATAGCGCTACGGTGTTCGGACAGAACGACGGCCTGGGTAATCTCTACAAAATGGCATTTTTGAAATTTTGAAATTTTGAAAAATTTTATATAAAGTTTCATTTTGAACTTGGAAATTGTTATGAAAAAATCACATTTTTCGAAATAAATCGAGACAGAGTAAACCTATAGCGCTACAGTGTTCGGACAGAACGACGGCCTCGGTAATCTATACGAAATGGCATTTATGAAATTTTGAAATTTTGAAATTTTTTATATAAACTTTCATTTTGAACTTGGAAATTATTATGAAAAAATCACATTTTTCGAAAAAGATCGTGATAGAGTAAACCTATAGCGTTACGGTGTTCGGACAGAACGAAGGCCTTTGAAATCTCTACAAAATGGCTTTTTCGAAATTTTGACATTTTGAAATTTTTTATATAAACTTTCATTTTGAACATAGAAATTGTTATGAAAAAATCACATTTTTCACAAAAGAACGAGATAGAGTGAACCTACCGCGTTGCGGTCTTTGGCGATATCGACACCCTGATTAAGCTCTACAAAATGGCATTTTTGAAATTTTGAAATTTTGAAAAATTTTATATAAAATTTCATTTTAAACATAGAAATTATTATGAAAAAATCACATTTTTCGAAAAAGATCGTGATAGAGTAAACCTATAGCGTTACGGCGTTTGGACAGAACGACGGACTTGATAATCTCTACGAAATGGCTATTTCAAAATTTTGACATTTTGAAATTTTTTATATAAACTTTCATTTTGAACATAGAAATTGTTATGAAAAAATCACATTTTTCACAAAAGAACGAGATAGAGTAAACCTACCGCGTTGCGGTCTTTGGCGAGATCGACACCCCGCTTAAGCTCTACAAAATGGCATTTTTGAAATTTTGACATTTTGAAAAATTTTATATAAAATTTCATTTTAAACATAGAAATTATTATGAAAAAATCACATTTTTCACAAAATAACGAGATAGAGTAAACCTACCGCGTTGCAGTGTTCGGACAGAACGAAGGCCTTTGAAATCTCTACGAAATGGCATTTTCAAAATTTTGACATTTTGAAATTTTTTATATAAACTTTCATTTTAAACATAGAAATTTATTATGAAAAAATCACATTTTTCGAAAAAGATCGTGATAGAGGAAACCTACCGCGTTGCGGTCTTTGGCCAGATCGACACCCAGCTTAAGCTCTACAAAATGGCATTTTTGAAATTTTGACATTTTGAAAAATTTTATATAAACTTTCATTTTAAACATAGAAATTATTATGAAAAAATCACATTTTTCGAAAAAGATCGTGATAGAGGAAACCTATAGCGTTACGATGTTTGGACAGAACGACCGCCTTGGTAATCTCTACAAAATGGCTATTTCAAAATTTTGACATTTTGAAATTTTTTATATAAACTTTCATTTTGAACATAGAAATTGTTATCAAAAAATCACATTTTTCACAAAAGAACGAGATAGAGTAAACCTACCGCGTTGCGGTCTTTGGCGAGATCGACACCCCGCTTAAGCTCTACAAAATGGCATTTTTGAAATTTTGAAATTTTGAAAAATTTTATATAAAATTTCATTTTAAACATAGAAATTATTATGAAAAAATCACATTTTTCGAAAAAGATCGTGATAGAGTAAACCTACCGCATTAAGGTGTTCGGACAGAACGAAGGCCTTTGAAATCTCTACGAAATGGCATTTTCGAAATTTTGACATTTTGAAATTTTTTATATAAACTTTCATTTTGAACATAGAAATTGTTATGAAAAAATCACATTTTTCCCAAAAGAACGAGATAGAGTAAACCTACCGCGTTGCGGTCTCTGGCGAGATCGACACCCCGCTTAAGCTCTACAAAATGGCATTTTTGAAATTTTGACATTTTGAAAATTTTTATATAAAATTTCATTTTAAACATAGAAATTATTATGAAAAAATCACATTTTTCGAAAAAGATCGTGATAGAGTAAACCTATAGCGCTACGGTGTTCGGACAGAACGACGGCCTGGGTAATCTCTACAAAATGGCATTTTTGAAATTTTGAAATTTTGAAAAATTTTATATAAAGTTTCATTTTGAACTTGGAAATTGTTATGAAAAAATCACATTTTTCGAAATAAATCGAGACAGAGTAAACCTATAGCGCTACAGTGTTCGGACAGAACGACGGCCTCGGTAATCTATACGAAATGGCATTTATGAAATTTTGAAATTTTGAAATTTTTTATATAAACTTTCATTTTGAACTTGGAAATTATTATGAAAAAATCACATTTTTCGAAAAAGATCGTGATAGAGTAAACCTATAGCGTTACGGTGTTCGGACAGAACGAAGGCCTTTGAAATCTCTACAAAATGGCTTTTTCGAAATTTTGACATTTTGAAATTTTTTATATAAACTTTCATTTTGAACATAGAAATTGTTATGAAAAAATCACATTTTTCACAAAAGAACGAGATAGAGTGAACCTACCGCGTTGCGGTCTTTGGCGATATCGACACCCTGATTAAGCTCTACAAAATGGCATTTTTGAAATTTTGAAATTTTGAAAAATTTTATATAAAATTTCATTTTAAACATAGAAATTATTATGAAAAAATCACATTTTTCGAAAAAGATCGTGATAGAGTAAACCTATAGCGTTACGGCGTTTGGACAGAACGACGGACTTGATAATCTCTACGAAATGGCTATTTCAAAATTTTGACATTTTGAAATTTTTTATATAAACTTTCATTTTGAACATAGAAATTGTTATGAAAAAATCACATTTTTCACAAAAGAACGAGATAGAGTAAACCTACCGCGTTGCGGTCTTTGGCGAGATCGACACCCCGCTTAAGCTCTACAAAATGGCATTTTTGAAATTTTGACATTTTGAAAAATTTTATATAAAATTTCATTTTAAACATAGAAATTATTATGAAAAAATCACATTTTTCACAAAATAACGAGATAGAGTAAACCTACCGCGTTGCAGTGTTCGGACAGAACGAAGGCCTTTGAAATCTCTACGAAATGGCATTTTCAAAATTTTGACATTTTGAAATTTTTTATATAAACTTTCATTTTAAACATAGAAATTTATTATGAAAAAATCACATTTTTCGAAAAAGATCGTGATAGAGGAAACCTACCGCGTTGCGGTCTTTGGCCAGATCGACACCCAGCTTAAGCTCTACAAAATGGCATTTTTGAAATTTTGACATTTTGAAAAATTTTATATAAACTTTCATTTTAAACATAGAAATTATTATGAAAAAATCACATTTTTCGAAAAAGATCGTGATAGAGGAAACCTATAGCGTTACGATGTTTGGACAGAACGACCGCCTTGGTAATCTCTACAAAATGGCATTTTCGAAATTTTGACATTTTGAAATTTTTTATATAAACTTTCATTTTGAACATAGAAATTGTTATGAAAAAATCACATTTTTCACAAAAGAACGAGATAGAGTAAACCTACCGCGTTGCGGTCTTCGGCTAGATTGACACCCCGCTTAAGCTCTACAAAATGGCATTTTTGAAATTTTGAAATTTTGAAAAATTTTATATAAAATTTCATTTTAAACATAGAAATTATTATGAAAAAATCACATTTTTCGAAAAAGATCGTGATAGAGTAAACCTATAGCGTTACGGCGTTTGGACAGAACGACGGACTTGATAATCTCTACGAAATGGCTATTTCAAAATTTTGACATTTTGAAATTTTTTATATAAACTTTCATTTTGAACATAGAAATTGTTATGAAAAAATCACATTTTTCACAAAAGAACGAGATAGAGTAAACCTACCGCGTTGCGGTCTTTGGCGAGATCGACACCCCGCTTAAGCTCTACAAAATGGCATTTTTGAAATTTTGACATTTTGAAAAATTTTATATAAAATTTCATTTTAAACATAGAAATTATTATGAAAAAATCACATTTTTCACAAAATAACGAGATAGAGTAAACCTACCGCGTTGCAGTGTTCGGACAGAACGAAGGCCTTTGAAATCTCTACGAAATGGCATTTTCAAAATTTTGACATTTTGAAATTTTTTATATAAACTTTCATTTTAAACATAGAAATTTATTATGAAAAAATCACATTTTTCGAAAAAGATCGTGATAGAGGAAACCTACCGCGTTGCGGTCTTTGGCCAGATCGACACCCAGCTTAAGCTCTACAAAATGGCATTTTTGAAATTTTGACATTTTGAAAAATTTTATATAAACTTTCATTTTAAACATAGAAATTATTATGAAAAAATCACATTTTTCGAAAAAGATCGTGATAGAGGAAACCTATAGCGTTACGATGTTTGGACAGAACGACCGCCTTGGTAATCTCTACAAAATGGCTATTTCAAAATTTTGACATTTTGAAATTTTTTATATAAACTTTCATTTTGAACATAGAAATTGTTATCAAAAAATCACATTTTTCACAAAAGAACGAGATAGAGTAAACCTACCGCGTTGCGGTCTTTGGCGAGATCGACACCCCGCTTAAGCTCTACAAAATGGCATTTTTGAAATTTTGAAATTTTGAAAAATTTTATATAAAATTTCATTTTAAACATAGAAATTATTATGAAAAAATCACATTTTTCGAAAAAGATCGTGATAGAGTAAACCTACCGCATTAAGGTGTTCGGACAGAACGAAGGCCTTTGAAATCTCTACGAAATGGCATTTTCGAAATTTTGACATTTTGAAATTTTTTATATAAACTTTCATTTTGAACATAGAAATTGTTATGAAAAAATCACATTTTTCCCAAAAGAACGAGATAGAGTAAACCTACCGCGTTGCGGTCTCTGGCGAGATCGACACCCCGCTTAAGCTCTACAAAATGGCATTTTTGAAATTTTGACATTTTGAAAATTTTTATATAAAATTTCATTTTAAACATAGAAATTATTATGAAAAAATCACATTTTTCGAAAAAGATCGTGATAGAGTAAACCTATAGCGCTACGGTGTTCGGACAGAACGACGGCCTGGGTAATCTCTACAAAATGGCATTTTTGAAATTTTGAAATTTTGAAACGTTTATATAAAGTTTCATTTTGAACTTGGAAATTGTTATGAAAAAATCACATTTTTCGAAATAAATCGAGACAGAGTAAACCTATAGCGCTACAGTGTTCGGACAGAACGACGGCCTCGGTAATCTATACGAAATGGCATTTATGAAATTTTGAAATTTTGAAATTTTTTATATAAACTTTCATTTTGAACTTGGAAATTATTATGAAAAAATCACATTTTTCGAAAAAGATCGTGATAGAGTAAACCTATAGCGTTACGGTGTTCGGACAGAACGAAGGCCTTTGAAATCTCTACAAAATGGCTTTTTCGAAATTTTGACATTTTGAAATTTTTTATATAAACTTTCATTTTGAACATAGAAATTGTTATGAAAAAATCACATTTTTCACAAAAGAACGAGATAGAGTGAACCTACCGCGTTGCGGTCTTTGGCGATATCGACACCCTGATTAAGCTCTACAAAATGGCATTTTTGAAATTTTGAAATTTTGAAAAATTTTATATAAAATTTCATTTTAAACATAGAAATTATTATGAAAAAATCACATTTTTCGAAAAAGATCGTGATAGAGTAAACCTATAGCGTTACGGCGTTTGGACAGAACGACGGACTTGATAATCTCTACGAAATGGCTATTTCAAAATTTTGACATTTTGAAATTTTTTATATAAACTTTCATTTTGAACATAGAAATTGTTATGAAAAAATCACATTTTTCACAAAAGAACGAGATAGAGTAAACCTACCGCGTTGCGGTCTTTGGCGAGATCGACACCCCGCTTAAGCTCTACAAAATGGCATTTTTGAAATTTTGACATTTTGAAAAATTTTATATAAAATTTCATTTTAAACATAGAAATTATTATGAAAAAATCACATTTTTCACAAAATAACGAGATAGAGTAAACCTACCGCGTTGCAGTGTTCGGACAGAACGAAGGCCTTTGAAATCTCTACGAAATGGCATTTTCAAAATTTTGACATTTTGAAATTTTTTATATAAACTTTCATTTTAAACATAGAAATTTATTATGAAAAAATCACATTTTTCGAAAAAGATCGTGATAGAGGAAACCTACCGCGTTGCGGTCTTTGGCCAGATCGACACCCAGCTTAAGCTCTACAAAATGGCATTTTTGAAATTTTGACATTTTGAAAAATTTTATATAAACTTTCATTTTAAACATAGAAATTATTATGAAAAAATCACATTTTTCGAAAAAGATCGTGATAGAGGAAACCTATAGCGTTACGATGTTTGGACAGAACGACCGCCTTGGTAATCTCTACAAAATGGCATTTTCGAAATTTTGACATTTTGAAATTTTTTATATAAACTTTCATTTTGAACATAGAAATTGTTATGAAAAAATCACATTTTTCACAAAAGAACGAGATAGAGTAAACCTACCGCGTTGCGGTCTTCGGCTAGATTGACACCCCGCTTAAGCTCTACAAAATGGCATTTTTGAAATTTTGAAATTTTGAAAAATTTTATATAAAATTTCATTTTAAACATAGAAATTATTATGAAAAAATCACATTTTTCACAAAATAACGAGATAGAGTAAACCTACCGCGTTGCGGTGTTCGGACAGAACGAAGGCCTTTGAAATCTCTACGAAATGGCATTTTCGAAATTTTGACATTTTGAAATTTTTTATATAAAATTTCATTTTAAACATAGAAATTATTATGAAAAAATCACATTTTTCGAAAAAGATCGTGATAGAGTAAACCTACCGCGTTACGGTGTTCGGACAGAACGAAGGCCTTTGAAATCTCTACGAAATGGCATTTTCGAAATTTTGACATTTTGAAATTTTTTATATAAAATTTCATTTTAAACATAGAAATTATTATGAAAAAATCACATTTTTCGAAAAAGATCGTGATAGAGTAAACCTACCGCGTTACGGTGTTCGGACAGAACGAAGGCCTTTGAAATCTCTACGAAATGGCATTTTCGAAATTTTGACATTTTGAAATTTTTTATATAAAATTTCATTTTAAACATAGAAATTATTATGAAAAAATCACATTTCTCGAAAAAGATCGTGATAGAGTAAACCTATAGCGTTACGGCGTTTGGACAGAACGACGGCCTTGATAATCTCTACGTAATGGCATTTTCGAAATTTTGACATTTTGAAATTTTTTATATAAACTTTCATTTTGAACATAGAAATTGTTATGAAAAAATCACATTTTTCACAAAAGAACGAGATAGAGTAAACCTACCGCGTTGCGGTCTTTGGCGAGATCGACACCCCGCTTAAGTTCTACAAAATGGCATTTTTGAAATTTTGAAATTTTGAAAAATTTTATATAAAATTTCATTTTAAACATAGAAATTATTATGAAAAAATCACATTTTTCGAAAAAGATCGTGATAGAGTAAACCTATAGCGTTACGGCGTTCGGACAGAACGACGGCCTTGGTAATCTCTACGAAATGGCATTTTTGAAATTTTGAAATTTTGAAAAATTTTGAAAATCGAACAAGAAAATGAGCGCGTTCTCGACTCGCGTTAGCGCGACTAACACTGAATGGGCTCACTCGACCTACCTATGTACTCTAGAAGAAGAAGATTTCGATTTATTTCGAAAGATCGAAGGTGGCGAGGCACGTAGGGGAAGGCGGGTAAAAAGCAAAAGTCGAACAAGAAAATGAGCGCGTTCTCGACTCGACTCAGTCGCGTTAGCGCGACTAACACTGAATGGGCTCACTCGACCTACCTATTTACTCTACCTATCGAATTATTTCGAAAGATCTCGATTTCGAAAGAAGAAGATTTCGATTTATTTCGAAAGATCGAAGGTGGCGAGGCACGTAGGGGAAGGCGGGTAAAAAGCAAAAGTCGAACAAGAAAATGAGCGCGTTCTCGACTCGACTAAGTCGCGTTAGCGCGACTAACACTGAATGGGCTCACTCGACCTACCTATTTACTCTACCTATCGAATTATTTCGAAAGATTTTGAAAATCGAACAAGAAAATGAGCGCGTTCTCGACTCGACTCAGTCGCGTTAGCGCGACTAACACCGAATGGGCTCACTCGACCTACCTATTTACTCTACCTATCTAACATAGTTTACAATGAAAGTAGAAGTGCCCTTTCATACAATGAACAACAACGAAAGTAGATGTGCCCTTTCATACAATGTGATTTTCGGGGTTCAGTATCTCCGCCATCTATCGAGCTACGCGCGCGCAAAGTACGGGAACTCTCACAGGGCATTAGACGGCGCGTCGAGTGGAAAAATTTATTTTCGTCCATTCGTTTGTTTTATTCGTTTTTTTCGCACGTAAAGTTCAAAAAGTGCTCTTTTTTTTTCGGATCCCACGCTTTTGGAAATAGCCGCGGGACCGTAATTGCGCAACCGTCACCTCCACCCGAAACCCCTTCTCTCTATGGAAAAACTCCAAAAAGTTGAAATTTCCTACGCGCCGCCGCCATATTGGATTTTGAAAATACAACGAAAAAACCGCAAAACCTCGATAACTCGAGAACGGATAGGAGCGGAGCGTTCGGTCCGAGGAGCGATCGAAGGGCTAGGCGAGAGCTGCGAAATGGCATTTTTGAAATTTTGAAATTCCCAAAAAAATCATACAAATTTTCCATTTTTCCACTTTCGATAGGAAATATTTTTTTCGAAAAAAGTGTCATTTTCGGCGTCCCACGCTTTGGGAAGCAGCGGCGGGACCGAAATCGTGCAATAGACACTTCCACCCGAACACCCCCAACTCTATGGGAAAACTCCAAAAAGTAGAAATTTTCTTCGCCCGGCCGCCATATTGCATTTTGAAAATGCATCTAGAGAACGTCGAAAAAACGCACATTTTCCACGATAATTCGACGCAATCGAGAACGTCCAAATCGACGGCCGTCTACGCCGAGTCGAAGGACTGCATGTCCTTTACGATATTGCAGAAAAAAAATATTAAGTTTCTCCAAAAATTAGTAATAATTTTCACTTTGAAATTTGGTCAAAAAAACGCCCTCAAAACGAAAAAAGTGTCATTTTCGGCTCCCTTAATTTTTTTCATTTTTTGATTTTTGTTAATTTTTCATCGCCTCTTTCCAACCGGAGAATCGTCTCTCTATGGGAAAAGTCTAAAAAGTAGAAATTTTCTTCGCCCGGCCGCCATATTGGATCTTGAAAATGCCACCAAAAAAACACACAAACCTCGATAATTCGACTCACGAACGTCCGAATGGATTTGCGTCTGCGGTAAGTCGAAGACCTAGACGTCCTTTACGAGATTGCCAAAAAAAATTTTCAAGTTTCTCCAAAAATTCATATAAATTTTCAATTTGAAATTTTTCCAAAAAACGCATTCGAAACGAAAAAAGTTTCATATTTCGGATCCCACGCTTTGGGAAATAGCCGCGGGACCGTAATTGCGCAACTGTCATCTCCACCCAAAAACCCTTCTCTCTATGGAAAAACTCCAAAAAGTTGAAATTTCCTTCGCGCCGCCGCCATATTGGATTTTGAAAATACAACGAAAAAACCGCAAAAACCTCGATAATTCGAATCGAAAACGTCGAAATGGATTCGCGTCTGTGGCAACTCGAAGTCCGAGAAATCCGTTACGAGACTGCCAAAAAAAAAATTGGAATTTCTCCAAAAATTCATATAAATTTTCCATTTTCCCAATTTTTAAAGGGATTTTTTTACAAAAAAAACGTAATTTTTCGGACTCCACGCTTTGGGAAGCAGCAGCGGGACCGAAATTGTGCAATGGACATTTCCACCCGAATACCCCCAACTCTATGGGAAAAATCCTAAAAGTTGAAATTTCCTTCAATTTTCTTCGTGCGGCCGCCATGTTTGATTTTGAAACGAGGCTACGAAAAAACCCGATTAGCGCAGAGAGGACGACCTCCCGTCGAGTTGTGTTATACGACGAGATGTAGCGCCTCGACCAGCACTACAAAGTGGCATTTTCAGAATTTTGAAATTTTAAAAAAATGTATATAAATTTTGATTTTGAATTTTTCCAACGAGTACAAAAATCACATTTTCCGATATCGATCGAGACAGACCGAACCTACCGCGTAGCGGTCTTAGGCGAGATCGACGCCCCGAGTGAGGTCTACGAAATGGCATTTTTGAAATTTTGACATTTTGAAATTTTTTATATAAACTTTCATTTTGAACATAGAAATTGTTATGAAAAAATCACATTTTTCACAAAATAACGAGATAGAGTAAACCTACCGCGTTGCGGTGTTCGGACAGAACGAAGGCCTTTGAAATCTGTACGAAATGGCATTTTCGAAATTTTGACATTTTGAATTTTTTTATATAAACTTTCATTTTGAACATAGAAATTGTTATGAAAAAATCACATTTTTCCCAAAAGAACGAGATAGAGTGAAGCTACTGCATTACGGTGTTCGGACAGAACGAAGGCCTTTGAAATCTCTACGAAATGGCATTTTCGAAATTTTGACATTTTGAAATTTTTTATATAAACTTTCATTTTGAACATAGAAATTGTTATGAAAAAATCACATTTTTCGCAAAAAGATCGTGATAGAGTAAACCTATAGCGTTACGGCGTTTGGACAGAACGACGGCCTTGATAATCTCTACGAAATGGCTATTTCAAAATTTTGACATTTTGAAATTTTTTATATAAACTTTCATTTTGAACATAGAAATTGTTACCAAAAAATCACATTTTTCACAAAAGAACGAGATAGAATAAACCTACCGCGTTACGGTCTTTGGCGAGATCGACACCCCGCTTAAGCTCTACAAAATGGCATTTTTGAAATTTTGAAATTTTGAAAAATTTTATATAAAATTTCATTTTAAACATAGAAATTATTATGAAAAAATCACATTTTTCGAAAAAGATCGTGATAGAGCAAACCTATAGCGTTACGGCGTTTGGTCAGAACGACGGCCTTGATAATCTCTACGAAATGGCTATTTCAAAATTTTGACCTTTTGAAATTTTTTATATAAACTTTCATTTTGAACATAGAAATTGATATCAAAAAATCACATTTTTCGAAAAAGACCGTGATAGAGTAAACCTACCGCGTTGCGGTCTTTGGCGAGATCGACACCCCGCTTAAGCTCTAAAAAATGGCATTTTTGAAATTTTGAAATTTTGAAAAATTTTATATAAAATTTCATTTTAAACATAGAAATTATTATGAAAAAATCACATTTCTCGAAAAAGATCGTGATAGAGTAAACCTATAGCGTTACGGCGTTTGGACAGAACGACGGCCTTGATAATCTCTACGAAATGGCTATTTCAAAATTTTGAGATTTTGAAATTTTTTATATAAACTTTCATTTTGAACATAGAAATTGTTATCAAAAAACCACATTTTTCGAAAAAGACCGTGATAGAGTGAACCTACCGCGTTGCGGTCTTTGGCGAGATCGACACCCCGCTTAAGCTCTACAAAATGGCATTTTTGAAATTTTGACATTTTGAAAAATTTTATATAAAATTTCATTTTAAACATAGAAATTATTATGAAAAAATCACATTTTTCGAAAAAGATCGTGATAGAGTAAACCTAAAGCGTTACGTCGTTTGGACAGAACGACGGCCTTGATAATCTCTACAAAATGGCATTTTCGAAATTTTGACATTTTGAAATTTTTTATATAAACTTTCATTTTGAACATAGAAATTGTTATGAAAAAATCACATTTTTCACAAAAGAACGAGATAGAGTAAACCTACCGCGTTGCGGTCTTTGGCGAGATAGACACCCCGCTTAAGCTCTACAAAATGGCATTTTTGAAATTTTGACATTTTGAAAAATTTTGAAAATCGAACAAGAAAATTAGCGCGTTCTCGACTCGACTCAGTCGCGTTAGCGCGACTAACACTGAATGGGCTCACTCGACCTACCTATTTACTCTACCTATCGAATTATTTCGAAAGATCTCGATTTCGAAAGAAGAAGATTTCGATTTATTTCGAAAGATCGAAGGTGGCGAGGCACGTAGGGGAAGGCGGGTAAAAAGCAAAAGTCGAACAAGAAAATGAGCGCGTTCTCGACTCGACTCAGTCGCGTTAGCGCGACTAACACTGAATGGGCTCACTCGACCTACCTATTTACTCTACCTATCGAATTATTTCGAAAGATCTCGATTTCGAAAGAAGAAGATTTCGATTTAATTCGAAAGATCGAAGGTGGCGAGGCACGTAGGGGAAGGCGGGTAAAAAGCAAAAGTCGAACAAGAAAATGAGCGCGTTCTCGACTCGACTCAGTCGCGTTAGCGCGACTAACACCGAATGGGCTCACTCGACCTACCTATTTACTCTACCAATCTAACATAGTTTACAATGAAAGTATATGTGCCCTTTCATACAATGAGTAACAATAAAAGGCTCTGTGCAATACAATGAGTAACAATAAAAGTAGATGTGCAACAAAAAAAAACTCACTACCACCCCACCCCACTGGGCTCTAGTCATCATATACCCTAAAAGGGAGTTGGTAACTGCCCGTTTTCGGCCTTCGGGGTTGATTATCTCCGTTATCTATCGAGTTAAGGGCGCGCAAAGTACGGGAACTATCGCACTGCATTAGACGGCGCGTCGAGTGGAAAAATTTATTTTCGTCGATTCGTTCGTTTTATTCGTTTTTTTCGCGCGTAAAGTTCAAAAAGTGCTCTTTTTTTTTCGGCTTTGTACGATTTTTTATTCCTCAATTCGGTCAGTCTTTTTTCGGACCGCCTCGATCTCGACGACGCTCCGTCTATGGAAAAACTCCGAAAAGTTGAAATTTTTTCGATTTTCAAATTCAAAATGGCGTTCGAAAACGCATCGACGAAAACGCGGAAACCGACATAACTCGAGAACGGATAGGAGCGGAGCGTTTCGGTCCGAGGAGCGGTCGAAGGGCTCGGCGAGAGCTGCGAAATGGCATTTTTGAAATTTTGAAATTCCCAAAAAAATCATACAAATTTTCCATTTTTCCACTTTCGATAGGAAATATTTTTTTCGAAAAAAGTGTCATTTTCGGCGTCCCACGCTTTGGGAAGCAGCGGCGGGACCGAAATCGCGCAATAGACACTTCCACCCGAACACCCCCAACTCTATGGGAAAACTCCAAAAAGTAGAAATTTTCTTCGCCCGGCCGCCATATTGGATTTTGAACATGCATTTAGAGAACGTCGAAAAAACGCACATTTTCCACGATAATTCGACGCAATCGAGAACGTCCAAATCGACGGCCGTCTACGGCGAGTCCGAGGACTGCATGTCCTTTACGATATTGCAGAAAAAAAATATTAAGTTTCTCCAAAAATTAGTAATAATTTTCACTTTGAAATTTGGTCAAAAAAACGCCCTCAAAACGAAAAAAGTGTCATTTTCGGCTGAGTAAATTTTTCTCATTTTTTGATTTTTGTTAATTTTTCATCGCCTCTTTCCAACCGGAGAATCGTCTCTCTATGGGAAAATCCCGAAAAGTGGAAATTTCCTTCGGGCGGCGGCCATATTGGATTTTGAAAATGCCACCAAAAAAACACATAAACCTCGATAATTCGACTCACGAACGTCCGAATGGATTCGCGTCTGCGGCAAGACGAAGACCTAGACGTCCTTTACGAGATTGCCAAAAAAAATTTTCAAATTTCTCCAAAAATTCATATAAATTTTCAATTTGAAATTTTTTCAAAAAACGCATTCGAAACGAAAAAAGTTTCATCTTTCGGATCCCACGCTTTGGGAAATAGCCGCGGGACCGTAATTCCGCAACTGACATGTCCACCCGAAAACCCTTCTCTCTATGGAAAAACTCCAAAAAGTTGAAATTTCCTTCGCGCCGCCGCCATATTGGATTTTGAAAATACAACGAAAAAACCGCAAAAACCTCGATAATTCGAATCGAAAACGTCGAAATGGATTCGCGTCTGTGGCAACTCGAAGTCCGAGAAATCCGTTACGAGACTGCCAAAAAAAAAATTTGAATTTCTCCAAAAATTCATATAAATTTTCCATTTTCCCAATTTTTAAAGGAATTTTTTTACAAAAAAAACGTAATTTTTCGGCTCCCACGCTTTGGGAAGCAGCAGCGGGACCGAAATTGTGCAATGGACATTTCCACCCGAATACCCCCAACTCTATGGAAAAATTCCTAAAAGTTGAAATTTCCTTCAATTTTCTTCGTGCGGCCGCCATCTTTGATTTTGAAACGAGGCTACGAAAAAACCCGATTAGCGCAGAGAGGACGACCTCCCGTCGAGTTGTGTTCTACGGCGAGATGTAGCGCCTCGACCAGCACTACAAAGTGGCATTTTCAGAATTTTGAAATTTTGAAAAAATTTATATAAATTTTGATTTTGAATTTTTCCAACGAGTACAAAAATCACATTTTCCGATATCGATCGAGACAGACCGAACCTACCGCGTAGCGGTCTTAGGTGAGATAGACGCCCCGAGTGAGGTCTACGAAATGGCATTTTTGAAATTTTGACATTTTGAAATTTTTTATATAAACTTTCATTTTGAACATAGAAATTGTTATGAAAAAATCACATTTTTCACAAAATAACGAGATAGAGTAAACCTACCGCGTTGCGGTCTTTGGCGAGATCGACACCCCGCTTAAGCTCTACAAAATGGCATTTTTGAAATTTTTAAATTTTGAAAAGTTTTATATAAAATTTCATTTTAAACATAGAAATTATTATGAAAAAATCTCATTTTTCACAAAATAACGAGATAGAGTAAACCTACCGCGTTGCGGTCTTTGGCAAGATCGACACCCCGCTTAAGCTCTACAAAATGGCATTTTTGAAATTTTGAAATTTTGAAAAATTTTATATAAAATTTCATTTTAAACATAGAAATTATTATGAAAAAATCACATTTTTCACAAAATAACGAGATAGAGTAAACCTACCGCGTTGCGGTCTTTGGCGAGATCGACACCCCGCTTAAGCTCTACAAAATGGCATTTTTGAAATTTTGAAATTTTGAAAAATTTTATATAAAATTTCATTTTAAACATAGAAATTATTATGAAACAATCACATTTTTCACAAAATAACGAGATAGAGTAAACCTACCGCGTTGCGGTCTTTGGCAAGATCGACACCCCGCTTAAGCTCTACAAAATGGCATTTTTGAAATTTTGAAATTTTGAAAAATTTTATATAAAATTTCATTTTAAACATAGAAATTATTATGAAAAAATCACATTTTTCACAAAATAACGAGATAGAGTAAACCTACCGCGTTGCGGTCTTTGGCGAGATCGACACCCCGCTTAAGCTCTACAAAATGGCATTTTTGAAATTTTGAAATTTTGAAAAATTTTATATAAAATTTCATTTTAAACATAGAAATTATTATGAAAAAATCACATTTTTCACAAAATAACGAGATAGAGTAAACCTACCGCGTTGCTGTATTTGGACAGAACGAAGGCCTTTGAAATCTCTACGAAATGGCATTTTCGAAATTTTGACATTTTGAAATTTTTTATATAAACTTTCATTTTGAACATAGAAATTGTTATGAATAAATGACATTTTTCGAAAAAGACCGTGATAGAGTAAATTAAACGCGTTGCGGTGTTCGGGAAGAACGAAGGCCTTTGAAATCTCTACGAAATGGCATTTTCGAAATTTTGACATTTTGAAATTTTTTATATAAACTTTCATTTTGAACATAGAAATTGTTATGAAAAAATTACATTTTTCACAAAAGAACGAGATAGAGTAAACCTACCGCGTTGCGGTCTTTGGCGAGATCGACACCCCGCTTAAGCTCTACAAAATGGCATTTTTGAAATTTTGAAATTTTGAAAAATTTTATATAAAATTTCATTTTAAACATAGAAATTATTATGAAAAAATCACATTTTTCACAAAATAACGAGATAGAGTAAACCTACCGCGTTGCGGTGTTCGGACAGAACGAAGGCCTTTGAAATCTCTACGAAATGGCATTTTCGAAATTTTGACATTTTGAAATTTTTTATATAAACTTTCATTTTGAACATAGAAATTATTATAAAAAAATCACATTTTTCGAAAAAGACCGTGATAGAGTAAACCTACCGCGTTGCGGTCTTTGGCGAGATCGACACCCCGCTTAAGCTCTACAAAATGGCATTTTTGAAATTTTGACATTTTGAAAAATTTTATATAAACTTTAATTTTAAACATAGAAATTATTATGAAAAAATCACATTTTTCGAAAAAGATCGTGACAGAGTAAACCTATAGCGCTACGGTGTTCGGACAGAACGACGGCCTCGGTAAGCTCTAGAAAATGGCATTTTTGAAATTTTGAAATTTTGAAAAATTTTATATAAACTTTCATTTTAAACATAGAAATTATTATGAAAAAAATCACATTTTTCGAAAAAGATCGTGATAGAGTAAACCTATAGCGCTACGGTGTTCGGACAGAACGACGGCCTGGGTAATCTCTACAAAATGGCATTTTTGAAATTTTGACATTTTGAAATTTTTTATATAAACTTTCATTTTCAACATAGAAATTGTTATCAAAAAATCACATTTTTCGAAAAAGACCGTGATAGAGTAAACCTAACGCGTTGCGGTCTTTGGCGAGATCGACACCCCGCTTAAGCTCTACAAAATGGCATTTTTGAAATTTTGAAATTTTGAAAAATTTTATATAAACTTTCATTTTGAAATTGCAAATTGTTATGAAAAAATCACATTTTTCGAAATAAATCGCGACAGAGTAAACCTATAGCGCTACGATGGTCGGACAGAACGACGGCCTAGGTAATCTCTACAAAATGGCATTTTTGAAATTTTGAAATTTTGAAAAATTTTGAAAATCGAACAAGAAAATGAGCGCGTTCTCGACCCGACTCAGTCGCGTTAGCGCGACTAACACTGAATGGGCTCACTCGACCTACCTATTTACTCTACCTATCGAATTATTTCTAAAGGTCTCGATTTCGAAAGAAGAAGATTTCGATTTATTTCGAAAGATGGCGAGGCACGTAGGGGAAGGCGGGTAAAAAGCAAAAGTCGAACAAGAAAATGAGCGCGTTCTCGACTCGACTCAGTCGCGTTAGCGCGACTAACACCGAATGGGCTCACTCGACCTACCTATTTACTCTACCTATCTAACGTAGTTTACAATGAAAGTAGATGAGCCCTTTCATACAATGAACAACAACGAAAGTAGATGTGCCCTTTCATACAATGAGTAACAATAAATGTAGATAAAAACTAAAAAACAACTAAAAAACACAACCCCCACTGGGCTCTGTGCCACTCCGATCTAGTCATATACCCTAAAAGGGAGTTGGTAACTGCCCGTTTTCGGCCTTCGCGGTTCATCATCTCCGTTATCCATCGAGTTACGCGCATGCGAAGTATGGGAACTTTCGCAGTGCCTTAGACGGCGCGTCGAGTGGAAAAATTTATTTTCGTCCGTTCGTTCGTTTTATTCGTTTTTTTCGCGCGTAAAGTTCAAAAAGTGCTCTTTTTTTTTCGGCTTTGTACGATTTTTTATTCCTCAATTCGGTCAGTCTTTTTTCGGACCGCCTCGATCTCGACGACGCTCCGTCTATGGAAAAACTCCGAAAAGTTGAAATTTTTTCGATTTTCAAATTCAAAATGGCGTTCGAAAACGCATCGACGAAAACGCGGAAACCGACATAACTCGAGAACGGATAGGAGCGGAGCGTTTCGGTCCGAGGAGCGATCGGAGGGCTCGGCGAGAGCTGCGAAATGGCATTTTTGAAATTTTGAAATTCCCAAAAAAATCATACAAATTTTCCATTTTTCCACTTTCGATAGGAAATATTTTTTTCGATAAAAGTGTCATTTTCGGCGTCCCACGCTTTGGGAAGCAGCGGCGGGACCGAAATCGCGCAATAGACACTTCCACCCGAACACCCCCAACTCTATGGGAAAACTCCAAAAAGTAGAAATTTTCTTCGCCCGGCCGCCATATTGGATTTTGAACATGCATCTAGAGAACGTCGAAAAAACGCACATTTTCCACGATAATTCGACGCAATCGAGAACGTCCAAATCGACGGCCGTCTACGGCGAGTCCAAGGACTGCATGTCCTTTACGATATTGCAGAAAAAAAATATAAAGTTTCTCCAAAAATTAGTAATAATTTTCACTTTGAAATTTGGTCAAAAAAACGCCCTCAAAACGAAAAAAGTGTCATTTTCGGCTGAGTAAATTTTTCTCATTTTTTGATTTTTGTTAATTTTTCATCGCCTCTTTCCAACCGGAGAATCGTCTCTCTATGGGAAAATCCCGAAAAGTGGAAATTTCCTTCGGGCGGCGGCCATATTGGATTTTGAAAATGCCACCAAAAAAACACATAAACCTCGATAATTCGACTCACGAACGTCCGAATGGATTCGCGTCTGCGGCAAGACGAAGACCTAGACGTCCTTTACGAGATTGCCAAAAAAAATTTTCAAATTTCTCCAAAAATTCATATAAATTTTCAATTTGAAATTTTTTCAAAAAACGCATTCGAAACGAAAAAAGTTTCATCTTTCGGATCCCACGCTTTGGGAAATAGCCGCGGGACCGTAATTCCGCAACTGACATGTCCACCCGAAAACCCTTCTCTCTATGGAAAAACTCCAAAAAGTTGAAATTTCCTTCGCGCCGCCGCCATATTGGATTTTGAAAATACAACGAAAAAACCGCAAAAACCTCGATAATTCGAATCGAAAACGTCGAAATGGATTCGCGTCTGTGGCAACTCGAAGTCCGAGAAATCCGTTACGAGACTGCCAAAAAAAAAATTTGAATTTCTCCAAAAATTCATATAAATTTTCCATTTTCCCAATTTTTAAAGGAATTTTTTTACAAAAAAAACGTAATTTTTCGGCTCCCACGCTTTGGGAAGCAGCAGCGGGACCGAAATTGTGCAATGGACATTTCCACCCGAATACCCCCAACTCTATGGAAAAATTCCTAAAAGTTGAAATTTCCTTCAATTTTCTTCGTGCGGCCGCCATCTTTGATTTTGAAACGAGGCTACGAAAAAACCCGATTAGCGCAGAGAGGACGACCTCCCGTCGAGTTGTGTTCTACGGCGAGATGTAGCGCCTCGACCAGCACTACAAAGTGGCATTTTCAGAATTTTGAAATTTTGAAAAAATTTATATAAATTTTGATTTTGAATTTTTCCAACGAGTACAAAAATCACATTTTCCGATATCGATCGAGACAGACCGAACCTACCGCGTAGCGGTCTTAGGTGAGATAGACGCCCCGAGTGAGGTCTACGAAATGGCATTTTTGAAATTTTGACATTTTGAAATTTTTTATATAAACTTTCATTTTGAACATAGAAATTGTTATGAAAAAATCACATTTTTCACAAAAGAACGAGATAGAGTAAACCTACCGCGTTGCGGTCTTTAGCGAGATCGACACCCCGCTTAAGCTCTACAAAATGGCATTTTTGAAATTTTGAAATTTTGAAAAATTTTATATAAAATTTCATTTTAAACATAGAAATTATTATGAAAAAATCACATTTTTCACAAAATAACGAGATCGAGTAAACCTACCGCGTTGCGGTGTTCGGACAGAACGAAGGCCTTTGAAATCTGTACGAAATGGCATTTTCGAAATTTTGACATTTTGAAATTTTTTATATAAACTTTCATTTTGAACATAGAAATTGTTATGAATAAATGACATTTTTCGAAAAAGACCGTGATAGAGTAAATTAAACGCGTTGCGGTGTTCGGACAGAATGAAGGCCTTTGAAATCTCTACGAAATGGCTATTTCAAAATTTTGACATTTTGAAATTTTTTATATAAACTTTCATTTTGCACATAGAAATTGTTATCAAAAAATCACATTTTTCACAAAAGAACGAGATAGAGTAAACCAACCGCGTTGCGGTCTTTGGCGAGATCGACACCCCGCTTAAGCTCTACAAAATGGAATTTTTGAAATTTTGAAATTTTGAAAAATTTTATATAAAATTTCATTATAAACATAGAAATTATTATGAAAAAATCACATTTTCCGAAAAAGATCGTGATAAAGTAAACCTATAGCATTACGGCGTTTGGACAGAACGACGGCCTTGATAATCTCTACGAAATGGCTATTTCAAAATTTTGACATTTTGAAATTTTTTATATAAACTTTCATTTTGAACATAGAAATTGTTATCAAAAAATCACATTTTTCACAAAAGAACGAGATAGAGTAAACCTACCGCGTTGCGGTCTTTGGCGAGATCGACACCCCGCTTAGGCTCTACAAAATGGAATTTTTGAAATTTTGAAATTTTGAAAAATTTTATATAAAATTTCATTATAAACATAGAAATTATTATGAAAAAATCACATTTTCCGAAAAAGATCGTGATAAAGTAAACCTATAGCATTACGGCGTTTGGACAGAACGACGGCCTTGATAATCTCTACGAAATGGCTATTTCAAAATTTTGACATTTTGAAATTTTTTATATAAACTTTCATTTTGAACATAGAAATTGTTATCAAAAAATCACATTTTTCACAAAAGAACGAGATAGAGTAAACCTACCGCGTTGCGGTCTTTGGCGAGATCGACACCCCGCTTAAGCTCTACAAAATGGAATTTTTGAAATTTTGAAATTTTGAAAAATTTTATATAAAATTTCATTATAAACATAGAAATTATTATGAAAAAATCACATTTTCCGAAAAAGATCGTGATAAAGTAAACCTATAGCATTACGGCGTTTGGACAGAACGACGGCCTTGATAATCTCTACGAAATGGCTATTTCCAAATTTTGACATTTTGAAATTTTTTATATAAACTTTCATTTTGAACATAGAAATTGTTATCAAAAAATCACATTTTTCACAAAAGAACGAGATAGAGTAAACCTACCGCGTTGCGGTCTTTGGCGAGATCGACACCCCGCTTAAGCTCTACAAAATGGAATTTTTGAAATTTTGAAATTTTGAAAAATTTTATATAAACTTTCATTTTAAACATAGAAATTATTATGAAAAAATCACATTTTTCGAAAAAGATCGTGATAGAGTAAACCTATAGCGCTACGGTGTTCGGACAGAACGACGGCCTGGGTAATCTCTACAAAATGGCATTTTTGAAATTTTGAAATTTTGAAAAATTTTATATAAACTTTCATTTTGAACATAGAAATTGTTATGAAAAAATCACATTTTTCACAAAAGATCGTGATAGAGTAAACCTATAGCGCTACGGAGTTTGGACAGAACGACGGCCTTGATAATCTCTACGAAATGGCTATTTCAAAATTTTGACATTTTGAAATTTTTTATATAAACTTTCATTTTGAACATAGAAATTGTTATGAAAAAATCACATTTTTCACAAAAGAACGAGATAGAGTAAACCTACCGCGTTGCGGTCTTTGGCGAGATCGGCACCCCGCTTAAGCTCTACAAAATGGAATTTTTGAAATTTTGAAATTTTGAAAAATTTTATATAAACTTTCATTTTAAACATAGAAATTATTATGAAAAAATCACATTTTTCGAAAAAGATCGTGATAGAGTAAACCTATAGCGCTACGGTGTTCGGACAGAACGACGGCCTCGGTAATCTCTACAAAATGGCATTTTTGAAATTTTGAAAAATTTTGAAAATCGAACAAGAAAATGAGGGCGTTCTCGACTCGACTCAGTCGCGTTAGCGCGACTAACACTGAATGGGCTCACTCGACCTACCTATTTACTCTACCTATCGAATTATTTCGAAAGATCTCGATTTCGAAAGAAGAAGATTTCGATTTATTTCGAAAGATCGAAGGTGGCGAGGCACGTAGGGGAAGGCGGGTAAAAAGCAAAAGTCGAACAAGAAAATGAGCGCGTTCTCGACTCAACTCAGTCGCGTTAGCGCGACTAACACCGAATGGGCTCACTCGACCTACCTATTTACTCTACCTATCGAATTATTTCGAAAGATCTCGATTTCGAAAGAAGAAGATTTCGATTTATTTCGAAAGATCGAAGGTGGCGAGGCGCGTAGGGGAAGGCGGGTAAAAAGCAAAAGTCGAACAAGAAAATGAGCGCGTTCTCGACTCGACTCAGTCGCGTTAGCGCGACTAACACTGAATGGGCTCACTCGACCTACCTATTTACTCTACCTATCTAACATAGTTTACAATGACAACAACGAAAGTAGATGTGCCCTTTCATACAATGAGTAACAATAAAAGTAGATGTGCAAAAAAAAAAGCTCAAAAACTAAAAAACACAACTTACACCCCACCCCACTGGGTTCTCCCCCACTCCGATCTAGTCATATACCCTAAAAGGGAGTTGGTAACGGCCCGTTTTCGGCCTTCGGGGTTGATTATCTCCGTTATCCGTCGAGTTACTGGCGCGCAAAGTACGGGAACTATCGCACTGCATTAGACGGGGCGTCGAGTGGAAAAATTTATTTTCGTCCATTCGTTCGTTTTATTCGTTTTTTTCGCACGTAAAGTTCAAAAAGTGCTCTTTTTTTTTCGGCTTTGTACGATTTTTTATTCCTCAATTCGGTCAGTCTTTTTTCGGACCGCCTCGATCTCGACGACGCTCCGTCTATGGAAAAACTCCGAAAAGTTGAAATTTTTTCGATTTTCAAATTCAAAATGGCGTTCGAAAACGCATCGACGAAAACGCGGAAACCGACATAACTCGAGAACGGATAGGAGCGGAGCGTTTCGGTCCGAGGAGCGATCGAAGGGCTCGGCGAGAGCTGCGAAATGGCATTTTTGAAATTTTGAAATTCCCAAAAAAATCATACAAATTTTCCATTTTTCCACTTTCGATAGGAAATATTTTTTTCGAAAAAAGTGTCATTTTCGGCGTCCCACGCTTTGGGAAGCAGCGGCGGGACCGAAATCGCGCAACGGACACTTCCACCCGAACACCCCCAAATCTATGGGAAAACTCCAAAAAGTAGAAATTTTCTTCGCCCGGCCGCCATATTGGATTTTGAAAATGCATCTAGAGAACGTCGAAAAAACGCACATTTTCCACGATAATTCGACGCAATCGAGAACGTCCAAATCGACGGCCGTCTACGGCGAGTCCGAGGACTGCATGTCCTTTACGATATTGCAGAAAAAAAATATTAAGTTTCTCCAAAAATTAGTAATAATTTTCACTTTGAAATTTGGTCAAAAAAACGCCCTCAAAACGAAAAAAGTGTCATTTTCGGCTGAGTAAATTTTTTTCATTTTTTGATTTTTGTTAATTTTTCATCGCCTCTTTCCAACCGGAGAATCGTCTCTCTATGGGAAAATCCCGAAAAGTTGACATTTCCTTCGGGCGGCGGCCATATTGGATTTTGAAAATGCCACCAAAAAAACACATAAACCTCGATAATTCGACTCACGAACGTCCGAATGGATTTGCGTCTGCTGCAAGTCGAAGACCTAGACGTCCTTTACGAGATTGGCAAAAAAAATTTTCAAGTTTCTCCAAAAATTCATATAAATTTTCAATTTGAAATTTTTCCAAAAAACGCATTCGAAACGAAAAAAGTTTCATATTTCGGATCCCACGCTTTGGAAAATAGCCGCGGGACCGTAATTGCGCTACCGTCATCTCCACCCGAAAACCCTTCTCTCTATGGAAAAACTCCAAAAAGTTGAAATTTCCTTCGTGCCGCCGCCATATTGGATTTTCAAAATACAACGAAAAAACCGCAAAAACCTCGATAATTCGAATCGAAAACGTCGAAATGGATTCGCGTCTGTGACAACTCGAAGTCCAAGAAATCCGTTACGAGACTGCCAAAAAAAAAATTGGAATTTCTCCAAAAATTCATATAAATTTTCCATTTTCCCAATTTTTAAAGGAATTTTTTTACAAAAAAAACGTAATTTTTCGGCTCCCACGCTTTGGGAAGCAGCAGCGGGACCGAAATTGTGCAATGGACATTTCCACCCGAATACCCCCAACTCTATGGAAAAATTCCTAAAAGTTGAAATTTCCTTCAATTTTCTTCGTGCGGCCGCCATCTTTGATTTTGAAACGAGGCTACGAAAAAACCCGATTAGCGCAGAGAGGACGACCTCCCGTCGAGTTGTGTTCTACGGCGAGATGTAGCGCCTCGACCAGCACTACAAAGTGGCATTTTCAGAATTTTGAAATTTTAAAAAAAATTATATAAATTTTGATTTTGAATTTTTCCAACGAGTACAAAAATTACATTTTCCGATATCGATCGAGACAGACCGAACCTACCGCGTTGCGGTCTTATGCGAGATCGACGCCCCGAGTGAGGTCTACAAAATGGCATTTTTGAAATTTTGACATTTTGAAATTTTTTATATAAACTTTCATTTTGAACATAGAAATTTTTATGAAAAAATCACATTTTTCACAAAATAACGAGATAGAGTAAACCTACCGCGTTGCGGTGTTCGGACAGAACGAAGGCCTTTGAAATCTCTACGAAATGGCATTTTCGAAATTTTGACATTTTGAAATTTTTTGATATAAACTTTCATTTTGAACATAGAAATTGTTATGAAAAAATCACATTTTTCACAAAATAACGAGATAGAGTAAACCTACCGCGTTGGGGTGTTTGGACAGAACGAAGGCCTTTGAAATCTCTACGAAATGGCATTTTCGAAATTTTGACATTTTGAAATTTTTTATATAAACTTTCATTTTGAACATAGAAATTTTTATGAAAAAATCACATTTTTCACAAAATAACGAGATAGAGTAAACCTACCGCATTGCGGTGTTCGGACAGAACGAAGGCCTTTGAAATCTCTACGAAATGGCATTTTCGAAATTTTGACATTTTGAAATTTTTTGATATAAACTTTCATTTTGAACATAGAAATTGTTATGAAAAAATCACATTTTTCACAAAATAACGAGATAGAGTAAACCTACCGCATTGCGGTGTTCGGACAGAACGAAGGCCTTTGAAATCTCTACGAAATGGCATTTTCGAAATTTTGACATTTTGAAATTTTTTGATATAAACTTTCATTTTGAACATAGAAATTGTTATGAAAAAATCACATTTTTCACAAAAGAACGAGATAGAGTGAACCTACCGCGTTGTGGTCTTTGGCGAGATCGACACCCCGCTTACGCTCTACAAAATGGCATTTTTGAAATTTTGACATTTTGAAAAATTTTATATAAAATTTCATTTTAAACATAGAAATTATTATGAAAAAATCACATTTTTTGAAAAAGATCGTGATAGAGAAAACCTAACGCATTACGGTGTTTGGACAGAATGACGGCCTCGGTAATCTCTACAAAACGGAATTTTTGAAATTTTGACATTTTGAAAAATTTTATATAAAATTTCATTTTAAACATAGAAATTATTATGAAAAAATCACATTTTTCGAAAAATATCGTGATACAGTAAACCTATAGCGTTACGGCGTTCGGACAGAACGACGGCCTTGGTAATCTCTACAAAATGGCATTTTCGAAATTTTGACATTTTGAAATTTTTTATATAAACTTTCATTTTGAACATAGAAATTGTTATGAAAAAATCACATTTTTCACAAAAGAACCAGATAGAGTAAACCTACCGCGTTGCGGTCTTTGGCGAGATCGACACCCCGCTTACGCTCTACAAAATGGCATTTTTGAAATTTTGACATTTTGAAAAATTTTATATAAAATTTCATTTTAAACATAGAAATTATTATGAAAAAATCACATTTTTTGAAAAAGATCGTGATAGAGAAAACCTAACGCATTACGGTGTTTGGACAGAATGACGGCCTCGGTAATCTCTACAAAACGGAATTTTTGAAATTTTGACATTTTGAAAAATTTTATATAAAATTTCATTTTAAACATAGAAATTATTTTGAAAAAATCACATTTTTTGAAAAAGATCGTGATAGAGAAAACCTAACGCATTACGGTGTTTGGACAGAATGACGGCCTCGGTAATCTCTACAAAACGGAATTTTTGAAATTTTGACATTTTGAAAAATTTTATATAAAATTTCATTTTAAACATAGAAATTATTATGAAAAAATCACATTTTTCGAAAAATATCGTGATACAGTAAACCTATAGCGTTACGGCGTTCGGACAGAACGACGGCCTTGGTAATCTCTACAAAATGGCATTTTCGAAATTTTGACATTTTGAAATTTTTTATATAAACTTTCATTTTGAACATAGAAATTGTTATCAAAAAATCACATTTTTCACAAAAGAACGAGATAGAGTAAACCTACCGCGTTGCGGTCTTTGGCGAGATCGACACCCCGCTTAAGCTCTACAAAATGGCATTTTTGAAATTTTGACATTTTGAAAAATTTTATATAAAATTTCATTTTAAACATAGAAATTATTATGAAAAAATCACATTTTTCGAAAAAGATCGTGATAGAGTAAAGCTATAGCGTTACGGCGTTTCGACAGAACGACGGCCTTGATAATCTCTACGAAATGGCTATTTCAAAATTTTGACATTTTGAAATTTTTTATATAAACTTTCATTTTGAACATAGAAATTGTTATCAAAAAATCACATTTTTCACAAAAGAACGAGATAGAGTAAACCTACCGCGTTGCGGTCTTTAACGAGATCGACACCCCGCGTAAGCTCTACAAAATGGCGTTTTTGAAATTTTGAAATTTTGAAAAATTTTATATAAAATTTCATTTTAAACATAGAAATTATTATGAAAAAATCACATTTTTTGAAAAAGATCGTGATAGAGAAAACCTAACGCATTACGGTGTTTGGACAGAATGACGGCCTCGGTAATCTCTACAAAACGGAATTTTTGAAATTTTGACATTTTGAAAAATTTTATATAAAATTTCATTTTAAACATAGAAATTATTTTGAAAAAATCACATTTTTTGAAAAAGATCGTGATAGAGAAAACCTAACGCATTACGGTGTTTGGACAGAATGACGGCCTCGGTAATCTCTACAAAACGGAATTTTTGAAATTTTGACATTTTGAAAAATTTTATATAAAATTTCATTTTAAACATAGAAATTATTATGAAAAAATCACATTTTTCGAAAAATATCGTGATACAGTAAACCTATAGCGTTACGGCGTTCGGACAGAACGACGGCCTTGGTAATCTCTACAAAATGGCATTTTCGAAATTTTGACATTTTGAAATTTTTTATATAAACTTTCATTTTGAACATAGAAATTGTTATCAAAAAATCACATTTTTCACAAAAGAACGAGATAGAGTAAACCTACCGCGTTGCGGTCTTTGGCGAGATCGACACCCCGCTTAAGCTCTACAAAATGGCATTTTTGAAATTTTGAAATTTTGAAAAATTTTATATAAAATTTCATTTTAAACATAGAAATTATTATGAAAAAATCACATTTTTCGAAAAAGATCGTGACAGAGTAAACCTATAGCGCTACGGTGTTCGGACAGAACGACGGCCTCGGTAAGCTCTAGAAAATGGCATTTTTGAAATTTTGAAATTTTGAAAAATTTTATATAAACTTTCATTTTAAACATAGAAATTATTATGAAAAATCACATTTTTCGAAAAAGATCGTGATAGAGTAAACCTATAGCGCTACGGTGTTTGGACAGAACGACGGCCTGGGTAATCTCTACAAAATGGCATTTTTGAAATTTTGAAATTTTGAAAAATTTTATATAAACTTTCATTTTGAACATAGAAATTGTTATGAAAAAATCACATTTTTCACAAAAGAACGAGATAGAGTAAACCTACCGCGTTGCAGTCTTTGGCGAGATCGACACCCCGCTTAAGCTCTACAAAATCCCATTTTTGAAATTTTGAAATTTTGAAAATTTTTGAAAATTGAACAAGAAAATGAGCGCGTTCTCGACCCGACTCAGTCGCGTTAGCGCGACTAACACTGAATGGGCTCACTCGACCTATCGAATTATTTCGAAAGATCTCGATTTCGAAAGAAGAAGATTTCGATTTATTTCGAAAGATGGCGAGGCACGTAGGGGAAGGCGGGTAAAAAGCAAAAGTCGAACAAGAAAACGAGCGCGATCTCGACTCGACTCAGTCGCGTTAGCGCGACTAACACTGAATGGGCTCACTCGACCTACCTATTTACTCTACCTATCTAACATAGTTTACAATGAAAGTAGATGTTCCCCAACCTAACAATGAACGACAACGAAAGTAGATGTGCCCTTTCATACAATGAGTAACAATAAAAGTAGATGTGCAAAAAAAAAAACTCACTACCACCCCACCCCACTGGGCTCTGTGCCACTCCGATCTGTGCCGCTCCGATCTAGTCATATACCCTAAAAGGGAGTTGGTAACTGCCCGTTTTCGGCCTTCGGGGTTGATTATCTCCGTTATCTATCGAGTTAAGGGCGCGCAAAGTACGGGAACTATCGCACTGCATTAGACGGCGCGTCGAGTGGAAAAATTTATTTTCGTCGATTCGTTCGTTTTATTCGTTTTTTTCGCGCGTAAAGTTCAAAAAGTGCTCTTTTTTTTTCGGCTTTGTACGATTTTTTATTCCTCAATTCGGTCAGTCTTTTTTCGGACCGCCTCGATCTCGACGACGCTCCGTCTATGGAAAAACTCCGAAAAGTTGAAATTTTTTCGATTTTCAAATTCAAAATGGCGTTCGAAAACGCATCGACGAAAACGCGGAAACCGACATAACTCGAGAACGGATAGGAGCGGAGCGTTTCGGTCCGAGGAGCGGTCGAAGGGCTCGGCGAGAGCTGCGAAATGGCATTTTTGAAATTTTGAAATTCCCAAAAAAATCATACAAATTTTCCATTTTTCCACTTTCGATAGGAAATATTTTTTTCGAAAAAAGTGTCATTTTCGGCGTCCCACGCTTTGGGAAGCAGCGGCGGGACCGAAATCGCGCAATAGACACTTCCACCCGAACACCCCCAACTCTATGGGAAAACTCCAAAAAGTAGAAATTTTCTTCGCCCGGCCGCCATATTGGATTTTGAACATGCATTTAGAGAACGTCGAAAAAACGCACATTTTCCACGATAATTCGACGCAATCGAGAACGTCCAAATCGACGGCCGTCTACGGCGAGTCCGAGGACTGCATGTCCTTTACGATATTGCAGAAAAAAAATATTAAGTTTCTCCAAAAATTAGTAATAATTTTCACTTTGAAATTTGGTCAAAAAAACGCCCTCAAAACGAAAAAAGTGTCATTTTCGGCTGAGTAAATTTTTCTCATTTTTTGATTTTTGTTAATTTTTCATCGCCTCTTTCCAACCGGAGAATCGTCTCTCTATGGGAAAATCCCGAAAAGTGGAAATTTCCTTCGGGCGGCGGCCATATTGGATTTTGAAAATGCCACCAAAAAAACACATAAACCTCGATAATTCGACTCACGAACGTCCGAATGGATTCGCGTCTGCGGCAAGACGAAGACCTAGACGTCCTTTACGAGATTGCCAAAAAAAATTTTCAAATTTCTCCAAAAATTCATATAAATTTTCAATTTGAAATTTTTTCAAAAAACGCATTCGAAACGAAAAAAGTTTCATCTTTCGGATCCCACGCTTTGGGAAATAGCCGCGGGACCGTAATTCCGCAACTGACATGTCCACCCGAAAACCCTTCTCTCTATGGAAAAACTCCAAAAAGTTGAAATTTCCTTCGCGCCGCCGCCATATTGGATTTTGAAAATACAACGAAAAAACCGCAAAAACCTCGATAATTCGAATCGAAAACGTCGAAATGGATTCGCGTCTGTGGCAACTCGAAGTCCGAGAAATCCGTTACGAGACTGCCAAAAAAAAAATTTGAATTTCTCCAAAAATTCATATAAATTTTCCATTTTCCCAATTTTTAAAGGAATTTTTTTACAAAAAAAACGTAATTTTTCGGCTCCCACGCTTTGGGAAGCAGCAGCGGGACCGAAATTGTGCAATGGACATTTCCACCCGAATACCCCCAACTCTATGGAAAAATTCCTAAAAGTTGAAATTTCCTTCAATTTTCTTCGTGCGGCCGCCATCTTTGATTTTGAAACGAGGCTACGAAAAAACCCGATTAGCGCAGAGAGGACGACCTCCCGTCGAGTTGTGTTCTACGGCGAGATGTAGCGCCTCGACCAGCACTACAAAGTGGCATTTTCAGAATTTTGAAATTTTGAAAAAATTTATATAAATTTTGATTTTGAATTTTTCCAACGAGTACAAAAATCACATTTTCCGATATCGATCGAGACAGACCGAACCTACCGCGTAGCGGTCTTAGGTGAGATAGACGCCCCGAGTGAGGTCTACGAAATGGCATTTTTGAAATTTTGACATTTTGAAATTTTTTATATAAACTTTCATTTTGAACATAGAAATTGTTATGAAAAAATCACATTTTTCACAAAATAACGAGATAGAGTAAACCTACCGCGTTGCGGTCTTTGGCGAGATCGACACCCCGCTTAAGCTCTACAAAATGGCATTTTTGAAATTTTTAAATTTTGAAAAGTTTTATATAAAATTTCATTTTAAACATAGAAATTATTATGAAAAAATCTCATTTTTCACAAAATAACGAGATAGAGTAAACCTACCGCGTTGCGGTCTTTGGCAAGATCGACACCCCGCTTAAGCTCTACAAAATGGCATTTTTGAAATTTTGAAATTTTGAAAAATTTTATATAAAATTTCATTTTAAACATAGAAATTATTATGAAAAAATCACATTTTTCACAAAATAACGAGATAGAGTAAACCTACCGCGTTGCGGTCTTTGGCGAGATCGACACCCCGCTTAAGCTCTACAAAATGGCATTTTTGAAATTTTGAAATTTTGAAAAATTTTATATAAAATTTCATTTTAAACATAGAAATTATTATGAAACAATCACATTTTTCACAAAATAACGAGATAGAGTAAACCTACCGCGTTGCGGTCTTTGGCAAGATCGACACCCCGCTTAAGCTCTACAAAATGGCATTTTTGAAATTTTGAAATTTTGAAAAATTTTATATAAAATTTCATTTTAAACATAGAAATTATTATGAAAAAATCACATTTTTCACAAAATAACGAGATAGAGTAAACCTACCGCGTTGCGGTCTTTGGCGAGATCGACACCCCGCTTAAGCTCTACAAAATGGCATTTTTGAAATTTTGAAATTTTGAAAAATTTTATATAAAATTTCATTTTAAACATAGAAATTATTATGAAAAAATCACATTTTTCACAAAATAACGAGATAGAGTAAACCTACCGCGTTGCTGTATTTGGACAGAACGAAGGCCTTTGAAATCTCTACGAAATGGCATTTTCGAAATTTTGACATTTTGAAATTTTTTATATAAACTTTCATTTTGAACATAGAAATTGTTATGAATAAATGACATTTTTCGAAAAAGACCGTGATAGAGTAAATTAAACGCGTTGCGGTGTTCGGGAAGAACGAAGGCCTTTGAAATCTCTACGAAATGGCATTTTCGAAATTTTGACATTTTGAAATTTTTTATATAAACTTTCATTTTGAACATAGAAATTGTTATGAAAAAATTACATTTTTCACAAAAGAACGAGATAGAGTAAACCTACCGCGTTGCGGTCTTTGGCGAGATCGACACCCCGCTTAAGCTCTACAAAATGGCATTTTTGAAATTTTGAAATTTTGAAAAATTTTATATAAAATTTCATTTTAAATATAGAAATTATTATGAAAAAATCACATTTTTCACAAAATAACGAGATAGAGTAAACCTACCGCGTTGCGGTGTTCGGACAGAACGAAGGCCTTTGAAATCTCTACGAAATGGCATTTTCGAAATTTTGACATTTTGAAATTTTTTATATAAACTTTCATTTTGAACATAGAAATTATTATAAAAAAATCACATTTTTCGAAAAAGACCGTGATAGAGTAAACCTACCGCGTTGCGGTCTTTGGCGAGATCGACACCCCGCTTAAGCTCTACAAAATGGCATTTTTGAAATTTTGACATTTTGAAAAATTTTATATAAACTTTAATTTTAAACATAGAAATTATTATGAAAAAATCACATTTTTCGAAAAAGATCGTGACAGAGTAAACCTATAGCGCTACGGTGTTCGGACAGAACGACGGCCTCGGTAAGCTCTAGAAAATGGCATTTTTGAAATTTTGAAATTTTGAAAAATTTTATATAAACTTTCATTTTAAACATAGAAATTATTATGAAAAAAATCACATTTTTCGAAAAAGATCGTGATAGAGTAAACCTATAGCGCTACGGTGTTCGGACAGAACGACGGCCTGGGTAATCTCTACAAAATGGCATTTTTGAAATTTTGACATTTTGAAATTTTTTATATAAACTTTCATTTTCAACATAGAAATTGTTATCAAAAAATCACATTTTTCGAAAAAGACCGTGATAGAGTAAACCTAACGCGTTGCGGTCTTTGGCGAGATCGACACCCCGCTTAAGCTCTACAAAATGGCATTTTTGAAATTTTGAAATTTTGAAAAATTTTATATAAACTTTCATTTTGAAATTGCAAATTGTTATGAAAAAATCACATTTTTCGAAATAAATCGCGACAGAGTAAACCTATAGCGCTACGATGGTCGGACAGAACGACGGCCTAGGTAATCTCTACAAAATGGCATTTTTGAAATTTTGAAATTTTGAAAAATTTTGAAAATCGAACAAGAAAATGAGCGCGTTCTCGACCCGACTCAGTCGCGTTAGCGCGACTAACACTGAATGGGCTCACTCGACCTACCTATTTACTCTACCTATCGAATTATTTCTAAAGGTCTCGATTTCGAAAGAAGAAGATTTCGATTTATTTCGAAAGATGGCGAGGCACGTAGGGGAAGGCGGGTAAAAAGCAAAAGTCGAACAAGAAAATGAGCGCGTTCTCGACTCGACTCAGTCGCGTTAGCGCGACTAACACCGAATGGGCTCACTCGACCTACCTATTTACTCTACCTATCTAACGTAGTTTACAATGAAAGTAGATGAGCCCTTTCATACAATGAACAACAACGAAAGTAGATGTGCCCTTTCATACAATGAGTAACAATAAATGTAGATAAAAACTAAAAAACAACTAAAAAACACAACCCCCACTGGGCTCTGTGCCACTCCGATCTAGTCATATACCCTAAAAGGGAGTTGGTAATTGCCCGTTTTCGGCCTTCGGGGTTCGCCATCTCCGCCATCTGTCGAGCTACGCGCGCGCAAGTATGGGAACTCTCGCAGAGCCTTAGACGGCGCGTCGAGTGGAAAAATTTATTTTCGTCTATTCGTTCGTTTTATTCGTTTTTTTCGCACGTAAAGTTCAAAAAGTGCTCTTTTTTTTTTCGGCTTTGTACGATTTTTTATTCCTCAATTCGGTCAGTCTTTTTTCGGACCGCCTCGATCTCGACGACGCTCCGTCTGTGGAAAAATTCCGAAAAGTTGAAATTTTTTCGATTTTCAAATTCAAAATGGCGTTCGAAAACGCATCGACGAAAACGCGGAAACCGACACAACTCGAGAACGGATAGGAGCGGAGCGTTTCGGTCCGAGGAGCGATCGAAGGGCTCGGCGAGAGCTGCGAAATGGCATTTTTGAAATTTTGAAATTCCCAAAAAAATCATACAAATTTTCCATTTTTCCACTTTCGATAGGAAATATTTTTTTCGAAAAAAGTGTCATTTACGGCGTCCCACGCTTTGGGAAGCAGCGGCGGGACCGAAATCGTGCAATAGACACTTCCACCCGAACACCCCCAACTCTATGGGAAAACTCCAAAAAGTAGAAATTTTCTTCGCCCGGCCGCCATATTGGATTTTGAAAATGCATCTAGAGAACGTCGAAAAAACGCACATTTTCCACGATAATTCGACGCAATCGAGAACGTCCAAATCGACGGCCGTCTACGGCGAGTCCGAGGACTGCACGTCCTTTACGATATTGCAGAAAAAAAATATTAAGTTTCTCCAAAAATTAGTAATAATTTTCACTTTGAAATTTGGTCAAAAAAACGCCCTCAAAACGAAAAAAGTGTTTTTTTCGGCTCCCTTAATTTTTCTCATTTTTTGATTTTTGTTAATTTTTCATCGCC
This sequence comes from Micropterix aruncella, assembly GCA_944548615.1. Classification (NCBI taxonomy): domain Eukaryota; kingdom Metazoa; phylum Arthropoda; class Insecta; order Lepidoptera; family Micropterigidae; genus Micropterix; species Micropterix aruncella. The sequence goes on from OX155956.1 coordinate 12,397,360, forward strand.
TCTTTCCAACCGGAGAATCGTCTCTCTATGGGAAAATCCCGAAAAGTTGAAATTTCCTTCGGGCGGCGGCCATATTGGATTTTGAAAATGCCACCAAAAAAACGCATAAACCTCGATAATTCGACTCACGAACGTCCGAATGGATTCGCGTCTGCGACAAGTCGAAGACCTAGACGTCCTTTACGAGATTGCCAAAAAAAATTTTCAAGTTTCTCCAAAAATTCATATAAATTTGCAATTTGAAATTTTTCCAAAAAACGCATTCGAAACGAAAAAAGTTTCATTTTTCGGATCCCACGCTTTGGGAAATAGCCGCGGGACCGTAATTGCGCAACTGTCATCTCCACCCGAAAACCCTTCTCTCTATGGAAAAATTCCAAAAAGTTGAAATTTCCTTCGCGTCGCCGCCATATTGGATTTTGAAAATACAACGAAAAAACCGCAAAAACCTCGATAATTCGAATCGAAAACGTCGAAATGGATTCGCGTCTATGGCAACTCGAAGTTCGAGAAATCCGTTACGAGACTGCCAAAAAAAAAATTGGAATTTCTCCAAAAATTCATATAAATTTTCCATTTTCCCAATTTTTAAAGGATTTTTTTTACAAAAAAAAGTGTCATTTTCGGCGTCCCACGCTTTGGGAAGCAGCAGCGGGACCGAAATTGTGCAATGGAAATTTACACCCGAATACCCCCAACTCTATGGAAAAATTCCAAAAAGTAGAAATTTTCTTCGCCCGGCCGCCATATTGGATTTTGAAAATGCATCTAGAGAACGTCGAAAAAACGCACATTTTCCACGATAATTCGACGCAATCGAGAACGTCCAAATCGACGGCCGTCTACGGCGAGTCCAAGGACTGCATGTCCTTTACGATATTGCAGAAAAAAAATATTAAGTTTCTCCAAAAATTAGTAATAATTTTCACTTTGAAATTTGGTCAAAAAAACGCCCTCAAAACGAAAAAAGTGTTTTTTTCGGCTCCCTTAATTTTTCTCATTTTTTGATTTTTGTTAATTTTTCATCGCCTCTTTCCAACCGGAGAATCGTCTCTCTATGGGAAAATCCCGAAAAGTTAAAATTTCCTTCGGGCGGCGGCCATATTGCATTTTGAAAATGCCACCAAAAAAACACATAAACCTCGATAATTCGACTCACGAACGTCCGAATGGATTTGCGTCTGCGGCAAGTCGAAGACCTAGACGTCCTTTACGAGATTGCCAAAAAAAATTTTCAAGTTTCTCCAAAAATTCATATAAATTTTCAATTTGAAATTTTTCCATAAAACGCATTCGAAACGAAAAAAGTTTCATATTTCGGATCCCACGCTTTGGAAAATAGCCGCGGGACCGTAATTGCGCAACTGTCATCTCCACCCGAAAACCCTTCTCTCTATGGAAAAACTCCAAAAAGTTGAAATTTCCTTCGCGCCGCCGCCATATTGGATTTTGAAAATACAACGAAAAAACCGCAAAAACCTCGATAATTCGAATCGAAAACGTCGAAATGGATTCGCGTCTGTGGCAACTCGAAGTCCAAGAAATCCGTTACGAGACTGCCAAAAAAAAAATTGGAATTTCTCCAAAAATTCATATAAATTTTCCATTTTCCCAATTTTTAAAGGATTTTTTTTACAAAAAAAACGTAATTTTTCGGCTCCCACGCTTTGGGAAGCAGCAGCGGGACCGAAATTGTGCAATGGACATTTCCACCCGAATACCCCCAACTCTATGGAAAAATTCCTAAAAGTTGAAATTTCCTTCAATTTTCTTCGTGCGGCCGCCATCTTTGATTTTGAAACGAGGCTACGAAAAAACCCGATTAGCGCAGAGAGGACGACCTCCCGTCGAGTTGTGTTCTACGGCGAGATGTAGCGCCTCGACCAGCACTACAAAGTGGCATTTTCAGAATTTTGAAATTTTAAAAAAATTTATATAAATTTTGATTTTGAATTTTTCCAACGAGTACAAAAATCACATTTTCCGATATCGATCGAGACAGACCGAACCTACCGCGTAGCGGTCTTAGGCGAGATCGACGCCCCGAGTGAGGTCTACGAAATGGCATTTTTGAAATTTTGAAATTTTGAAAAATTTTATATAAAATTTCATTTTAAACATAGAAATTATTATGAAAAAATCACATTTTTCGAAAAAGATCGTGATAGAGTAAACCTATAGCGTTACGGCGTTTGGACAGAACGACGGCCTTGATAATCTCTACGAAATGGCTATTTCAAAATTTTGACATTTTGAAATTTTTTATATAAACTTTCATTTTGAACATAGAAATTGTTATCAAAAAATCACATTTTTCACAAAAGAACGAGATAGAGTAAACCTACCGCGTTGCGGTCTTTGGCGAGATCGACACCCCGCTTAAGCTCTACAAAATGGCATTTTTGAAATTTTGAAATTTTGAAAAATTTTATATAAAATTTCATTTTAAACATAGAAATTATTATGAAAAAATCACATTTTTCACAAAATAACGAGATAGAGTAAACCTACCGCGTTGCGGTGTTCGGACAGAACGAAGGTCTTTGAAATCTCTACGAAATGGCATTTTCGAAATTTTGACATTTTGAAATTTTTTATATAAAATTTCATTTTAAACATAGAAATTATTATGAAAAAATCACATTTTTCGAAAAAGATCGTGATAGAGTAAACCTACCGCGTTACGGTGTTCGGACAGAACGAAGGCCTTTGAAATCTCTACGAAATGGCATTTTCGAAATTTTGACATTTTGAAATTTTTTATATAAAATTTCATTTTAAACATAGAAATTATTATGAAAAAATCACATTTTTCGAAAAAGATCGTGATAGAGTAAACCTACCGCGTTACGGTGTTCGGACAGAACGAAGGCCTTTGAAATCTCTACGAAATAGCATTTTCGAAATTTTGACATTTTGAAATTTTTTATATAAACTTTCATTTTGAACATAGAAATTGTTATGAAAAAATCACATTTTTCACAAAAGAACGAGATAGAGTAAACCTACCGCGTTGCGGTCTTTGGCGAGATCGACACCCCGCTTAAGCTCTACAAAGTGGCATTTTTGAAATTTTGAAATTTTGAAAAATTTTATATAAAATTTCATTTTAAACATAGAAATTATTATGAAAAAATCACATTTTTCGAAAAAGATCGTGATAGAGTAAACCTATAGCGCTACGGTGTTCGGACAGAACGACGGCCTCGGTAATCTCTACAAAATGGCATTTTTGAAATTTTGACATTTTGAAAAATTTTATATAAACTTTCATTTTGCACTTGGAAATTGTTATGAAAAAATCACATTTTTCGAAATAAATCGAGATAGAGTAAACCTATAGCGTTACGGTGTTCGGACAGAATGACGGCCTCGGTAATCTCTACAAAATGGCATTTTTGAAATTTTGATATTTTTAAAAATTTTATATAAACTTTCATTTTAAACATAGAAATTATTATGAAAAAATCACATTTTTCGAAAAAGATCGTGATAGAGTAAACCTATAGCGCTACGGTGTTCGGACAGAACGACGGTCTCGGTAATCTCTACAAAATGGCATTTTTGAAATTTTGATATTTTTAAAAATTTTATATAAACTTTCATTTTAAACATAGAAATTATTATGAAAAAATCACATTTTTCGAAAAAGATCGTGATAGAGGAAACCTATAGCGTTACGGCGTTCGGACAGAACGGCGGCCTTGGTAATCTCTACGAAATGGCATTTTTGAAATTTTGAAATTTTGAAAAATTTTGAAAATCGAACAAGAAAATGAGCGCGTTCTCGACTCGACCAGTCGCGTTAGCGCGACTAACACTGAATGGGCTCACTCGACCTACCTATTTACTCTACCTATCGAATTATTTCGAAAGATCTCGATTTCCAAAGAAGAAGATTTCGATTTATTTCGAAAGATCGAAGGTGGCGAGGCGCGTAGGGGAAGGCGGGTAAAAAGCAAAAGTCGAACAAGAAAATGAGCGCGTTCTCGACTTGACTCAGTCGCGTTAGCGCGACTAACACCGAATGGGCTCACTCGACCTACCTATTTACTCTACCTATCGAATTATTTCGAAAGATCTCGATTTCGAAAGAAGAAGATTTCGATTTATTTCGAAAGATCGAAGGTGGCGAGGCACGCAGGGGAAGGCGGGTAAAAAGCAAAAGTCGAACAAGAAAATGAGCGCGTTCTCGACTCGACTCAGTCGCGTTAGCGCGACTAACACCGAATGGGCTCACTCGACCTACCTATTTACTCTACCTATCTAACATAGTTTACAATGAAAGTACAATGAACAACAACGAAAGTAGATGTGCCCTTTCATACAATGAGTAAAAGTAGATGTGCAAAAAAAAAACTCACTACCACCCCACCCCACTGGGCTCTAGTTAGTCTGCTATTTCACAGTAGAAGACCACGTAAATTACTTCTTTACGTATTGTCAAACGCGATTCTTTAAAATAAATAAGCAAGTATCTGCTAGACAAGCCCTCCGACTCTACCAGAACATAATATTTATGTGTAAATATTTACTAAAAAAAAGTAAAAAAGGACGTGTATTATCACTATTACTAAATATTGTTATACAACGCCACGCCTGTTTGCCCTTCAGTACATACGAACAAAGGAGCATTTTTAAACTTGGGTTACATTGTTTTATCGTGACGCTTCACGACAAAACTTCCCTTTACAGATTAAGGGGTTACAGACCAATAAAGAGTGCAGGCGAAGAGTGGCACAGGAGTTAGCGGTGTTGCCAGTGGCGGACGAAGGCCGTGCGAATAAATATTTATCGCGTGAACGTTTTTATGATTACAGCCGGCATTGTCTGGTTGACCCTAATGTGTGATCATTAACTTTTATGGCCGACATCGGGAAAGCGGGAGCGGCCTTCTTACGAATGCCACGCCTCGCTTATTCCATTGTGGATAGTCTGCTTTATATGGCGCTATTGTGCCGAGTTATGTGTATGTTAGAATTGGCTGGCATGATACATAGTTTTAGGAATCACCCTTCGACTACGTAACGACCAAATTTGGTTGCACACCAGAACACCGTTGACACCGAACCGCCAGTACTTGCTTCCGGAGCGCACAGTAATATTATTTTCTAATTCGAACGCATCCTAAAATCCATACCAAATATCTCATTATTACCATAGATACATAGATGGCCGAATAATTTCGCGCGTCATTTCGCGGATATTTCTGGTATAATTCCATTGTCAAACATAATTTTTTTTTTTTTCGAGAAATCATCAAAATTTTTATTGGTTTTTATGAGCTAATATCTAAATATTTTTGTATGTAAATAAGCAAAACGAAATATTACCTTTGATAGAGAATCTAATAAGATCACGATAGCATTTACAATTTCTAAATAGGGTTACGTATTTTTCCGTAAGACAAGTACAAGTTTGAAATGCCTATTTTTTTTCACTTTTTAGGCATTCTCATATTTATTTATAATTATCTAATTGTTTTACAAAATGAGATTTCAATATTCTATATACGAAATTTCAATGCGATCATTGCACAGTTATTCTTTTTATGATTGCTATAGTAGTTCCATAGTTATAGTACTTTTTGTCGAGCGCGGCGATATTGAAAGAAATACCAATAAATTGCCGCGGTCTGCCATGAAATTATGCAGGGTTAATGAAAACTCGAAGGGTTAACCAGTCGATGAGATAGATTTAACAACAAATTATACCCAATAGCAGTAGAGTATGTCCAACCCAATTACGTAATATTGGATAATATTTTTATTTGTATTTTTTTTTTAAATTACAAAATGAAACCAAAGGAAAACTCATTTTCGAATAAGAATACATTGATAAATTACTTTGATAGATTTTTTCACATAGGGAAAAATCAACTCAAAAGAGGCAGTGAAAAATACCTTTACGTTAATATAGTCATGTGGGAAAGAAATAGGCACTAACTTTTAATCGTTAATTGTCACGTAAAACAGATGTTTCAAAAAAATATGGCGACTGCATTATAAAACGAATTTTGTCCAAATATATTTTTTAATAATTTTAATTTCTAAAATAAGTTAATAGTAAAAAACACATTTTCAAAACAAGCTTTTATTAAAATGCTCTGTCTCAAGTCAACCCTGGGTGCATCAGCCATGTCAACGCGAAACATAGAACGGGCTATCATAATTGAATGCGTATACAAAATTTCGTGACTGTGCTGTTGACCGCTTAGGAGTCCCCTCGTCGGGAGCCAACCCTGGGCTCAGCAGCCGTGTCACGATGGAACTTAAAAAGGGCTAACATAATTGAATGCGTATACAAAATTTAGTATCTGTGCTGTTGACCGTTGACAAGTCTCCTCGTCGGAAGCTAACCCTGGGCTCAACAGCCATGTTAAGATGAAACTTATAACGGGCTATTATAATTGAATGCGTTTACAAAATTTCGTGTCTGTGCTGTTGACCTTTGAGGAGTCCCCTCGTCGGGAGCCAATCCTGGGTGCAGAATCAGGTCATGCTCACTATAAAAATGCACTGTCATCGGAACTGAACATACATGTGAAATGTCAACTTCATAGGATAAGAGGAGGTGGTTCTAATTCTGCTTGCAAGATTTGACCTAAACATACATACTGACAAACATTGCAAGGTAAATAAGAGCTTGTAATAAACTGTTGGGTGGATATCCCTATTTTTGGTATCGTTAAATTGATAATGAATGATTTACCAAAGAGCGTATTAGTTTCAAACAAAACGTAGTAATTTATATTTTTAATTGTTAGTGTAATACATTAGGTATTACAAAAAAATAAGTTAGACATAGAAATAAATAAACGGTCCGAGGCGACTCAGACTAACTTTCCAGTAGATATGTTTCCCGTGAAAACTAAAATTTTCAAGAAATAGAGCCCTATTGCATGGATAGAGCGTAGCTCAAAGCACGTGGATAAAGCAATATTTCTTACTGCACAATACGATAATTCTTAACGGTTTCGCGCAGCTTGGGCCTGAAGGCCTGTCTGTTTTCTTAGGTCGGCTCAACCCACAGTTCAGCTCCTATTCGGTAGGCTTCTCGAAGAGGGAATACATTTGGAAGAGCCGCGAACTATGCTGCGGCTGTAACCTATAGTCGTAGACAGTTGGGATAGGAGGTTCCGATTCGGGGTAATACCTCGGGCGGAACTGGGCGGTTTGCGCACCGCGTGGAGTTATCTGGGAGATAACGGGCCCTGTGAGGTAGGGCATGTCTTAGGGTCGGCGCAACTGACGGGTCAGCACCCATGTAGTTTCCCAGAAGAAGTGCGAGCCCGGGTAGGTTTCTAAGCCTGCGGGCCGGTTTCCCCTGAAAATCGTACTTCGAGCGCTGCTTGACGGTTTGCGCACCGTGCGGCGTCAGCTAATCGACTGCGCATTCTGACAAGTAACAGGGGGAGTCTGGGAACGGCTTTGTTTTCTATAGGGCAAGGGCGGCTGTTCACTTAATGACAGACGGTTGGCTCTCAATGTTTCGAACTAAATTTCCGCTTACATTAGGTAGAGGATCGCGCAAGCGACCTCGAGCCTGTAACCAGGCGGGAGGCCGGAGAAATCTGGCTATACCTGGTAGCGAGGGTTAACTATCCGGTGCCAGGCGGTAAGGGCTGGACTCTCGCGGGATAGTTGGCCGACCTAGGTAGTGGATTATCATTTCCTAAGTATTCTACGCTCATCCCACGTCTGAAAGAACGATTACTATCAGCTTGGGTTCGCCCGTTGTAGTCACTCTGCCCAAAAGTGTGGAGTTAGCTAATCGACCGTGCACTCATCCGGAGAGATAACCGGGAAACGTACGTTTCCTAAGCAGCGAAGGTAGTTATCGACCTGGTGTCATCAATTCCTAGAAACAATCCGTTGGCCACCCGATCACGTGTGATCTTGACGGGCAAAGTGAGCCTCGGTCCGCGTTAAATTCGAACTGAATTACCCCTAAGTTTAGTTAGAGGCTGCGCAAGCGAACTCGAATCTGTGACGGAGGATAGAGAAATCCGTCCACAACTGGTAGTAAGGACGCGAGGTTGGCCCGCTGGTTCCACATCCCAGTGTCTTACGGTAAGGCGTTGGACTCTTACGACCTGTTGGCGTAGTTTGAATTTGGATTGTGTTATCCACACGTCTTTTTTTAACGTTTACTTCACGGTAGACAGAATGGCACACTGTCGTTATAACTCCCTGGATTGACGGTTTCGCATGTTATAAATGACACCCAGGTCTATGCCATAATAGGTTTCAACTTTTATTTGTCATATAATTATTTATGCACAAATTGGACCAGCAGCTTAGGCTTCTGCCCCAGTGTCATGTTTGACAATTAAGGATTTCCAAGTCAACCACAGTCCATTTTATATGTAAAATGTAAAATCTAATCAACTTCTTTGCAACGCACGACAATTTATTTAGTATCACTTGTCTATTTTTCTTAATTAAATTTTATTAAATTACAACTATAAATGTATATATTTATTACATAGCTATATTTTTTATAAAATTGGTATATTTATGTGTATATACAGGTGGTGGGTCCAAATAATTTATTTAAAAAAAAAAATACGTGTGGCACTCGGGGACTGTCACGGTAAAGCTATTGCATAGCATTTTTAACAACTTATGCAATTATAATTATTTATTTATTTTATTTTTTCTGATATCAAATAACTGCGCTCTATCGGAAAACATTGAAATTATTCCGAATCATTTGCGGCTGCGGAAGCAAATGATTCGGAATAATTTAAACGTCTTTCGATAGAGCGCCGCGCACGAATTTTTTATTAAATAAAGCAAAAAAAACAAATTATTCGAAAAAATTCGTAGACAAAAAGATAGATAATTAAATTATCTTTAAAATGGTGCAGGTTTCATAATAATACGCCAGATAGTATTTGCGTAGTAGTCGTTTTTGTGTTCGGTTAGACCTAATTTCACAAATTAATTACACTATGTAATATAAACAAAATCTAAAATATTTAAAGCTAAGAATATTAGGAAAATGTTCTTGTTTAACATATATTTTTTTAGAATCGTAAGCAGTACTCGTTTAGACGTAATTATCAGTTTAAAATCATTAATTTTCGTTAAGAAATTTCTTCATTCGGTCGCCGCGCTGGCCTAGGCCCGCGATAAAAGCTATGCAATAGCTTAATAAATTTTAGAGACCAAAAATAATATCACTTATACGAGAGGTCATCTTGTATTAGACTAAAAGCGTGGTCGTAATTTTTATTATTGAAAAGACAAAGCAAATAATCTACACTAAAATTCAAACGTTCTCCTGATACTATGCGGGTTGACGTCTTTCCTCGCCTGCGGCTATATTTGCAAAGAACGTTGGCCTGGTCGCTAACAAAGAAAAAGAAAGATAGGTCTGTTATTAGTATTATATATTTAGATAAAATAAGTAGAATAATTGGACACATTTAATAAAATTAACGGCATTCGAAAAGTGTGTAAAGTTTTACACATATATCTATGCTTTTTTATGGTTTAGGGAACGAAATAAAAAATCGTCTGGAAGTGCCAAATGCTCTTTTTTGATAGGCAAAGCATATCCAATGAGTCTGTTATTTCCCATACTAATTTATATTTTTCCTACAGCAACTATTAAAAGTCGGCTTTTAATATATGCCGCCTTTTAATGTGCCGATGTTTAATGTATGCCGCCAGTTTTAAAATATATGCTTTGGTGCCAATATTTCATTAGTGAAATAAAGTAATTGGAATTTACAAAAAAGGCTGTCGCATACGTTAAATTAATACAGGCATATTTTGTTCAAGCAGGGCCAATAAAATACAATGTTTAAAGGTTTTATTTAAATTTTCAATTCATATTAACATGTTTTTGGTGTGGTGAACAATACTAGAAATGCTAGTTCCCTCAGAAGACAACTGAAGAGTGTTTCTTTCCCAATTTCCGCAGAAGTCGAAGCAAGATTATTCGCCAAAGATGTTGCCAGAATTTTGCTCAAAAATTAATATTTTCATTTGAAATCCACGGTTTTTCTTGGAAGTGCGCTAAAAATACATTCTCTATTTAATTTCTGGTTACAACTTTACTATCGCCAAAATCTATTAAACATGTATGCATCATTTCGTGCACTGGTTTTTTTTATTTTTAAGCTATTGCATAGCTTTTATTGCGGGCCTGGCCAACGCGGCGACCGAATGAAGAAATTTCTTAACGAAAATTAATGATTTTAAACTGATAATTACGTCTAAACGAGTACTGCTTACGATTCGAAAAAAATATATGTTAAACAAGAACATTTTCATAATATTCTTAGCTTTGAATATTTTAGATTTTGTTTATATTACATTAATTTGTGAAATTAGGTCTAACCGAACACAAAAACGATTACTACGCAAATACTATCTGGCGTATTATTATGAAACCTGCACCATTTTAAAGATAACTTAATTATCTATCTTTTTATCTACGATTTTTTTCGAATAATCCGGTTTTTTCTTTTTCGTATCGGAAGACGTTTAAATTATTCCGAATTGCTTTCGCAGCCGCAAATGATTCGGAATAATTTCAACGTTTTCCGTTAGAGCGCAGTTATCTGATATTAGAAAAATAAAATAAATAAATAATTATAATTGCATAAGTTGTCAAAAATGCTATGCAATACCTTTACCGCGGTAGTCCCCGAGTGCCACACGTATTTATTTTTTTATTTTATTTATCCTAGTATTACATGATTAAATTTCCTATAGTATATTTTACATGATTTAGTCGTACATACAAAATGTAGAACCCTGGAAATTTACTAAAGGTGCGGATTCGGCGGGATTTTATCACCTCACTAGGCAGAGCCTGTATTGAGGTGATATTTAGTACTGCGTTCATCTGTCGGGTGTATAGGTAATTTCTGTGGACTTGGGAAGTCCTACAAGTGTATATTGTATAACTATTATAGTATATATATAACACAAAAAAAAATATTTAGTAAATTAAATGAGAATTTGATAATAATTCAGAACTTTTGATAATAATTCAGATAATAATTCAGAACTACCCGTATATGACCCGGAACGCAGAATTCCACCAAAGAACCAAAGTGGACGAAAAAGGCTTTATATATATTTATAAATATGTATAGTAGCTACTGATATGTTGCATGATAAGTATAGAACAAGTGCGATAGGTATTAACAAGCTCGTTAGGTGCAATTGATTTGTTTAATTTCTTAACGAACGTCGATTGGTTGAGGTTGAATATGTCGATGGTGGAGAAACAAAAGTCATACGTGCACATTAACCTATAAGCGATGGAATTTTTCTTGTAGTTAGTATTGGCGCGAAGGTCCTCAAACGTGCGTGAATTCGCGTTTGAACGAAAAAACGTAAATTTTCGACAAGGTATGGACTATATATGGTATTGTGGATAACTTTGTGCCACACAGTACCATATCAGCCACCGTGTGTCGGTCTTCTAGAGCTTGGATACCGAAGTGGTCCAGTCTGCTCTCGTAAATAGGAAGACCCAAACGCCCGCGAAAATTAATGTGCTTTAAAAAACGCCTTTGGATACATTGAATCCTGCTTCTGTATGATGTATAATGACATATGTACAATAACACGGCCCGGTGGCATAGTCATCTTACATTGTAAGGTCCCGGGTTCGATTCCCGGCTGGGTCACCATTTTCCGTTGGGATCAAATTAACGGAATTGCATTTTCAATTCTGTCGATCGAATACAATAACAAGACCACACTTACAGACATGTTACACGCACACATGCGTAGGGTTGGTTGTAAGAGATTGTCATATGACAATAAACCCGCCCATTGTGACATTTTTCACCCGACAAATGACAGGCGTCCTTTTGGGGATGCAAGTTTTAATACACTGGAATGACAGGCGTCCACTTGGTCCAGTGATGACGACACGATGGAGGCCGTTTGCGTTTTGTAATTTGTCGCCATTATTATCTTAATTGATTTACGAGATAAGGTTATAATTTTTTATATGTCAAATTTCAATGCGATCATTTTACAGTTCTTCTTTTTATGATCCGTATAGTGGTTTACAAGTTATGGTCGTTTATATCAAGGTCGTCGATTTTGCGCGCGAAAAGGTCGCGCGCGAATGGGACAGCTGAATTTTTACTCCGCGAGGAGAGGAGATAAAACAAACAATAATAAACATATAATAACAATATAATTACAACAACATAGGTGATAATAGACATATTAATATTATAGTCATAGACTTAGACTTAGAATGATATAATAATAGACTTTTATAATAATATATAATGTCTTCTGAAATGGCCTATCTTGCATTTTCTCTAAAATATGCTTGTAGTAATCCCTACACATCCCCACGGTGTAATGTGAATAATTATTTAGTTAGAGATACTGAAACTATTATAAAGTAATCCTATTGTTAAAGCAGAGTTAAGGGGCCAGATGTTGAGGCTTTAAAGAAAATGTTCATGTTTGACTTTTGGTAACGATGTATAATCCTACTAATAAAGTGAATATATAAGTCGATAGGTTTATACAACCCTATTATATACAACTAAAGCATTAATTTGCGTACAAATATCACAGTGAATGTCAATTAATTCAGGCAAGTCTCGTGAAACCGCTACCTACAAAAGTACACTAATAAATAAACAAAATATTTAATTAATTAATAATTAAATATTTACTAGTGGTGACAAGCTTTCGATTGATTTGCACGTTGGTATACATAATTTAGCATTCAACCAATGTTTTAAGGTTAAATAATCAAGTGCCTTGTAGCCCAGTCAAATAAGAACAAATTTCGACGGTCGACGGAAATAACAGGTAGTTGTTTGAAACTTGCCATAGATATACATTGATTGAGGCGTACTGTTAAAAATTCTAAAATTCCCCTACTCTATCTGTTGCGCTCGTGCCGCCATCTTGGAAAAATAGAGCTCCGATTCAGTTTTTCGCTTATATCTCCCTTACCGTTAGCGATATCCGAATTCTGCATGATATAAAAAATAAAGGTTATACAATTTTCATCATAATATTATAATAATCTATTATTATTATCAAAATACCTTGGATTTTTTTAGGTAAGTGCCAAGGTCGCATGCATCCCACGCAAGATACGGGGGGGGGGGGGGGGGGGTTGGGTTAGTTTGGGTAGACTAAAAGAAATCGGCAACCGGGACGGATTTCACGTTCACCCCCCCCCCCCCTCCCCCTTACCCCACCTCCCATCATTGAATAAAAATGCAGGCATCACATATGCTTTGACCTTTGAGCTGATAGTTTCACTTAACATCGTCATAATGTAATGGTATATTTTCTGCCTCTGCTGTTTCTATTGAGAGCATTGATAGGTTAGTAAACCTGACCTGGCTGATACACGGATTTTTATTTTGTTTTAAGGACCTGTACGGTGCATTTCTGCCCGTACTGATTGTTTTTGACTGTACATGCCTGCTAGAATTAGGTATTTTAGGTCTATTTAGATGAGCAAGAATACCCACTAAAGCGAAGATCGTGTACACGAAGGCAACAAGAACAATAATTTAAAAAAAATAATTATCACAACCGTCGTTACAAAAAGTGAACTGTTGTATTTATAATTTATAATAACTGTTGTATTTAAAAAAAATATTCGCGCTGGAAAGCACTTTTTGTTAGAGGATTAAGTGAGCACTAAACCCTGCGGTATCTTGAAACGATCGCGTTTCTTTATTTATTGTTTATTTGCTTTTACTAATCAATATTACAGTAAAACCAATGCATTGAAAAGTAAATATTAATGAAGATATCACCGTAATTATACAAATAGAATGACATTTATAATAATAGCTATATTATAAGAATAAATAATTAATATCCTGCAATTTAAAGGAGTGAGGGTTGGCAGTAAAATTATCAAAGTCCGGTGCTATTGAGTGAATTTCATTTAAGCGCCGCAAAGCACACGACAACAAGTTCCACCGCGTAAGGCTAGTGCGCGAGAACGGCTCCGCGAAAAGATGGTGCGATCGAGCACGAAGATAATTATTTGGTACGAAAATATCCATCTTGGATAGTAAGCATCACACCTAACAGAAGCTCCGGTGAATAGTGATTTTCATCATCGCGATACGAGGAATAAATCCAATCTCCACATAAACCGAGAGCGACTTAGCAAAGTGCGATACAGTTTTATTCACCAAAATTTGTCCTTCTATAATAAGATTCCAGAGCTAATGAAAAGCCTTGGAGAGGACCAATTTAAAAAGATAATTATACATAATTTGGTAAGAAACTCAATTTGTGGTATAAGGGAGTTTGAAAATTCTGAGTTTATTTTCCATGTTGACGATTAATGAAATGTGTTAAGTTTTAAACATAACGGTATTATAATAGCTGACATTCTAATTTCCATATAATTTATTATACATCTATTCATTTTTAAAAGAAATACGAAGGCATTTTGCTGGATTGACAATAAAATATATCTTTTTGATTATTCTACATAGAATTTGCATTTCTATTTTAATATTTTATTCTCCCTGGCTCTTAAATCACATTAGTATATTTTGATTATTTGTATGTAGGTAATATTGAATATAATTTTACAGCCATGACAACTGTCACGATAGTTATGTTTTTAATAATTAAATTTTTAGCATTTAAATTTGTGACGCATCCAAGTTTAGGAATGCCTATCTACTGGAGTAGTTGATTGTATTGTATTGTATTGTAAGCTAGGGTTCTCAGTGTTACCACGAATAAGATGCAAAACATATTACATGGTCAACATTTCTCTTCTAAGATAGAGAGAATTATAGCCAACTATGCCTTTAGTCGGTTGCTCTCGGTGCTCAAGCACTAAAAATGTTTTTTATGAAATATATGTGGTTTGTGTATTTATTCGTATAGATACATATATAATTCGTTGTGTAAAAATACGCGATTTTAAAATGACTGGAACTTTCTCATAGCACGGTGCAGATTTATCACCCCCAAGCTCCTGTCACCCCCAAACCGCTTGGTACCCGGGGCAGACCGCCCCCCCCAGTCCGCCACTGATCGGGCCGGCTAAAAATAATTTCAAATTAAAACCTTCGCTGTTCGATGAAATCAATGACTTTTTTCAATTGTCAGATCATCCTTTCTCCTGCACTTCCAATGACGACCCTAAAATTGAAAATGATAAAAACTTACATCAACGTTGATTCCTTCATGTGTGAAAACCCTCGTGTGTGGCATCTCCTTTGGAAGGTATCGGTAGAATTCTTGCCTACTTCTATACCACTTCACGCTGTACAGGGTCTCTCCGTCGTCCAGGGTCCATCGACACCCAAGAGTAGCAACCCCTCCGGAAGCGACCACCTTTGGAATGGTCACCTTCACGTCATGGAGTGCTGATGTCACTGAAACAAAAGTAAAATATTAAAACAATAGAGAAAATATAATATTCATTGTAGGCAGTCTCAGTAATAAGTATTAAAGTTAATTATCTCTAATTACATAATTAGGCTTGTCAAGTTTCTGTTCTCGTTCCGAGAATATTTTCTATATTATCTCTAATTACATGAATATACAAATATAGATATACACCTCCCTAATTATACTAAAAATAATAAAAATTTCTGAAGCTAGTTTTTATTATTATTATTATTATTATTATTATATGAGCCCATCATCAGTCATTCTAAAGTAATTGACGGAATTTATTTATCTAAGAAACGTCGAAAAAGACAAACTTATGCTAGGGCACCCCGAAATGATTATGAATCCAGTACTCTAACATAAAGTATGTAGTATCACAAATCATATAGTCTGATCAGCGAACCTTGACTGTAGTGCTAGGATTGTAGTTTGGGAGCTAATAAGCCCTGTTGCATTAGGCCACTAAGAATCATGTGTTTAGGGTCGAGCAAACTCACGGGTCAACACGGGTTTCACTCTGAAACATCTTGTAATTGTGCACCACTAAAGAGATCCCCCACAGTCAAATACCTAGGCATTGTAGTTGACAATAAATTGCGATGGGAAGAGCAAGTCAATGCAGTGTCAAAGAAAGTGAGAGCCCTTGGTTATACTTTCAAAGAGATGAGGAGTGTTCTGGATCGCATTACGCTAACCATTGTGTATTTTGCATTATGTGAAACCCTTATTAAATATGGTATGATTGGGTGGGGTGGGTGCTGCAAAACCCTCCTGACGCCACTTCTAACAGCGCAAAAATGTATTTTAAAAATCATGTATCGCAAACCATATCAATATTCTTCTAATGAACTCTTTAACCCTTCAGGCCCCGATTGGCCGATATCGGCCACAACACGATTCAGCGTGACGGCCCTGTTTTAATTTAATTTTAATTTAATTAGTTTTATTTTATTATGTTAATATGTTTTATTTTAATTATGGGTACAGTGGTTTGGCAGTAATTAATGTTTTGGGACATCAACTTGTCAATCGGCTGAGGGGCCGAGGCCTGAAGGGTTAAAGAGGCTCAAGTTTTGGATGCTAGGTTATTATTTATTAAAACTGCACTGCGTGGGGTTTTCGTGGCCAAACAAAATACATCTTTTATTATTACGCACACGAAACCCACTAGACAACTCCTGAGTGATAATTTCAATGTACCTAGGATGAAGACGACTTTCGGACAGCGACACTACTCTTTCATAGCTACAAGACTTTATAATAAATTAAGCAGTGACATAAAAACCAGCCCCAATTGTCATTTGTTTAAAAGGAAAATAAATAAATGGCTGTTGCAAGTAGAGCGTTCATCTATCCATGCCATGATCGATGTAGTAGAATAAGTTGAAGTTGACTTAACATATATTGTGTATATGTATGTGTGTGTGTATATGTGTATTCTAATATATTTAGTATTTCTATTTCCTATATAATATTGTAATTTTTATTAAATTTTTATTATTATATATATATATTTATTATTATTATACATATTTCTTAATTATTATTATTCTTATTGTGTTTGGTTGATTCATCGACCCTCGTTTTAAATGTAATTAGTTGGGCAGCACTAGCCAGTGAATGAAAGAGGAAAGTTTTTGCCATTTGTTTTAATATTATACTTATTGTAAATGGTTAATTTGATAATTCCAATAAAAATAAATAAACACCCATCCGGCGTCTCCATGCAGACATGCGAGACCGGGTAGCACTCAGACCTGCGGGCCAATTTCCTTTCAACCTTCGGGAGCTCCTAGACGGTTTGCGCACAGTGCTGCGTCAGTCAATCGATTGTGCATTCCGACTGATGGCCTGGGGAGTCTGGAAACAGCATTGTTTCATATAGAGCGGTGGTAGTTGTTAACCTTACGGCAACAGCTCTTGAAACGACCAATCGGCTACCCGATAATGTATGCCGTGGTCCGCGATAGATTCGGTAGACACCGAATCACCGCTAGGTAAGGTAGAAAACTGCGCAAGTGACCTCGAATCTGAAACTGGTTGCATCTGGAAGTAAGGGCGCGTGTTCGGCCCGCTGGTGATTAACCTGGTTATATCGCGGTAAGGCGTTGGCTTCTACGGGTGAGTGGCGTAACTAGACAGTGGACTGTTTTCGTCCTAAGTCTTCTACACTCCCCTCCCGGGAGACAGAACGATCTAATATCGTTATAACTTCCTGATGTGACGGGTTCGCCAGTTCTAGTTGACAGCGCTAGTTGCAGTGCGAGGATATATTCGAATTAAGCATCGGATTATGGCAACACATTCCGGAACTGTTATTCTTCTGTTTAGACACCAACCAGTTGTATCGACAGTAGAATAATTGTCCTAAACGCGATATTACGAAATTTAATCCGAGTTTCCGGGTTTTCTCCTTGTCCAGGGAACCCCACTATCGCCTGTGTGTATATAGATATGGATGTCGGGACGACAACGGGGTGATGTCAGCTGGAAGCGCTAAAACTAGGCCAGTGAGCACTGTCTTCATTGTAGGTAAGTAGAGTTTCAGCTCACCGCATATGAAATCGCAAATACTTGCTGCTTTTAATATTGAATCTCTGACGTTATGCAAAAGTTAGTCACGTGATGTTTTTAGCAACTTTTTGACCCCTCCCTCCTCCCTGGTGATACGTGGTGAGGTCTTAGACTAACCCCCCCCCCCCCCCCTTACCCAAAATCACGTGTAGTTATTTGGTACAAGCATATTAAAAATGTTTATAATAATATCTTTAAATACAGAAAATTAAGCACCATGATAAAAATATCCAGACAAACATATCAGACAATATAAGACAATATAACAAAAATATCCAGTCAATATAAGATTGCAGGTTGTTTCTGGCTAGCATTAATATAATAAAAGAAAAAAAAACATGTAATTGTACTGGTACATGAATATATTTAATGGAGATTGTCCTCGGACCACAGATTAGCGAGACTATTTTCAACACTAACAAGTGGATAAGCATCTTGCAAGTGAACTGTTTTCACTGTGCTTTGTTGAAGATCAAAGTCGGTCTCATCAAGCCAATCGGTGTCATCAGTTTCGCACACTACGCAGAGAATCTGTCTTGATCTAGCGATCGATCGTCGCATGGGGATGCGTGAATGACGAACATTGTAGGTACATCTATGGACTATTATTGCTCGGATTATTAGGTTGCTTGTGACATGAATTAACATTCTTCTTTGCACGGAAGTGTAGTCCACACCACTGGTACTTCCTTACCGCAAGCTGCTGTAGATCATCATATATACTAATATTATAAAGAGATAAAGTTTGTGAGTTTGTGAGGTTGTAGGGAGTAATCTCTGGATCTACTGAACCGATTTTCAAAATTCTTTTACCAATAGAAAGCGACATTATTTGTAAGTTTCATGGGCTATATATTAATCCTAAAAATGAAAAGACTTTTTCGTGGTAGTCGGATTTGCAAAGTAAGTCGGAGAATAAGCGGTCGAACGAAAATGTTTCTAACTAACGCTGCCTTAACGACGAGAGATATATGATTGAGTTCTAGAGAAAAGTTGTAGAACTTGATAATGCCTACAAAAAAGTCAGCGACAGCATATGTCTAACTTTCATATTTAAGTCACAAAAAGTAGTATTTTATATTAAAAAAATAATTTAAATCGTTAGGTCATGTTTATTGGTCATATTATCAACAATTATGAATTATTATCACAATAAGTAAATTTATCGTCTCAAGTGTTTAAAACAAAAGACTTTTCCCTTTTACTGCATAAATGGTTAAAGAGATAATACGACATAGGTATGGAACCGCGACCGTATATCGGGTTGGAACTCCTGAAAGACAATATATTTTGGTACCAAATAATAACATTACATCTAATATAGTAAACAAACAAGTTTTGAACAATTAAAATAAACATATTTTTTTAATCATCATCATTTCATTCACTCATTTGAAACCCGGTAATATAGCCAAATTCGCATGCAAGTACATACATACATATGCAGTAAAAATATAACCCTCCTTTTGGCAGTCAGGAAATAAATCATAGTACTCAGTACTAACCGAACCACACTCATAATTTCATCAAGTAAAAATGTTTACCGCCCAACGAAGTGGGCACGGGTCAGCTAGTTAAAAAATAAATACACGCGATATCTCACCATAATACCCCCCTTACCCTTGTGAAATTTTGTGATTTTTTCCAAACATCCTCCCAACCCCCCTTTTAAGCCTCAAGTGATCATGATTAATGGACGATCCCTAAGTTTTTAGGTAATCTGCCTCTCATATGTAATAGACTGGATACGATGATGCGGTCGAAGTAATTGAATGTATTAGAAGTACTTCATATATTATTGATATTATATATTATTTATATATTATTCATACTATACATAATTATATTTCATATTGTTAATTTAACTATAGGTAATTACCGGTATATCCTGAAAATCAGGTTTGGCTCACCCAAGGATATTCTGATTTGCAGCGTTTGTAGTCTCTATATGTAGTCTTTGGCTAAAATTTCTGATATCTAATATTTGAATTTTATGTATTTAATATTGTTATTACTAAAAATAAACAAACAAACAAACAATTTAAACAAAAATCAATCAACAAGGAGGAAAGCAAGAAGGCAGCGCAAGAGATGGAAAGATGCAATTGGCGGAGTAGCCGGTAGGACTTGGACAAAAATGGAATGTGACGGAAGAAGATGGGAGAGTCTGAAGTAGGCCTATTATACCTTTGGCTATCGCCATAAATAATTGTGTATAAAAACAAAAAAAACCGTAATTCTACAGTTTCAAATCTTAAATTTATGAAACAATGTTCATGTTTGTTTGTAACAAAACATAAAAAAGGCTTTATTATTAAAATTGTTATAACTTATTTCTGGAAAATAACCAGAGAAATACTGAACACATTTTTTAAAAATATTCAACAATTGGTTCCTAGATATATCGATTTAATGACACGCTTTAAAGATCATTGCTTCAGTTATAGATGTCTAATATCAATATTGAAAACTAATTACCTTATTTTGATTCAATATAACCTAAAATAGATATTCAATTTAGATTTCGAAGCGGATTGATAGATACTGGTAACAACAGGGTTATAGCTCGATGGTAATTTTAATTCAAAATAAGGTATGGGACGGCAGTTGTACAGTATTGTAACTACAAACACGTTATAGTAATTATATTATTAAATTTAATACATGGCCATATTTTACGACGTGTAATTACATATTCGGGTCCAAATCGCTAATATTTATGGGATATAATGTAATTAGTCTGCGTTTATGATGGTAATTGCCATTAATGGCAAACAAGCTTTCCAAATATGTGACTCACCAACATTATAAATTAATATTTTCAAATTACAAATAAAATCTGATGTCTGCAATCATTTACCTCCATCATCATCACATCATAATCCGATAGACGTACACTGTTGGTCTCCCCATAGAATGCCATGACGAGCGGTCTTGAGCCGCCTCCATCCACCTACTTCCTGCGATCTTGGCTATGTCATCAGTTCATCTTGGGGGCCGTCCCACACCTCGTTTGCCGGTTCGTAGTCGCCATTAGAGAACTTCCCCCCCCCCCCCCCAACGGTATTCAGTTCTGCGAGCTATATGGCTTGCCCATTGCCATTTTAAGTTGGTAATTTTACGAGCTATATTCCTGATCTTGGTTCTTCTGCTGATATCCTCATTTCACATCCTATCACGCAGTGGAACTCCAAACATTGCTCTATCCATGGCTCTTTGCGCGACTTTGAGCTTATGTATGAGGCCAATAGTTAGAGACCACGTCTCAGGGTTATATCTCATCACTGGCAACGCGCATTAAATTTTTAGTGAGGTCGTGAGGCTCTTCGGTAATTGTGATGAGAAAATAGGGCGTACTATCCTGAACGCTGCCCATCCGAGTTGAATTCGTCGGCAGACCTCCTTGTTGTTTGACATTGTAAAATAATTGAGATTCAGGGTAATTCATCAGGCGTTCATCAGGCATATCATAATTAAAAAAAGTGTTAACATTTTTGAAATGTTAGCGGGACAGATATGTTAAAATATTAACAAAATGTGAGTGACTAATAGAGCTTCCCACAAAAGTTGTAGTTCGTGTTGGCTGGACGGATTCGAGTTATGCCTGAGTAGTCATTGATTATATATGGTATTGGATTGCTCAAATCCATAGAACAATATGGTAGCTATGAATGCAACCCTTATAACATTGAAGAAGAACGTTTTTTTATAAAGGACCTATTGATTATAAATATCCAATAATTTACCGAATGATAACAATCTTAACATGATTCTCGCTCAGTGTGCTCTCCGTAAAGGTGTAATGATACCTGGAAACGACCATATCTGCAGAACACTGTTTCATGATTTTTTCGAAAAATATAAGCACTAATTTTAAAAAGTTTCTAAGCGAATACCTCGATGAGAAACCAATTTATAATTTAGACTCAAAAAAGTTGGTCATTGTCTGGGGCATTAAGGCTTCAAACTGATTTCGAAGACTTTCAGGCGCGATTATTCCTACAATTAAAGCGGTGAGTGTGTTTTATTTTAATTTAAATATATTGGCTGCTTAATTCTCTAGCGTCGCGCTTATCCACATTTTTTATTTAGGCCCTAAATTAATTACAAATAATTAAAATGTGAGAACGCTCTGAGAGTTACGCTAAACATTCTTCACAATTAACACTCTTATACCACCACTGCGCAAAGACAGTTTTACTTTGTGATCGAACGTTTAGTATCCGCCCGCTCTCCGGGGCGAACGCACGTGGAATCAGTGACTGACGTTTCATCAACGCTGGATTGCATGCCCTGTATTGATCAAACACTGCAAAAGTGCCCCCGCCTATTTTTTCGCGTGTCCGCCGATTTCAGTTATTTTTCTCGGGTTTTATGTTGCCGAGAATCGTAGCATACAACGGGTATGTCTACAGTCGTTAGCGGCCGATGTTCTTGCGCGCGTCGTTGACCGAACCGCAAATGTTTAAATTGTGGCGTGCCCTGTACCTCCTGACCATCTCAGCTACTGATAAGGGTATACTCTTGGATACCTGCTGAGACGCTTTTTTCAATGCTACTCGTCTTCTATAGTTCAGACTGGCTTTTGTTCAAAACTTAGCCGATATTCCCAATTTTATTTTTATTAATATTACTAGAAGTAGTTATTAACTCTCTTAAACAAAATAAATCTGTAATTGTTATATATTACCCTGTAAATCTAATTAACCCCTCAAATGAATGGCGATTAGCTCGGGTTGCCTACGGCAAAATGTATATTAATTTATATTTACATTTACATTTACATTTACATAGAGAGGGGTTTACTATAGAGCTATAGCATTACTATAGAGCGGATTACTATAAAGCGGCGCACATTTACATTTATATTTACATTTTCTATAAATTTATATACATTTTGTATACATTTTGCCAAGGCGGGATGCCTTGGCAAAATGCCTGCTCAAAAGACAGAGCAGTGCTTGTCTCGTTCATGCGAACGAGATATTTTCTGATATTACTTAACAATGAAACGCAATCAAGCCCATTGAAACTTGAGTAAAAAATTAATTCAGAGCCTCAAAAATAATATCTTTAATTAGTATACCTACAATTCAATGTTGATTTTTGTTTAAAGATTCTTGGAAATAAAATACTTATAATTGACTTATAATGAAGCATACTAAATCAACTGAAAAATACATTTATTAGAGAAAACCAAAAGAAAGTCGCTTTTTAGGTTAATAGAAAGGATATTTTAAAATGGGCATCGGGATGCTTGGAAAAAGCTTCGAGCTTCGAGCTTCCGAAAAAAGTGGCAGGGTTAAAATGGCTTTAATGGGATCCTAACAGTCGCAATTGTCATTTTTTTGGTATATTGTTTATACTTTTTATTGTGAAATTTCACAATGGGCGTGTTTATTATCTTACCACAATATCAGACAACCAACTATACTATTAGGTGTTTATATGTATAAGCGTGTAACATGTGTGTAATTCAAAAATGCAATTCTGTTAATTTATCCCAATGGAAAATGGTGACCGAGCCGGGAATCGAACCCGTAACCTTACAGTCTAAGATAGGACGACCTAACCACTATGCCACCGGGTCGTTAACAGACCGATAAGCATCTATTTTGATAAAAATTAGAGTTTTCACCTCATTGAATAATATCTCTGAAATTGAAAAAAAACGGTTGAGTCATCCCAAAACTTCCCGGCAAGTAGCCAAGAACTGTTTAAATGAAATATATGAGCCCTCTCTTTAGTCGAACCCGGCTGGGTCCCATTGCGATGCTTCGGGCGGCACAGTTCGTTTCTCGGCTAGCCTCGAGCGGCTCGGCCCGATATTTGATAAAAATATATGGTGTAATTTAAATAATATCAGTGCAGCTTGTATAGGAGATATTTTAAACAAAATTTTACAATGTGACCAGCCCAGCAAGGCATCTGTGTACCAAATTTTAACTCTCCAAGTCCAATATTTCGAGATTAATATATGACGAGTGCGCCCCCTGTTGGACCGATTTGAAACACAACCTTTTTAACTCTTGCCTTTAACTTTTAACTGACGCCTGTATACCACATTGTAGCTCAATCGGATTAAGCGTTTGGGCGCTATCGCGGAGGAATATATACACACAGACAGACAGACACACAGACACACAGACTCACAGAAGTGCGTCCTCAATACTTTCCTAGCCAGGAAAATAAAATTATTTCAAAGCCTCAAGCATAGTTTTTTATGTAAGTTTTTGCGTAGTTAATCTTCTCAAATAATACATTTATGAGGATAAATTAGAGGAAATTTCTGAATCTTGAGCTTCTGAAAGGACGTGGAAGGGTCAAAACTACTTTTGATAGGGTTCTAAAAGTCCCAATTTCAAGATATTAAATCTTTCTGGCTTTGATGTCAACTACAACGGTCGTAACTCCCTTAAACCCCAGAATCATATCATAAAAACTTTTAAAATGTTGTATAGTTTTTTCTAGAAAAGGGGCCATGTAACGGTTATCAACACGCATAATTTACCGACTACTTTTAATATAACACGTGTAACATTTTTGTCATGAATTAGGTCTGACATAATTAATCAACATAATTAACCAGAATTCGTATTGCGTCTATTTAATACAAATTAGAGCTTTTAGCTTATTGAATAACATAGATCTGTGATTAAAATATTAGTCGAATATCTGTACTTTTTTATTCAGACGGAATAAGAGTAATAATATAAAACAGTGTATGTATAGTGTGTATACTGCGAAATCCAAGAGCTTTTGCTTGCATATGGAGTACGTCAAGGAGGGTTCCGTTTCCGCTCAACCGCAAATATAACGTTGGAGCGGAATATTTATATCTGCTGCGCAAATAAACCACTCCATTTCTCGCAGTGCATTTTGGAGCTTGCCCGTTTCTGCTGCGGTTTTCTTGCACTTTCCCAGAAAGATGCTATACTGCAAACTGCCGAGCAGTAAATTTAAAAGTAGTATTATATAGCACGTTACCTTTTATTATTATCGAAAAAACTTTTAAAATGTTGTATAGTTTTTTCTAGAAAAGGGGCCATGTAACGGTTAGCAACACGCATAATTTACCGACTACTTTTAATATAACACGTGTAACATTTTTCTCACGAATTTGGTCTGACATCATTAAACAACATAATTAACCTGAATTCGTATTGCGTCTTTCGCCATCAGCATTTTATCAAACGTTTCTTTCAATCTCACGAATGTACATTCCGACGTCATTCTGAACATTTCAACGTCAAAATGTTAGCTATGTTAACTGCGATACTTCCTGTATTAAAATCTCTCTCTCTCTCTCTCTCTCTCTCTCTCTCTCTCTCTCTCTCTCTCTCTCTCTTCACTCAAACAACTCGATGGTAAGCATCTCTGTAAACAATTAATAAAATAGATAATAAATTGTTTAATTTCTAATATGTGTGTTTCTCTACTCTCTTGTCTGCTGAGGTAAAAAGTCTACGTGAGATTGGAACCCTGGTCTCCGCTCAGCACCAGAAAGAGCCGACCAGGCAGCTGCAACAAAATGAATTTAAAAAAAACGCATCAAATTTTAATCTGATTCGTTTCCTAAAAGAAAGCCAAATCTATAAGCATGTGTCAGTATTGCCCCCATTGTTTGTTTGTTTGTTTGTGATTACAATTTATTGTAATATTTTACAATGGGCAGGGTAAATATCATGCGACAATTATTTACAACCAAACCTACTATGAAGTGTTTATATGTATGTGTGAGTGTAACATGTTTGTAAACGGGTGTCTTCTTATAACATTCAGCCGGGAATCGAACCCGGAAGATCAGGCGACCTAACCACTATGCCAACGATCCGTGACATCAAGTATGCTACATCTCACACGTTTGGTTCAGTTTTCCAGAAACTAATACATTAAAAAGAAAATACTTAACCAATAGAACCAAATTTAATGGTTTTCTTAAGGCCCCATATCTATCTTTTCTATTTCTTAGTTACAAGAAAAACTATATCATATTAAAATTAGTTATATATTCTGTTTGAATGTTTATATTTATATGATAGCCTTACTACTGATAAACGCTATCTTGACTAGAAGTTGAATCTTTGAAGGAATCCATGATTGCTGAAATAGCCAAACATATGGCATATCAAAATGATGCGAAATTTAAATAAAAACTGTTTGATTTTTGCCAAATTTTGATAATTTTATTTTTAATAATGGAATATATTTGAGATATTTTCTTGAAATATACTTCAAGAAAAGTCAATTTCATTGTGGATTATCCATGGTTTTTATTTTAAATCTGTGGATATATTGTCGTATTGTCGTTTTACCTAAAACCTTCCTAAGTTTTCCGGTAAATAAGGTGATCCAATATAAAGAGACGGTATTAGTCGATGTAGTAATGTGAAACGTCTGTAGACGCGTTGAAAAACTTTTTCCCGCCAGATCACCGAAGATAAGCATCGTCAGGCGGCGTGGTCAGTACTTAGATGAGTGATAGCTTGAGTACTGCCACTTGATGTTATAAAAGCCGGCCGCCTGTAAGATAATTGTCGTTAGACATTAAGGTACGGGTAGAGACATTACAGTAAGGGGTTCAAAGGATATAAAACAAATTACCTTCCTGGTTGAATAGTTTTTTAAATAAATGTAAACGACAATTCAAGTAAATTTAAACCAAAAAAACATTACTGTTATCGGGAAATGAATCGGGAACTGTTATCGGTTTATGTATCCTATTTAAAAAATCATTTAGATTTCAAGACATATATGAATTGTCATTACTTGTTAGTTTACTTCAAAAGCACATAAGTCAATAAATATTTAAATAATGGAGTTTTTTTATTATACATCTATGCAATGATTTATAAAAATTTGCTTTCTTAAAGTGCATAGTAGTGCAGGGTGTCTCAGAACGATCCAACTATTTCGAACACTATAATAAAAAAAATGCTTATTGTAATTAATTATTTATTGACACCAAAATGTAAACAAAGAAGGAAATTTTACTTTTTAAATATCACATTAGCTATGTGACGACCGTTTGTTTGGCGACACTCTTCAAACCTTTTGCGGGCATTATCGAAGACATTTCGAAGAATTTGCTGAGAAATTAATCTGGTTTTTTCTTCAATATTTCTTCTTAAAGCTTCCAAACTTTGTGGATTGTTCTTGTAGACAACGCTCTTAAGATAACCCCACAAGAAAAAATCAAGTGGGGTTAAATCAGGGCTCCGTGGTGGCCACTCAATGGCACCCCGTCGAGTAATCACTTTTCCGGGAAACAACTCTTGCAGTGCTGCTAGTGAGTTGTTCGTGGTATGTGCCGTGGCCCATCTTGTTGGAACCACGAGAGGCAATTGTAGTGCCTACTTTATGTAAGTCTTAGACCAAAAAAAATATGATTCGCGCTTCCTGATGCTAACACGAGGCTGTCGACTTACAGAATTCGCAACCAACTCGATGTTTCCAGGGATTCTCGCTGTTCTTGGACGACCATGATGAATATCGCCTAGTGTGTTTCCAGTAGCGTTGAATCCTGGATCCATGCGAGGATAGTGGCATTACTAGGGGTTTCTCCAATCTTGCGCAATCCATAATGAAGTCAAAATAGCCGACGAACGCGAATGAGCAATCGGTTGTTCCCGAAATACGCGCGCACGCAAAATGAGCGTGGCTCTCCCGTCTAAGGCATGGCGGCAACTAAAATGTAAGAACAGATCTTGCTAGTGCTACCCCTCACTCACCTCCACTCCGCTTTTTTTGCGTCTCGTTCACTCATAAAATAGTTGGACCTTTCTGAGACACCCTGTATTTGTGATTGGGTATTGGGTTTTTCCTCAAAGGTTCTTAGAAGTAAGCTCGCTAAAGCTTTCGATATGTGATCGTGACCTGGCAGATTGTAATATATCAATCGGAATGGAGGAGCCCCGCCGCCCGCCACATATTGCAGAGTTAGGAATAAATCGATGGCTTAGAGACCGGCGCCAGCAGCCGAACCCGGCTTACCAACACACGCCCTAACACCGTCAGTCTGAGAGCTCGCTGCAATTATCAATCTAGGGTGTCGTCTACTATATCACTATCTTCAAATAGACTTTTGATATCGTGATTTTACTTTCCTGGCTTTATGAAAAGTAATGTGAACGCGCTAAAAAATCGAGATGGAGATGGGTCAATACCCATCCGGCGGCCTCCATCCCGGTAGGCCTCAGGGCTAGTTTCCCCTAGGAGTAAATCTTCTGGCGCTCCTTGACGGTCTGCGCACCGTGCGGCATAAGCCAATCGATTACACACTCTTGACTAACAGTCGGGGGAGTCTGGAAGCAGTACTGTTTCCTATAGAACGGGGGTGGTTGCGGACCTTACGGCGACTGCTCTTGAAACGGTGCGTGAGGCATAAGCCGATCGATTGTGCATTCTGACTAACAGTTGGGGGAGTCTGGAAGCAGCACTGTTTCCTATAGAGCGGGGGTGGTTGCTGACGGCGACTGCTCTTGAAACGATAATCAGCTACCCGATTCCGGGTGAAATACCGATAGGATGCCGCGGTCCGCGATAGATTCGGTTGACACCGTTTCACCGCTACGCAAGGGAGAGGATCGCGCAACTGACCTCGAACTCGTAACCAGTCGAGAGACCGGAGTAATCTGGTCGCAACTAGAAGTAAGGGCGTGAGTCTAAGCCCGCTGGGTAGCATTCCTGGCTATCTCGCGGATAAGGCGTTGGCCTCTTACGGGCATGCGGCGGAGCTTGACGGTGGACTGTGTATGTCCTCTGCGCTCTTTAAGTGTTCTGCGCTCACTCACGACCAATCGTTAAAACTTCCTGAGGTGACGGGTTCGCCCGTTGTAGTTGACAGCTCTAGTTGTCTGGTAGACTGTGTGTATGTGTGTGTGTGTGTGTATAGCACCTAAACGCGATAGCGCCTAAACGCTTTATCCTAGAGATTTTGCTTGCATATGGAGTACATCAAGGAGGGTTTAACCCTATATATAATCAGTCAAACTGTTCGGTTTTCAGTTAGAAACCTCTGCGAATGACCACCCAAACCTGAAATCAACGCCTCTCTAGATAAGAGATATAAGCACCTAATATTATTTATTAAAACTGCACTACGTTGGGTTTTCGTGGCCAAACAAAATAAATATTTTATTATTACGCACACGAAACCCACTAGACAACTCCTGAGTGATAATTTGATTGTACCTAGGATGAAGACGACTTTCGGACAGCGACACTTCTCTTTCATAGCTACAAGACTTTATAATAAATTAAGCAGTGACATAAAAACCAGCCCCAATTGTCATTTGTTTAAAAGCAAAATAAATAAATGGCTGTTGCAAGAAGAGCGTTTATCTATCCATACCATGATCGATGTAGTAGAATAAGTTGAAGTTGACTTAACATATATTGTGCATATATGTATGTATGTGTGTATATGTGTATTCTAATGTATTTAGTATTTTTATTTCTTATATAATATTGTAATTTTATAGTAAAAATATTATTATATATATTTATGATTATTATATATATTTTTTAAATCATTATTATTTTTATTGTGTTTGGTTGATCCATCGACCCTCGTATTAAATGTAATTATATAAATTGCTTGCCCTGGAACGGGTATATATCCCAGTTGGGCAGCACTAGCCAGTGAATGAAAGAGGAAAGTTTTTGCCATTTTTTTTAAATATTATACTTATTGTAAATAGTTAATTAGATAATCCCAATAAAAATAAATAAAATATAGAAACTCATAGCGAAAGAAATTTAGGAAAATCGATTGAGCAAGTAAATAAAAAAATACGACTTGGCACACTTGATTATTAAGCCCTCAAGAGAAAACTATCAAAGCCTCCTTTAATTCATGCTGTACCCGAATCGCCGCCACCGCGTCTCATGTCGTAAATGGCAAGAGGCATAATTTTTGGTTTTCGACAATAACTTCTGAAATAGTCAGTTTTATAGTATATACTTGAAAGCATTAAAAGAGCTATATTTTCTGCCTACAAAATTTTATTTTCGAAGTAACAATAACAACGTTATAAAATATTGTATAGTTACCAGTAACGCAAAGCAAGTATTATATTCAAGATCTAAATACTGTGTAAGAAATATACTATAAGTACTAACATTACCTATTAAGGCTAATGTCATACTACTTGTATGACAAATATGCTCGGTGTTAATATAGAGGTCGTGATGACAGCACGGGAATTTCTTGTAGTGGGTGATCCGCCCGTGCTGTAATCACATCCTGTACATATATTGAAGAGATACGTGGAAAAATGATCAATGTATTTTTTTTGTGAATTTAAAATCCATTGACCATTGATTTTAAAATCAATGATATTACCTATAAACGCCATATTGTGGCTTGTTCCAATGCGTATCGAAGTATGAGTCGATTTACGAATGAAAGACGATAATCTGCCGGGTTTAATGCGTGACATCGAATGTGTTTAATGCGTGGCATTCTCAGTATCCGCGCTCATCGTCGGCTAACCCTGTCAATCAGGTCACCCTCCTTACCGAAGGAACATCACGCTCAAAATCCTACCATAAATCCTTGGCTACTTGCTAACTTGTAAACTGGAACCGGAAACAACAGATTTTTCTATTCTTTCTTAGCACATACTTAGGAGTTGTTATCATATTGTTTACATCTATGTAATATTATATGTATTTGTATGTATGGACGATTTGGTGTAACCCTTTAGTTAATTTACTTGCGTGAAGTTGTAAATAAATAAATAAAAATCGCTAGAATTTATACATACTTGTACAGAATAATATAAGTGGCTGCCCTGAGCTCTCTGACTACATCAACATATCGGATGCCCGATTTCGACGTGATGACGGTCATTAGTGGGGAAACTTCATTTGCGGATTTGTGACCTTACCACAAAATCCGGAAATCCCTCAATCCGATCTTTTGCCATTTTGAACAAAAGGCTATTTATATATTTCAATCGATAATTCGTCGATAGGATTGTATAGACGAAGCAAAATTTAAAGACACATGGAATGAGTGACGGTTAGTGTGCTTGTGTGTATGAAAGAGAAGGGTGGAACAGAGTAATGTACACCTCGCCTTTAATTATATGCTTAAATTTACCAGTAGTTTTTACCTTTAGCATATTAAGTTTTACCTTAGTGCACGAGAATTTACATTAACACTGTTAATACCTATCCTAAACTGCGCTGACATCATATACCTCGATGCGAATGAAGCAATGCTCGATAAGTTAGAGCGAGTACAAAATATCTGGATGATGTTCTTGTTTAACCTGCGGAATTATGAACACGCGCAATGGCTTAAGATTCAAACTAGCAGAAATCCACACATAGTATCAATGCTGGATAATATGTTCAACAATCCCACCTCACCATCTTATCTATTAAGGATACGGTCGCCCTGCTAGGATATCATAATCTCCCACTCCGATTAAGTCAGAATAACAACTTTTGCATCCCTGGTAATAATACTTCGGCAGGTGGCATAGCGGTTAGGTCGCCTGATCGTGCATTGTAGGGTTACGGGTTCGATTCCCGGCTGGGTCACCATTTTCCGTTGGGATAAAATTAACGGAATTGCATTTGAATTCTGTCGAATGCGATAACAACACATACATTTACATACAACTAGAGCTGTCAACTACAACGGGCGAACCCGTCACCTAAGGAAGTTTTGACGATATTAGATCATTCTGTCTCCCGTGAGGTGAGCGTAGAAGACTTGGGAGGAAAACCGTCCACTGTCTAGTTACGCCACTCGCCCGTCAGAGACCAAAGCCTAACAGCGAGGCACCTGGAAAGGTGCCCAGCAGGCAGCCTCGCCCCCTGACTATCAGTTTTGGAAGGATATCTTCGTCTGGAATTAACCATTAGGATACCTCCAACCTCCTTGCTCTGGGGTCCGAATTCACTTGCGCGACCTTTACTTGCCGTATGTTCAGCGGTGATTCAGTTTGAATTTATCGCGGACTAAAGGCATCTTTTGCTCGGCAGGTCAACATACACCCCGCTGATTAGGAGACAGTATGTTTCCATAGTCTCCAGACTCCTTTCGCAATTAGTCAGAGTGCACATCCGATTTGCTAATCGCTCTGCTTGCTCTCTTTGTTTGCTTGCTTTGTTACTGAGAGACATTTAATTTAATTACTGGATTTCAACAACTGTACATGCGCATACATAGTTACATTTTGCTAAGACCACTTACTACCTGAGAAAAATATCTGAAATGGGCGGACCCGCGAAGAAATAGGCGCGAAGAAATAGGCGGGGGAGAAATACGCTGCTGTAGGCTTTGACCAATAACAAACAATCCAGAGTCGACGAAGCATAAGGCACACGAGCGTATGCGCCGGCGAGCGGGCGGACACTAAACGTTCGATCGCAGCGCTGTCACAGTAAAACTGTATTTGCGCAGTAGTGGTATACAGGTGTTAGGTAATGGTAAAGCATATTTAGCGTAACTGTCAGAGAGCTTTCACGTTTTAATTATTTGTAACTAATTTATGGCCTAAATCAAAAATGTGAAGTAGGAAACTGGAAATCTGTAAAACCGAATGCTATAAATTTGCTACAATATTATCATCATTGTTGTTTATCAATTGATGGTTTATTAGGTATCAGTGTACTATTTTGACTTTGAAATTTTTTCATATGTAAAGTTTCAATAATCTGTAAAGATTTTAGAAAAATATATTGAAATTGAATAGATTGATATTGCTTTGAAATAAAGAAAAAAAGAAAAATATGTTGTGTTAATAAGGAATATTTAAAAAGATTTAATGATGTAGGTAATTTTTGAATAAGTTTGAAGTAGTCAATTATTGGGAAAATGGTAACAATACTCCTAATGAAATTAACCATTTAATTTGTGAAGTAAATCTCGCCCGTACCGTTTCGTACGTGTCAAGCGTGAAATCGGCGTGAATCGACGGCCTTGAGAAAAACGTCCATAAGTTATAAACCACTATACGGATCATAAAAAGAAGAACTGTAAAATGATCGCATTGACTATGAATTTTTATAACTGCCCATTAGACATTTTGCCGTAGGTAGGCGATCGTCCCGAGCGGGACGTAACACATTAGAGGGGTGATAATATAGAGTAATAACATGTTATATAATCACATTCAGCATACCTTATAGATTTTTGCAATAAACTCTAAATCACCAGTGCTCAGCGCTTTTTATACTATTTTTCAAAAAGTTAAACTTTTTAAATTCAAAAACAAACACAATTTTCTTATAAAAAGTTGCTTACTTGCTCTTACTGATTCACCCCATTCAAGGATGCTGGTTAATTTAAACTCATCCTGTATAATTGGCGCACGCATTTAGGTATGTATGTAGAGATACCTGCGCTTTCGCCGGCGCCAATTAAATGCAAATACCTGCTAATAATACCAATTTTAATGGAAAATCATTAGAAAGGTATTTTCAGGTATTGCAGGTTGGCTTAAATACATATACTTGATTAATTCAGTATCGTGGTATCGGAAAATATGCATAGAAATATATATATTAAACTCATTCCCTAGATATTATTATACTTAACAAAAAAGAAGCGGAAACCGTGCGGCAAGTTTAAACACCATTTCGGACGATCCGTGCGCTAGCCGTACTAAGCCTCTCCCTTCTCTCTGGCTAGATTTCCACTCATAACTAATGTTGCCACATATTTTTCCTTCTGCTTTATTTTATCCGCGAAAGTTGGTCCTTGGCCAAACCGTGAATTTCGCTGCGACGTTTATCTCTGAAAATTTGGCAATTGGCCGATAGAAAAGGTATCTCGACTATTC
The DNA here is from genome assembly GCA_944548615.1 of Micropterix aruncella. Classification (NCBI taxonomy): domain Eukaryota; kingdom Metazoa; phylum Arthropoda; class Insecta; order Lepidoptera; family Micropterigidae; genus Micropterix; species Micropterix aruncella. The sequence continues at coordinate 12,431,129 of OX155956.1, forward strand.
AAATTTAGTATACCTATAACTAAGGCTTACATACAGACTATTCTTGATAGTAATGTTATGAGGAGAAGTGTATACATTGTATATATTACAGCGAGTTTCTCTATTTGTTAAAATGACGCATTGCTTTAGAATGTGAGAGTCGGGATAAACAAACAGCTTCATGTAGAAAACACTTTTGAAAAAGAGACTAAATAGTCATAAACCCAACAAAAGCGATAATAATGAAATTTTCAAGTACTAAAAAAAGAGACGATAATATTGCGAATAAAATGGATTCAGATAAAATGCATAATATCAGTAACACTAAATTCCATATTGTCACTAACCCTAAATTACCAGAAACACTAAATTCTCAGAAATATTAAATTACCAGAAATTACAAAGGGTGAACCCGTCACCCCAAGCTGGTAAAACAATATGAGATCGTTCATTCAGCCGTGGGATGAGCGTAGGAGATTTAGAGACAATACAAATCTACAGTCTAGCTATGCCAACATACTAGTCAGGGACCAACGCCTTTCGGCGAGGCACCGAGAAAGGTAGCAAGCTAGCAGCCTCGCAGTCTGGTACCATCAGGATACCTTCTTCCTGCCGTCTGGTTACAGGATCGAGGTCGCTTGCGCGGTCTTCTCCCTTACTTAGCGGTGATACGGTGTCTACCGAATCTATCGTGGACCACGGCATCCTTTGCCCGGCTCTTCACCCGGTATCGGGTAGCCGAATGTTCATTTCAAGAGCAGTTACCGTAAGGTAAACAACTACCTCCGCTCTATGAGAAACAATATTGTTTCAGACTCCCCCGTCTATCAGAGGGATTGCACAATCGATTGGCTGACGCCGCACGGTGCGCAGACCGCCCAGGAGCGCCCGGGCGGTTGACTCCTAAGGCAGAGGACTGCGCAAACAACCTCGAAACCGTAACCAGTCGGGAGACTAGAGAAATCTGGTTGCAACTGGTAGTAAGGGGTTGAGTGTCGGCCCGCTGGGTGACTTACCTGGCTATTTCGCGGTAAGGCGTTGGCTTCTTACGGGCATGTGGCGGAATTTGACGGTGGACCGTTTTGTCCCAAGTCTTCTGCGCTCACGTAACGGGAGACAGAACGATCAATATCGTTAAAACTTCTTGAGGTGACGGGTTCGCCCATTGTAGTCAAGAGATCTAGTTGATTGATTTGATTAGTGTAGCTTGTATATGAGATACATACTAGCGGTCGCCCGCGGCTTCGCTTCGCGTCGAGTTTCATATCAAGTTAGTTTAAAAAGATTAATGTTTATTTGCCTTTTCAGACACTACCTATAGGTAGATAGTTCAATCATTTAAATAATGTATTTTCGTTTCACACGTTTTTCTCTTAGATTGACGTAACAATTGAAGCAAAGTTATAACCTAGCTTTTGTGTGGAATCTAAAATGGGTTCTTTAAAACTCTGGTACGAACTACCTGACTTACCGAGCGATCGACCACCTGACTATTGTTGGTACTTCGCCCAACATATCAGTCAACAAAAGAATTGGATTCTAGAAATCCATAACTGCAAACACTCTTAATATTACACGCGTCAACCTACATTGAATTCTATATAATTTCGACAATTAAGGGAGACACAGCCGATGACTAATATCATTTCTCCTAATCGATTCAAATCGGACATACTCACTTCCCCCACGCACGGTATTGCGTCATTTAACGCGCTATATAAACCCATACATTCGATCGATTATTCATCATCCTCCAGCGGCAGTCAACCGCATCGTTCACGAGTACACGCGCTCTTCGTCATCTTCTGGCAGTCAGCCACTCCGGACATTCTTCAAATCTATCGCCGCGCTTCACACTTCGGTCACGCAACTACGACATCACTTTCGAGCACACACTATCTACACACCCCGCGACTTATCATTCGAGGCGTTACAACTGGCAAGCATCAAATACCTTCTGCAATAAACCACTTCAACTGCAACAAGACGACTTTTACAACGGAACAAACCCCTTGATGAGCTCCACACCTCACTCACGAGCAATAGGAGTCTAGTGAGGGGTGGTCCCTCACACTATAATATGAAAGCTCAGTTAATTGTGAATTGTTTTATGATATTCAAAATGCTTTAAGTAATTTGTTATAATAAGTAAATATATTTAAAATAATAAAAAAAACATGACTTTCATTACAGAACTACTGTATTTATAATTATTTCTATTACGGTTTTTTATGAAATATTTGTGGTTTACGTATTTATCCATATATATACATGTTTATTTCCGGAATGTACTCAATCAGACCTTTCATTTGACACTAAGCACGATATATTTCTGTTAATTTATTGACATTTGGACATTTAGACAATTACTTACTTAATTACCCTTTGAACTCTCGGCATGACATAACAATTCTAACAATACTGCATACTTTCAAATCGGCTTGAGCGTTTAGAATTTATAGTGGAATAAAGAAACCAAAAATATACATAGATGAACCCTGAACACATTATGCTCTTTTTTTGTTGGGCAGTCGTGTATAATAGGCACGACTTAACATTAAAGACTATTCTAAAGAAAATTCCGAAAGTACAAACAAGATGTAATCCGATTACCTTCAATAAGATTCTGATGATTGATTTTATTGTGATAATATAAATAATGGAGCTTTTACAGATTTGAGTAAGAGGAGGTAGAGAACAAAGAGAATATTAATTAAAGGAACAAATACAAGCGAAAATACCGTCAGTTGGTAAAAATAAATTTATTTGTCCCGTAGAATTTGCCGCAATCTGTTAACCAGTTTATTTACAGCTGTTGATTGTGTTACTCAGCCACACGCAAGTGTGCTTTTCCTTCGAAAAGGTCACTGCGAACAGGTTTACTGAAGACATGCTAAACGAGGCAATTCGTACCCTATTTAGGTACCTGAAATGCAACATGAGTAAAGAAAGAAGGGTTGATAAGTTGACATGCAAACCTGCAACAAGCCTCAGAATAGCCATTTTAAATATTTCCTATTGTGATCATTATTTAGTGATCATTAGTTATAATTTGTAATGGTGACGGTAATATAGTACGGGGTGTTATTACAGCACGGGCTTTTTTTTCTGTGGGTGAATCAGTACAATGTAGTAAGCAACTTTTGATAAAAATTTTTGGAAAAAACTGAACAATAAACTTTTTTTTTTTAAAAAAAAATTTTTTTTTTGAAAATTTGTTTTTTTAATTTTATTTTTAAATATTATGAAAAGCTATGATCACGATGCGCTATCCAGCGGTTGGTAAAATGTCGCTGATATTGTTTATTTACGACTTATTACCTACCGCTGGATGGCGCAGCACGCTCAAACGCTTCTCAAACCTTTATTTAACAGTCAACTTCTTCAAATTTTGTAATAAAAAAAAAAAACAAAAAATATTTTTTTTTTCAAAAAAAAAAATTTTTTTGGTTTTTTTTAAAATTATTTATCAAAAGTTGCTTACTACGTTGTACTGATTCACCCACAGAAAAAAAAGCCCGTAGTGTAATAACACCCTGTACGTATATATTTCTTTTTCTTTTTATTTTTTTTCAAATCGCCGAATATGTGAGCTAAAAACTAGAGAGCTCGCTGCCCTGGAACAAGTCCTGGCACTTAGTTGGGCAGCAGCAGTACATACCTGCTAATGCTCATATCGGCCGTGTTCAATTTTAATTTTAATAATATATTTCTTTTATTGATATGATTGTTAGTGAGACTTATGCATTGTAAATGAATTGTTAAATTAATTAAATAAATAAATAAAAATAAACCATTTTTTACTATTGTTGCCTGGCGAGGAATGAGGGAGAGGATAATGTGGTGTATTTGATTAGTGGCTGTGTGAAAGCAAGTGTTTCTTCAATAGCTTTATAAAAGTGAGCAACGAAGGTGCATGTCTGACAGAGTATAGGAGCTGATTGCATAAGCGTGCAGAATGGACCGTAAAAGAGTACGTGTAAACAGGATAGTGATATAACGGAATGGCGAGTGTGCTATCCCGACCTGATCGAAGTGGAAGATCGTAGCCTCCCAAAGGGTGAAATTCCTTTTTGGGATAGGTGGGCGAAGTGGTGTTATTAAGGATTTTGAATAGTAGCGACAACCTATGCAAAACAAAGTCAAAATCATGTTCACTATTTTCTTTAACTATTTTAAGGAGTTGTCAACTCCAAATTCCTTCCTAAGCTGCTGAGGGGCGCCCATACAGTCAACAGACAATATTTTTTAAGGTTATGAGGCGACTGTGATAGAAGTTTTTCTGAAGTAAGCAGATTTACACACACTCACACACACATACATATAGTCATTTAATGAAAATATATTTTTTGGATTTTCAGGATTTTAAAACATAGACACCTGATACAAACTCGAATTCTAGAGTTTGCTCTAAAATAACACATACGTGTAACACAATGTATTTTTTGAGAAACTGAAAAAGAGGCAAAAAATGTTATTGTATTGAAATTGAGCAAAGAAATTACCGTTAGCAATTTGTCTTACTTGTTTTGTTTGAAAAACGATTAAGAATAAAAGCTACCTGCGTATATTTTTGTGTAAAGCACATATTTGAAATTTTAGGAACATTCTTTAATTTTTAGTCATCTCCTAAGTCTGATATTAAGGCTGGATCAATATCAATAACAGACATACAACATACAAAAGTAAAATTTTCAGCAATTACATACAAACTATCAGACAGACACAGATAGAGTGGCAAACAAACATAAATATTATTTTATAAAATCGTAATGCCTCAAAAAATGTAAATCCACTAAAATCTCTAAATTAAAATACTTTCTATATTTTTTACTGCAGTAAAATAAAAATATAACTTGATTTTAATTTAGTAATGCGATTTTAAGACCGCAGAAGCCGAAATAGAAATGGGGGCTCATATTTTGTGCCAGATACATAAATTAGTCCTTGACTGGTTCTAGCCTAATAACTAGCTACATGTATATAGAGCAGAAACACGCTAAAAACTGGCTGAAAAGTGGCTGAGAAAAGTACCACTAATATGGCATTTCCTTTTCCTCTATTAGCATTAATGGCTTCAGCTATTTTCAAGACACGTTAGGAATAAATTGCTGAATCTTATGGGATTTTAAGTGATCAATTATAAATTGTTATGTATGTGAAATTATATTTTTTTATATCTGGAACAGTTACAAACTCATGGTTGGGAGAAGATGGAGACCTGTGTTCGTTTTTTTCTATTTTCAGTGACATCTTCTTTTGCAATCCACTAATGCACTTCAAACTTTGTCAAAATATTGGATATATAATGTAGTTTTTCAACATATATTTATATAGTAATACAAGATGAGTTATTAATTAATGACATCCTTGAAGTGGGTGAATCAGTACGAGCAAATATGCACATAATATGATAATTTGGAAGGACATCATGGTAACACACATGCAACAAATACCAAAAAGTTTTTTATGAAGACAGACAAGATCCAAGAAGACCAATTGAGAGTGCAACAATCGAATTTGATTAAATCTTCCCGATTGGACAGAAATTAACGACACATTTTAATTAAAACTAGAATAAAAATACCACTATTTCCTAAAACTTTAAAAATAATGTATCTTGACTATGTTATAAAATCGGTTCAGGAAGAATCGCAGAGGCTAAGTCAAAGAAAAAAACTCTTACTCCAGGTACTCTAGACCAGAGCTAAAAAAAAAACAAACAAAACCACTATTATCTCAATAACTACTCTAAAAGGAAAATTTTCAAAGGAAATATTAGGTACTATTTCGACTACTTTCCAACAACAAACAACAACTACTTTCCAACAACAACTACTTTCTAAACAACTTGTTTCGTATCAAATATTAGAACACAACAATAACTTCTATGTTAGACCTCGACTGACAATTACCTACTAGCAGACTTAAGTTGTTGTCATTTACTGCCTTACATCCAAATCACACTTTTATATATCTTTAACGGAAAACATTCTAAGGAGAGCAGTTGTAGACAAACTGAAAGAAAACCAAATGAATACAGCTATCGATACCATTGGCCTATGTAAGTAGACAAACTATAAGGTTCCAACAAGTTGAACCCACGACATACAATTTCCAACGGAATGTCAACGAGAGAAACTCAGCTACTAGTTTGGTTATTACTACAAGAAGTTTGTGTCTAGCGATTTAATCTATTGCTATCGATTCAGTAAAGTTAGGGCTTTACATCCATTTTTTCATGAAGATCAACAATCGCTCGCTACAATCGAAAAATTCCTTCTGAAGTCAAAAGCTTTTTCTAGTTTTTAAAATCTGCAGTTAAGTTCTGTCAAGTCGGGACGATTCAATCGAAATCGATTGCTGCACCTCCAGTTTCTTCAAAATAAAGGTATTTTATGTATAAAAACACACTACTCCATAATATTACTGCTAAAGCAAAGCACCTCACGCGGGTGTCGTAAAGCCGCTTAAAGGAGGCTTAGACACGATAGAGTTAACGTGCTACTGATACTGAGCCGATGGGTCGTATTCCTGCGGTAGACGCGTACGTACGACTGCATCTATTTTCAATATCATGTTGACGTAATAATCTACGAATTTCCACTTTTTGCGCAGACATGACGTCAAAATTATATCACTGCAGATTTAATCCATTTATGCGTATATCACTCTGCCGCATATCTTCTCTTCCGGCCCCTTGACAAAAATACCGTCTCTCTTTCGTGCAAACGATGTACGGTTAATTGAAATTCGTTGTTTTTTTTATTCGACTTTTAACCTTTATAAGTGTAGTTTGTTTTCTATATAAAGATCGCAAAAATCACTCAACTGCTCTTTGCAACATCAAGTTTAGGAAACAATAGGTTGGTAGGTATCATCTGTTAGGTAATAACATTAAAATCATATTTCGAATCAAGAACGTGACTATGCATTGTATTATAATCTACGGAAGAGCTTGAGGTTATATTTAACTTTGTAATGTTTTATTAGTAGATAGATTCTGAACTCTAAAGTTGACTTCTTTAAACGAACTTCAATTTGATGCTATCCAGCAATGTTTTCTTTCACACCTGAATATTTCTATTTAATAAAAGCGTCATATCTGTAAATAACAAAATGATACAGAAAGACACTAACACATGTTTGGCAAGTTTTTGGAGATTTGGTACCCGGGAACAATCCTTTCATGTTTTGTTTTGTTTTGACATGGGCAACTACGATGATTTCTTCAGAAGTTAGTTAACTTTAGTTAACTACGATGATTTCTTCAGAAAATTTCTATTTAACTCAAAAGTTCTCTGAATCAGTCCAACCTTTTTTACACGACTGCCCAACAAAGTATTAGTGTAATATGTTCAGGGTTCATTTATGTATGTTTCCGTTTCTTTATTCCACCATAACTTCTAAACTCTAAAACCGATTTAGAAGTGTGTGGTATTATTGGAATCATTATGTCATCACGGGTGTCATAGGGTACCTAAACTGTCCAAATATTAAGTAAGCAGTTGTTTAAATGTCCAAATATCAATAAATAACCAAATATATCGTACTTAGTACTTGTCAAATGAAAGGTCTGATTAAGTACATTCCCGAAATATACATGTATCTCTATGGTTAAATATATAAACTACATATACATCATACAAACTATAATAAAAATGATTATAAATACAATAATTCACTTTATGTAACGGCAGTCGCATTTTTTATTCTTTTTAATATAATTACTTGTTACAATAAGATTCCATTATGGGTCTGGGGTATTGGAGACATTGAATAACAGAAAAAGAGAAAAATTAAAAGAAAAACAGGATATTTTTGTAAATAGCCCAATTTATTCATTTTGATAATCGGAGATGGATTATTATATTAAAATTTGTTGTCCATATATCTATTACATTATTTTGGTTGTTGTAATTTTATGTTTGAGTATTTTTAATTTGACTCTTTTATAACTGACTATTCGTTTTTATATTTGGACTATCAGTATTTCTCCCGTACGTTAATCTGATACTACTATTGTAATAGCTAAAACGAATCTATCAAAGACTCACCTTTCATAGTAACCAAAAGCGCCGCCACCGCGATTCTTCTGCTTACAGGTATCGTCCAGTCGAAGGTGCCAGGACAGAACGCTTTCTTTCTGCTGCGCTGCTGAATTGGCTTCATTTCCATTTTCGGAACAGTTTACAGCATTGTATCTTTGACATTCAGCTCTTTTTCATTTTAATTTCGTAACGAAAACACTATTCTTCTTAATTTTATAAATTATAATGGAACCAGTCAAGTTTTTCTGCAGCTAAACAGCGTAATAATATGCACTAGATTAAGCATCGTGAGTTTTAAGTGTTTTTGGATACGTGTACGATTCGATGCGCCGAAACTATGACGTCACCTGTAAACAAAGAATAATAAGCTTTAAATAAAGAATATGAGGTAATAATTTAAAATAGTTTTCTTACTATTCGTTTAACAATCGATGCTAATAAAAAACCGCGAAAAGAGGTGGTAGTTCAAGGTACATTTGATTGTCTAGAGTCTAGCTAATAAGGATGTATGTATAATAACTATTAGCGTAAACATTCTCTCAAATTTATTGTTCTTTTGTTTACTTAGTATACACATTATAAATAGGATAGAAAACGAATTTACCGCGTGAAATTTGTAGGACCCGACGTTTCGGTGACGTTGCAGCCGCCGTTGTCAGACAACGGTGGCTGCAACGTCACCGAAACGTCGGGTCCTACAAATTTCACGCGGTAAATTCGTTTTCTATCCTATTTATAATGTCAAACAACCGCGATAGCCTTCGATTTTATAGTATACACATATTTATAAAATAAGTTATAAACATATTTATTAAAAAATAATAATGTCCCCCTTAGTACAGGCTATAGCCTAGTTAGATAGCATTAAATTAGGATTACTGGCAGTTTTTGGAATATCATATTATCGGTTTTATGGTACTGATTTTTTTTTAATGACAATTTTGTTATACAGTTTGTCCATTTAACTGTAGATGATTGTTTTTTACAAATTAAATTAAATACGTTTTGCATAGAATAACTATGACAAATTAATGTGTAATATTAGGTAGGACTTCTTGTTCTTCGTCTAGTACCGACTTCTTCAAATATTGGCGATGATTGTAGCTATGTATCTTCACTCTCGAAGCTGCTGCCGAAACAGACATGTTGATCTCTGTTTATATTGCTCCATGTCCTTGTTTGTCCTTCTTCTGCCTGGTCTTCGATGACCCTCAATTCTTCCTTGCATTAATATTCTGTATTTTGACTCATTACGTATCCGAAATATTGGAGTTTCCATTTTTCTCCCTTTCCCCTCGTCCCTTCTGGCTCGTATGATTTTTACACTCATGAATTTCGTGATTATTTTCATGTAAAACCGGCTGATATTGAATCTGATATACTTGATACGAACACAGCTCTTGGATATATATCATATTAGGCTTAAAAGCATGGACTAAAAAGCATTAACCCTTACTAAGGTACAATCAATTGTAATTGTTGGCCAACAAATATTGTCATATATTTCTGTTCTCACCTATCTGAGAGCTAATGGGCCCTGTTTGAGTTGGACACGAAGACCCATTCGTTCAGGTTCGGTCATGCTAACGGGTCAACACCCATCCGGCGGCCTCCACGGAGAAGGGAGAGCCATTGTATGACGCTGGCCTGCGGGCCAGTCGCCCATAGGAGTCAACCTTCGGGCGCTCCTGGACTGTTTGCGCACTTTAGGGAGCTAACGGGCCCATGATGAGGTGGCCACGATGACCCATGTGTTCAGGGTCGGTCACACTCACAGGTCAACACCCATCCGATGGCCTCCACGCATGGGGTGCGAACCTGGGTAGGACACTGGGTCAACCAGTCTCCCCTGGGAATCAAACCTCTGGCGCTCCTGGACGGTCTGCGCACCGAGCGGCGCAAACCTATCGATTGTGCTCTCCGACTAACAGTCGGGGGAGTCTGGGAACTGTATTGTTTCCTATAGAGCGGGGGTGGTTGTCTACCTTACGGCGACTGCTCTTGAAATGACCATTGGCCATCCGATCCCGGTTCAGAGTCGGGCAAAGGACGCCTTGGTCCGCGATAGATTCGGTGCACACCGTTTCACCGCTTCGTAAGGGAGAGGACCGCGCAAGCGACCTCGAACTCGGAACCAATCGAGAGACCGGAGAAATCTGGTCACAATTGGAAGCAAGGGCGCGAGTGTCGGCCCGCCAGGTAACATACTGGCTATCTCGCGGTAAAGGCGTTGGTCTCTTGCGGGTTGTGGCGTAGCTAGACGTCGGATTTGTTATGTCCAAAGTCTTCTACGCTCACTGCACGGTCGATAGAACGATGAATCGTTAAAACGTCCTGCGGTGACGGGTTCGCCCGTTGTGGTTGACATCTCAATATGTTTGCGCACCGTGCGGCGTCAGCCAATCGATTGTGCACTGCGACTAACAGCCGGGGAAGTCTGGGAACAGTAATGTTTTCTATAGAGCGGGGGTGGTTGTTAACCTTATAACAACTGCTCTTGAAACGACGAATCGGCTACCAGATACCGGGTGAACAGCCGGGCAATGGATGCCGTGGTCCGAGATAGATTCGGTAGACACCGAATCACCCCTTCATAAGGGAGAGGACCGCGCAAGCAACCTCGATCCTGTAACCAGTCAGTAGTTAGGAGGTATCCTAAAGGTTAATTCCAGACAGAGATATCCTTCCAAACTGGTAGTCAGGCTGCATTTTTCGGTGCCTCTCCGTAAGGCGTCGCATTGGCCTCTGACGGGTAGGTGGCGTAGCTAGACTGAGGATTGTTTTTTTGTCCCAAGTCTTCTACGCTCCCCTCACTAGAGACAAAACGATCAATATCGTTAAAACTTCCTGAGGGTTCGCCCGTTGTAGTTGACAGCTCTAGTTGTTCTCACCTATCTCTTGGTTCCTAATGGTATCGCCTGTACTGACTAATATTCTATATTTTCCCTTATTCGATTGTTTACTTCAAATCTCGACGCTCAGTCCATCCACGAAATGTTGATCATTATTCTGTAAACCTACAATTTCAAAAAAATCCAGTTTCTTACACAGGATCTGAGTGAGGGTTTCGCCTTACAATCAGTGCCGGATTAACCCATATAGAGGCCTCTAGGCCGTCGAAATCTGTCGAGTGATCTATCAGGGGACCCTCTTTGGGATGTCAAACTTACTAGCGACGATATAGTATAGAATAGACGTGTATATAAACAAAACATGATCGCACCGGCAAAGTTAGCCGTTAAACCTTTCTGGCAACGCTCATGTCGCGTACAAAAAACGCGCATATAAACGAAATACGATTGAGCAGGCTGGCAGGGGTCAGCTGTGGATAATTTATAACAATTTTATTGGGTCCTTGCCTATGAAGTTGCTATTCAATAAAGGAAATTTAAGGCCAAAAACTTTGTATGAAACATGTATATTTAATTGATAGAGATATTTACTCCTATTATATATCCAGATTTGATGGGAGTTGCCTAATTCCTCTCCTGTAAAACTCTTGCGGAAAGGAACCAATGAATGAGAAAGAATCAATAAAGAGTAACTGCAACTCCTGCAACTTTGCGTCTGTTTACAGTGAAATCTGTGGTTATACGTTGTCATGCAGAATCAGTGGCGATGAGCGATTGACTTGGATCGGTTATTTAATCACTAGCTTCTCCATCATTGTTTGTAGTACTTAATAGTACACATTTACGGTAACCGTATAGCCAGACTGCCAGAAGCTGTAATAGAAAACTCCGGCACAGGATCTCATATTTGAAATTAATGCAAATATTCATTATTATCATGGTTGCACAAACGAAAATATTTGAGCAAAAACAAACGACGGAAAAACAAATAAACAGCTGATCCTTATAAAAAATAATATGGACTTAAACTAAAATTTATTTGAATTTGAAATTCCAACTATTCAAGCTATCCACACGTGAAAATGGCCAGTGTGAAAAAACAGCAATTACATAGGCAAGGACCCAATATTATTAGTCGGATCAAAATATTCATTTAACATGTTCTCCTTCGAATTTCAAATCAACGATTTATTTCTATCTATTATATTTGTAGATAATAAGCTGTATTATAGTTGTAGATAATAAGCTGAGATGGGCTGATCATATAGACTTATTGTCTTCAAGGATCAGACGTCTGGCATACATATTTAAAGATTTAAGGAATATTCTAGACCCCAAAACATTACGCCTTGTGTCAAAGCATTTTGAGTTACGGGATCATTGGGTGGGGAGGTTGCTCCAAAACAATTATCCATCAAGTAGAGGTAGCACAGAAGCTGATAATTAAAATTATCACCCGTAAACCATACAGATACCCGTCAGAAAAACTTTTTGAAGAGTTCAGTGTAATTGAAGTAAGGCAACTTTATTTAAAATTTTGTCTGGTTTTTATTCAATTTCAAAATAAGAGAGCGCCCACACAACAAGCACACCGAACAAGGCGATCTGTGGCGGATATGTTAGACGTCCGTCGAACGAAAACATCTTTTGGTCAGAGGCATCTTATGAGTATAGGCCCCAGGATATACAACGAATTGAATGAGTCGATAAAAATCGTATACAGTAAAGACCAATTTAAAAAACGGTGTCACAGGTGGCTTCTGAATGAAGGTCGGGATATTAGCCACCAAATATTTGATATTCTTATGTAATTTAATTTAAATAAATTGAATTACTATTATTATTATTTTATTAAATCGCTTTTCTTGTTTCTCTCTTTTTTTAATTGAATTATATTGAAATATATATTGTAACTTGTAACATGGACATTTTATATATAATTGTATCCTCGGACTATTTAAATATGATTCTTTAAATATTTATTCAAGATATCATTTTTTCCTTTATTTCGATTCATTAATAATATTTTTATATTTTATTGTATTTATTACGACATTATATTATTATTATTCAGTTTAATTATTTCACCATTTACTGAATGTTATTTTTCTAGCACACTACAGCTACATTTACATCACACTACACTACACTACAGTTACATCACACTACACTCAAATTACAATGTTTATTATTATTAGTTAATTTTTAGTATTATTTTATACCTACCATATTTTTTAAATTAAGTATTCTAAAGTATGCACAAACCACTCTACTTGGTACGCTTGCCTTAGTACGGGCCTAGGCCTAGTTAGGCGGCGTTGATTTAAAAAAAATTGGTCTGCGGTGCTTTCTATTTTGCTATTACTTACATTTAAGCCTATAATGTTAAACTTACAATGTACTGCTATAAAAATGTGCTTTTCTTTAATAAATAAATAAATAAAATAAATATTAGAAATAATTAAAAAATATATCATTTCAATGATCCCTTGTCGCAGGGCCCCTAAAAGGCGTGGGGCCATAGGCCGGTACCTACTTGGCCTATTGGATAATCCAGCACTGCTTCCACTCCATAGGTGGAGAATACGTAGCAATTTGCCATTAGTATTGTGAGGTGAAGCGATAAGCTACAGCTGAAGAGAAGTTTCTTCATCTCAAAGAAGATTGTAACGATAGTCTATCACTTCAGCTGAACAATCACTCAACATCTCATAATATCGTATGATATACGCAGTTGATCGCTTAATGTACGTCTCGACCAAAAATAGTTTATAGAATGGTCTGCGCTTTTTCGGCTCTCCCTCTGATAACCGTCTAACCGCGATCATCGTTGTAAAAAGTCACAACCGTGGGTCACGCCGGTCAACGCAAGCCAAATCGGAGTTTACAAAATCACGAATTCATGGTACGTACTCACTTTAACACTGCGACATTTCACACTCTGCACTCAATCTGATACTGATTGCCTTGTCTCTCTCTTTTCTACTAGAAATCCGAAAATTGGACGGCCTTCGCAGCATTAGGGCCCTCTTGAGTCTTGCCAGTCGAAAGGTAGGAAAGTTTTATTTGCTTGCTACATTTTTCATTTTCCATAGTGGATATCGCTTGTTTAAAGATAAAAAAAGTCTTTGTAGTATGCTTTAATGAAACTGTCGTGTGTATGTCTTGTACATTTAAGATTTTTTAACCGATCACTCTGATTATGAATCTGTAAAAATCTTTGCTCTATCTCTATAAATAAGCGAAATATAGGCGTTTAAATTAGCACCTAACAACTACTATAGCGCTAGATTGAGTGAGTTTTTTTAAAACCATTCATAAACACTGCCATATGGCAGTAGGGTTAAGTTAGTTTTTTTTAAAACGCTTCACAGCCAACTATATGGCTGCAGGAAAATTTAGTTAAAAAAAACACTGGTACCTAAACTGCATAAATTCCTTTTCGTTTTTCATAGATGTTTTCCCTTTTATAATATACTGTCCAACAAAAAAGGAGTGTAATGTGTTCAGGTTCCATTTATGTATGTTTTCCGTATCTTCATTCCACTATAACTTCTAAACCCTAATAAGAAATATGTAGTATTGTTAGAACCGCTATGTCATTCCGAGTATCATATCTTAAGTGTCAAAATATCGAGTAAATAGTTGTCTAAATATGCAAATCTCCATTAACATAAATTAGAATAAAAGAATAATAGAGTAACTTTATTGTGCTATAAAAACACTACCTAATGAATATTATACTGGTTTTATAAAAAAAACAATTTATGCACAAATGGCGGACTTATCGCTATAGCTATTTCTTACAGTCAACCATAAATATAGTGTCAAATAATAATCGTGTTTAGTGTCAAATAAAAGGTCCAATTGAGTAAATTCCAAATATATATATATGGATAAATAAAAAAATACATGTATAAATAAAAAAATAAATAAATAAAATACATAAATAAATTTAAAAAAACAATAGTTTACTTTTTGTAACGGCAGTCGTGTTTTTTATTCATTTTAATATATTTACATGTCTTATACTTGTATATAAAAAAAACCTCTATAATTCTTATTTTTTGTGTACTTTTTTGTAGTTTCATATAATAAATAGTCCCCTTTCAAATGTACAAATATAGGCTCCCGTGTGCTCCTTCAGTATGCAAGTGTGGAAGTAGTCTTAATCTCTTCGTTTGACCATGTAGAAACATAATTTTGATGGTGGCACTCTCAAAAATGGTGCGTTTGGGCGCTGCGGGCCAAAAACAAAATGGCCGCCATCAAAAACACGTTTTCCTATTTATATCAGTAACCGTTGAAGATACGAAAAAATGTTTTTTACAAAAAATGTAGCTACACAAATTATACATAGAAAAGGTCCTTACAACTTTCTTTGTATAACTAACCGTTGTCTCAAAAAAATTACTTTTGTAAAAAGAATAATCAAAAAATAGAAATTTTAGGGTTTTGCAAGTGAATATTTATATGTACGTCATTGTTGTTGGGAGTTTTATTGGCTGCCGCAAGACCAAATGTACATTATGTACACCCCGTCAAAATGCCGCAAGACCATATTTGGCCACCCGAGTCGAGCCGCACACGGCATTCGTTTTCGAGGTCAGGCTAGGTTTTCAAACTAGCTTGCACGTATATGGATATGGTGCAAGTAATGATGAATTTCATAAGAGCTGTAAGAACATCTGATTGGAAACTGTATTTAGCATCCCTCCACGAGTTTGTTAAATACTTCTTTACATTTAATAGACTTAACTATGCTAGAATGATCACCTTATATCTTTCAGAGATGGAAAACTTGGAATCAACAGATCCAGAAATCTGGAAACAGTTTATGGAAGGTAATTGGGTAGTGAACAGAAGTAAAGTACCATTTTGTTCTCTAGGTGCGGATGAGGCTCTGGAACACCAAAATCGAAAACTAAAGGTACATGGAGGACTTGTGGGTATAACACTCAATGAGAATGCTCGAAATCGATTCTTCCTTGCTAATTCGGAACTAACTAGAATTGCATGTGAAACTGAGAAAATGATTGAATTAAAAAGTACAGAACGAAGTCAACATCACGAAGTGTCAGTAAAACTCCAACAGCGCCAGGGCGATAATGTGCTTACACTAATGGAAGCATTTAAAAACTCAACAAATCCCTTCCAATATAAAAGTGACGACCTCATTCATATCCTCACTCAGCGAGTCTTTCCTCAAGAAGTAAAAGTGTCTTTAGACAGTGTTGCCGAAGTTGGTAAAGATCTCCTTAATATTTTCTTAGATCAACGAATTCGTTCAAACACAATTCCGTTCTGGGCTCCCATGAAAAAGAATGTCATAAAAACGTGTAAATCAGTAGCTAAGAAGATTAAAATTACCACCAAAGACAAAACCGTTGCCATTAAGACAGACTTATCTCTCATTTCAAGATTGTTGATAGCTTCCAGAAGCAGACCTGACATAGATTTGAGGCACAATTTAAGCAACTACGAGTTTTCAGCACTACCAAAGTCGTTGTTTGCAATTGACGGGAGTATGCACCATTGTCTGGCTAAGTACAAACTTACAGATGCTCTAGAATCAATCCAAGAGAAACCTGCTGAAGAAAACAAAGATGATAATACGTCTACAGCTCATGATGTTCCAGTACATAATGACGAGCTACATGGAAAAGCTGTAATAGTAGATGGCATGGCACTTCTTCATACCTACCACAAACCTACAACAGTGAAGACATGTAATGACCTCGGTGTGAAATTCAGCCAATGGATCGGACAAAAATTCAATAACTATAGTGAGGTACATATAGTTTTTGACTCGTACAAAGAAAACTCATTGTAAAAAGCGATGCGAGACATACGGCAAAAAGGCTCTGATCCAATCCAATACAAAGTCAGGCCAGAAACAAAAATTGAAAGCATACCAATGCACAAACTATTGGCCCATGATAAGACGAAAGACGAACTAACCGAGTTCCTTTCCAATCAAATACTCAAATTCGGTGAGACCAACAACAAGAAGTTCGTACTCAGTTGGAGGGACAAGTCAGCGTCATCACATGGGGATGATGTATCCTGTCTTTCAAGCACGCAAGAGGAGGCCGACACAAAGATTATATTACATGCAGCTTATTTAGCACAGAAAGGAATTAAAACTACTCACGTGTTCTCCCCTGATACTGACGTCCTTATTCTAGCACTAAGGCGATATCCACAACTTTCTAAAGATTTTGCTTTCTATCTTGGACATGGTATGAAAAGGTTTGTTCAGATAGGGTCAATTTTCAGAGCACTTGGACCTCTGAAAGCCTCTGCACTCCCTGGACTACATGCACTTTCAGGAGCTGATGTAACAGGGTCATTTGCTGGCAAAGGAAAAATAAAGTGGTGGAAAGCTTTTAATTCAGCAAGTGATACGATGATAGAAGCTTTGGCTAAATTGGGGACAACACTGTTACTCACTGAAGATGTGAGGGCTAACTTGGAAGCACTCATTTGTCAGCTATACATCCCCAAAACATCATTGACAGACATAGGAGCAGTGCGATGGTTCTTGTTTACTAAAAAACAACATCAAGATGAGAACCTTCCTCCAACAAAATCAGCACTAAATCCAGCATTGCTACGGGCTCACCTTCAATGTTTTGAGTGGAATCAGGACCTAATTCAGCATCCTAATAACCCGTCACCCTCAGATTTTGGATGGCAGAAAATAGGTAGTGCATACGAGCCTGTTGCTTGTACCAACCCCTGTGCACCAAAGCTTACCTTGGAGCTTTGCCGCTGCTCATGCTCAAAAAAACGTTGCTGTCCTCCATGTACGTGTCAGTCAAATGGACTCCGGTGTACTGAAATGTGCAAGTGCGAAGGTGATCCTGACCATTGCGACAATACGGGAGAATGCGAGGAAGACAATGATGAAGATCTAGGTTTAAGTGAAATTGGCATTGACAGTGATATTGATTGTATTTGAAAATTTAACAAATGTAATATTGTATTTCTTCAACAGTATTGTTATTACAAATTAGAGCTTTTCAAGAAATGTCTCTTTCCTCTTTCCAATTCCTACATAAAAAAAATTATAAAAATGGTATATTTGTTAATTTATTAAAGTTTAATACAGTTATTATTGTAAGAAATCAGGAAACATGTAAAAAATTTCAAAAACTTTAAATATGTGCTTGCAAAACCCTAAAACTTCGATTTTTTCATTTCTTAATATTTCTTTTTACAAAAGTAATTTTCTTGAGAAAACGGTTAGTTATACAAAGAAAGTTGTAAGAACCTTTTCTATGCACAATCTGTCAGGCTACATTTTTTATTCAACAACATTTTTCGTATCTTCAACAGTTACTGATATAAATAGGAAAACGTGTTAAAAGAATAATATTATATTCTAGCATTCCGCAGCGCCCAAACGCACCATTTTTGAGAGTGCCACCATCAAAATTATGTTTCTCCATGGTCAAACGAAGAGATTAAGACTACTTCCACACTTGCATACTGAAGGAGCACACGGATGTACATTTGATAGGCGACTAAAAACTGTATGTTGCAATTTAGATAATATATTATTTATGTAGATGAGGTAATTGTAGAAGATATTTATATGTATATAAATGTGTCTGTATCGGTATATATTAGTGTTGAATATTCAGGCCTTTGCCATGGCAAGCTCCAAGTACCCAAATATATCCCAGTTCCCATGTTTTGAGCTTTATTTCAGGCGTATTCTCTGGGAAGGCCTTTACCACCTTAACCGTAAAACAATCGTTAAAGAGTTTTCCATGCGACCGGGCGAGGAGTGGAATCGGAAGATTAGACAGATCGTTTCTCACTGAGGATCTGTGATTATTCATCCTCAATCTTAGAGGGTTGGTGGTTTCCCCAACGTAAAACGCCTCACAAAACTTGCATTGAAGATAGTAAATGCAATTTTGCGAATTGCAATCTGCATGCGATTTGATCGAATAATTTTCGGAGGTATTGGGGCTCGTGAACTCTTCTGACTGGAGGTGTATCGGGCATGTTTTGCAGCGACTGCGATTGCAGGGAAATGATCCTGGTGATAGCGATGATTGCGTCCTGGAAGATGGAGTCCCTGTCTTCGACAAAATGTTTCGTAGGTTAGGTGGTCGACGATATGACACTGAGGGAGGGCCGGAAAAGAGACTTTTCGTCAACAGGCTCGATGAAAGGATCGGAAACAAGTCCTTCAAAATTGGCCCTAACTTTTCAACTCCGGGAAAGTAGGTGGTACACAAGTTTACCATTTCTTTTTTAGGCAAGGTGTTATTGGATTTCAAGTGGAAACGCCTATACGCGGGAATAATTTGATTAGCAAGCAAAACATCAGGATAATCCCTTCTTTTGAGAGCCGAATTGAGAGAATCGAGGTATGTGCTGAGGCTAAAATTATTGTTGCATATGCGATGACCACGGATTGAAAGAGAGTGCGGTATGGAGCGCTTAGTATGTGGAGGATGGCAACTATTATAGTGTAGATAGAGTTGGTGGTTGGTCGGCTTTATATGGACTGAGGTCTTTAGAGTACCATCGACAAGAACTAGATCCACATCTAGAAATGTGACTCTTTCGCTAGAAATTTTATAGGTAAATTCCATAGTGGAGACATTGTTTAAATTTTCTAGGAAAGATACCAGTGTCTCTTGGCCGTGGGTCCAAATGACAAATATATCGTCGATGAAACGCAACCAATGAGGGGTTGATGGTTCTGCGTATTCAAAAAGGCTTGTTCGAGGCGACCCATGAACGAGTTTGCATACGACGGCGCCATTTTTGATCCCATTGCTACGCCTATTAACTGCAAAAAAAAATCCGTATCGAAGACAAATGCATTCCGCATTAAGATTAACTCTGTTAACTTCGTTAGGAAGTTAGTGGACGGCGAGTGGGGTGTTTCACGTAAATTTAGAAAATGGTCAATACTGCTCAGCCCTTCTGAATGAGGAGTATTTGTGTAGAGCGAGACAACATCTATCGTAGCCTGAGATGAGTATGTTAGGCTGATATTGCAAGTCGATGTCTTTGATTATATCAAGGAAATGATATGTGTCACGAACATGCGAAGGTAGCGCCGATAAAAATGGTTGCAAAAACGAGTCAAGAAAGGCCGAAATGCGTTCAGTAGGTGAATTGACATTGACTTGGACGTCCGGCAAAGGTACAACCTTTACTAACCTTACAATTAAATAAATATATATATATATATATATATATATATATATATATATATATATATATATATATATATATATATATATATATATATATATATATATATATATATATATATATATATATATATATATATATATATATATATATATATATATATATATATATATATATATATATATATATATATATATATATATATATATATATATATATATATATATATATATATATATATATATATATATATATATATATATATATATATATATATATATATATATATATATATATATATATATATATATATATATATATATATATATATATATATATATATATATATATATATATATATATATATATATATATATATATATATATATGCTAACGCGATACACGCCCTTTAGATCAGCCCGAAAATTAACTAGCGATTGCTTTGCTAAATAACTCCTCAGTCTGCTGTTGCATAAGATGTCTTTCAATTCCTCTTGGTCGAATATGGGTAGATGGTTAAAGGAATGGTTGGCGGAAAGGGTCCGTGAAAGGGTTTCATTTCCAGGGGACCCATTTCCATTGCAAAGATATTCCTGGAAGGTAATTGTAACTCTTTTTATAGATTTTGCAAGTGGCATCTTATGGCCGATTCTATATATTCCTTCAATGATAAAGAGTCGAATCCAAATATAGTTTTACATTTGCAAAGTCATCACATTTACATATACCAAGCAACGATGTCCACAGAGACATTTCGTTTTTTGGATGTTCAACTTTATCCTACATTATATGTATATATATATATATATATATATATATATATATATATATATATATATATATATATATATATATATATAAGATGATTATAAAGTAAATAATTATAAAAGCCACTTACATCGTGACGAAGGATTCCCTTGATCGGATTCGGGAATGCTTTAGGTGTTAACGAGAATGATGAATGCCTCTCACTTGCGGAAAGAGGAGTAGGTTTAAGTTGGGCCCATTTTTCAACTAGTAAACGCTCACCCTTCATCCAATTATCTCAAAAATTAAGCTACAATCCTTCTTTATACGTAAACTCACTTTATAATCATCTTATTGATCAATTCTAAAAAGAATATATACACAAAACTATCATATATATATATATATATATATATATATATATATATATATATATATATATATATATATATATATATATATATATATATATATATATATATATATATATATATATATATATATATATATATATATATATATATATATATATATATATATATATATATATATATATATATATATATATATATATATATATTATGCTTTTATCCTAGACTTGTCTCAAATTCAACTCATTTAATTTGGTGAAAATATATCCCGCGGACCCCTGGGGGTACGCGTATCATTTATTGGTAACTACTGTCTTAGAGTAAGTCCGACATTTGTCATTTTGGTGTAAAACTGTGATAATAAATATTAGAAGTAGAAAATATAGATTTAAGCGAATACCAATACAAAATAGAGCACAATAAAGGAAAACTGTTAGGTATTTTTCCTCAATATTTCGTCGATGGAAAAAAGGATATTTTCTTTACTTCTGTCGTAGAGTTGAGTCCTTTGACATCAGAAGCAGAGTAACGGGATATAACATGTGTGACGTGACACTTAGACAAAATAACGAAACTCTGAAACACTCACTTTGCTGAAACACTACTCGAGAAGGGCTCTTGGTACCGTTGAATAAACAGTAAGTGTAGCGAAGCGATAGGAAATATTCTTTCTATGACTTGTGTTTTAGCGGACAATACATTTTGGTTGATAGCAATCGATGGACGTTATCCCATGCTCAAATATTACTATCATGGTGTTGGCGATATTTTATCTAAATATATTTCCTGAAGAAGAATATGCATTGCTATGTGACTATACTCTGTTTGCTATAAATACAAAATAAATATCGAGAATTAATTTGCCCAAATACAAGTAATTTATACCTTTTTTATACATAAAAATTACTATTATAACTGCTCTTATTACACGACTCCAAACAAAAAAGAAGTATAATGTATTCAGAGCTCATCTAGGTACAATACGTTTTACGTTTCTTTATTCCATCATAAATTGTAAACGCTCAAACCGATTTAGAAGTATGCGGTATTGTTATAATTGTTGTCATCCGGAGTGTCATAAGGTACTTTAACTGTACAAATATAGAGTAAGTAGTTATCTAAATGTACAAATGTCAATAAATTAACACAAATATATCGTGTTTTGTGTCAAATGAAGGGGCTGATTGAGCTCATTCCGAAAATATATAAAACTAGCTGCGCCCCGCGGTTTCACCCGCCTGGTGATAAAAAAATGTGAAAATGATGATAGAAAACTATGTATTCTTATAAATTATAGCCTATGTGTTATTCTGATGTGTAAGCTATATTTTTGTAAAGTTTCATCAAAATCCATTCGGTAGTTTTTGCGTGAAAGAGTAACAAACATCTATACATACTTTCTTACAAACTTTCCCGTTTATAATAATAGTAGGATATGTATTTGCATGGATATATACATAAACTACAAATAAATCTTTAAAAAACGTTTAAAAATATATTATAAATAGAGAAGTTAACGTTATTACGCCAGTTGTGTTTTTATTTCTTTTAATATATTAACTTGTTTTTAGTAATTATTCCAACTTTTTTATTTGAGATTTTGTTTTTTTTTTTGCTGTAATCTTCTTATATTTTTGACTATGTATAACATAACATTGTTATTTAGTTAACATAACTCTTAGCTGTTCGGATTATTTTTACGTATTCACATAATAATTATTGTAACTTTAAGGTTATAGAATAACCGATCAAGCACAAGCTTTGATTTAGATTCAATTAATTTTTGATTCGATTGATTTAGATTCAATTATAGACATCAATTTTAGATTCAAAAGGAAATTAAATTCGATTATTATCAAATTCGACCTGGGTAGTGTCGTGATTGATTATATACGAAATCAGATTTCTTGATGCCGTAGTACGTTTTGGCAGCCCTTCTGCGCCGGTGACATGCAGTTGGCGCTGATAGCATTATACGGCGAAACTAATAGCAATTTATTTGTAATAGCATCTACAGTATCAATGATAATAAATGTTTTTTTTTTATAAAGACTGCCTATAAAATCATTATTTAACCAATTATAATAATATTAACATTAAGTTATTAGTGCCATCTATCGCTTTTTTATATAAGCTGATTACATCACAGATATATAACTGAGAGATTAGAATGCCATCTATTAGTCTATTGAAACTTGAAAACTATATTAGAATTGTCATCTTTATGTAAAAATTAATAGTATAATAAGAGATATGATTTTAAAATAATTTAAGCATTTTATTTTGAGATACCGTTTTTAGATCGTTACCTACTAGGGCTACTGAGCATAAAAGTAGTATAATCAATGTTTAGAACCATGCTGTAGGTACACGGTGCGTTTCATAGTAAAATCCTAGCTGTCAAAATATAGTACAGCAGTCAGCAATCTAATAACCTATAAAAATTATTGAAATTGCCTAGTAAATTGACTAGTCAATCTTTATTGGGCCACGGTAGAACGGATAATTTTTCATATTCTTGTTTACTAAAACTAAAACGTGTAAAACATGCCCTTCGAGCGCTCTCTTAAGGAGGTGTTTTTACTTTATGTTAATGTCATATACTTATTGAGATATGTCATGTTCAAAAACATCTCTACAATTAGTATCTCGCAATTTAAACTTTCGAACTAAAGAACGGGACTTACGTTTTAACATTTCTCCTTGTTAATCCCCGTATTGTACACTTTCCTTGTAAGAGGATCTCTGCTTTAAATAGAAACTTTGCCCAGGGCTTACGTCTCGAAGCGGAGGGGCGCAAGTTTTATTAAGACTTATCGAATTAATTTCGACATTCTGCCCGAGGCGCGGTCCGCTTGTTGCAGTTGAGTAATGCAGAGAATTTACGACCATCCCTCCTTATGAATTTCCTACAACGCGGATGCCTGATTGACGACCGAGAAGAAAAAAAATATAATTCACAAATACAGTTTATGATATTACTTATTATGTCTTTGAGAATCTTGGTTTAATCAGGAAAATAAGCAGCTCCTTCGTAGACTCAAAACTTCATTTTCCGCACAGAAAAAAATTATTGATTAATATTACGAAATTCCTTGCATATTTTACAAAACCCACACGATAATATAGATCCTATCAAGAAACAAATTAATACTACACAGCATTTTTGGTTAAATTGTTTACTAACACATCTTGTGTAACTTACCAATACTTAAGTTAATGTCACCACATATATTTGTGTCAATTTTACGAGTTTTTTCGGCTTATCTAATAAAAAAAACCAAATACCTAATGTCTAGTAAGAACTACAACTCTTTTGATAGATTTGACATAATTTCATTAGTAAAGTAATTGTTTGAACTAATTATAGTTGATTCCCTGTTATGAGTCCAAAATGAGTCGGTGTTAAATGTACTTGAGTAAATATGTAAATTTTACTAATAACGACAGTAAAGCTTATCAGTATTGTCAGTAGTTGTTGCTAAATTAAGATATACTTTATTAACGTTGTCTAACTTTACTATACTTTACGATTCATTGTACTTGTTGGAATAAGTCAATTACATAATTATCAAAAATTTATAAAATCTACCTTTACGTATAACTATTTTTATCACTTGCTTTTGTAATTAAGTTACCAATAACTTTTTGGTAATTTGAAAAATCTTGATTTGTAGCGACTTTTGTACATTTTACAAGAACATACGTTAACATTAAAAACTTATTTTAACAACGGCCGTTTCGTAATATTAACCACAATATTTTTTTTCCCAGGGCATATAAAATTCTATGGCTTCGAAGGAGAAGTGAATGGTTGGTAAGGTGGTCGCTCACATATGGCAAGACAGCTGTCTCAAATCTACCACATCCGGTCGTTCGCCAGAAGTCCACTGTTCATTCAGAAGTGTAACAATAATAATAATATAGGCGCGATGCCGGTCGGTGAATTCCATGGCAGCTCCGTTATTAGCTCAGCTTTTCCTGGTGTGTGAGAGTAGTTTAATTCAAAACTCTCTCCGGGAGTAGGAATTAAAATCTAAATTTATATTTATACGTTCATTAGAATTTATGTAGGTACCTTATTTTAAAATTATATCCAATAAATAAAGGGTTAGTCTTTAACGGTGAGCCCCAGACAAGTGGGTAATTCTACACATAAAATAAAAAAAATCCTTTTTTTACAGATTTTTCAAGGAAAAAATATTTTTTGGTATAAAGTATTTTTTAGTTAGGTAGCTAGGTACATGAAATTATTCTACAAAAAAAAATACTTTAAAATCATTTTAAATTATTTTTTCCCTTTAGGTCAAATGCAGTTAGTGTAAATAAAACAATTCTTCGGTATTTAGCTGGCACTTTGATACAACTCGCCCTATAATAAACAAATAATGCTTAATACACAATTTTCCTCATTTTTGAAGTCATCCACTCAATATCAAGTTTCAAATTATTAATTGTTTAAAGCTTGAAAAATGTTCTCCTTTTTTATTTAAATATTTTTTAGCACTGTACGCTATCTATTGATTATATTTTATGCAATACGTATTTATGTATTTATATTTTATTATATTACTACGCTGTGGATTTTCTGTCTGGTCACAAAAAAGAAATGCACTAACATTATAATACTTTCATTTTTTATTAAATTTCTGTTTACGAAAAGCACAACAAAAAGTCGATTTTTAAAACATATGAATATGTGGTATTTATTTTGACTATGACTTGTCTATGACTTCAAAACATTTTGACATAGACAAACATTTGTCTATGTCATTTTTCTTCACTTTAAAATTCATATTTATAGCATTCGCATTTATAAATTCGTAGATAATTTTGTCCAAATCTGGTAAAAAAAATATTCACCCGTCAAAGATATTTTTTCTATTAATATTATTTTATTCCTTCCACAATTTTATCAAATATATTTTAATGATTTAATGTTTTTCGACCTCTTTATTTGAATATAATGTATTTAGTCATTTAACTTGTTTCTAATAATGATTATAAATATTGTAATATATTTTTTAGGATAATTGTCAAAATTATGCAATTTCTTTATTTTATCTATTTTTTATGACTAAATAACTAACATAATAGAATGATTAAATTTATGGTGTTTACTTTTCGATAAGACTATGTTGGTTAAATTTCAATTGAAAATAATTGCTAACAATTATTTCGTGTTTTCTATGCGTTTTTTTTATTTTCCTTTAAGTTTCTATACGGTGCGGCATTATGAGTATTGCATTACAATTCTACCAATTAGGGAATGACCTACAATTTACTCATAGATCTACAACAGGATGGATGAAGTAGAGACAACTAACAGGCGTTATGTGCGACAGAAAATAGTACCTTAAGATCAAAGGGCAAAAGTATAAGACAGCCATTAGACTTGCTGTCTTGTATGGATCCGAATGTTGGGCGACTAACAAACAACATCTCAATAAACTACATACAACAGAAATGCGCATGCAACGCTGGTCAGCAGGTGTCACACTAATAGACACAATTCGAAATGTGTACTTAAGGGAAGTTTTAAAGTCGCCCCGATAATGATAAAGTCAAAGAAAGATGCTTACGGTGGTACGGTCACGACCAGCGACGCCCAGATGATCACATGGTGAAGCTTGCCCTAGACCTGCCAACGACGAAGCGTGCTCTTGTAGGACCGTTCACTACCTGGTTCATGACGGTTGAAAAAGACCTGAGAGAAGCTCAACTCGACACCGACACAGTACAAGGTCGTCCTTAGTGGAGGAGAAGGACAAGTAAGGCCGACCCCAAGTAAATAAGACAGGGTCTAGGAAAAAGAAGAAGAGGGGAATGACCTGACATGAGCTTTGCTCTATCAATTGTTTGGTTTACATATATACATATATCAGATTGCAGTCTATTATATTTCTTCCTATGTCTCTCCCGCTTTATTATAACTAGCTTATATTTCACCTTTACATTAGCACCTTTACTTTATAAAGGTGCCTTGTTGAGATATTTAGGATCATCTCTTCAGCAAAAAATAACATAAGTAACAATGACCTTATCAACAAAATTACTTATCTCGCAGCTCGAAGTTTATACGATATATACTCGTACAATAGATATTCAACCCTTGAGTGCTAATGATGAATCAAAATATGCCGCGACGATTTTGAATTTTGTGCCTTGCTGTAACGAGCTGATGAAACGTGTACCTACGTCTCAGTGTCTCTTAACGCATTACTAAGTTACCACTATTGAAGCGAGATAACAAAATATAAAAAAACTGAGGGATATGTATGATCACTTCAATAGGTCGTGGAAAAGCTTTATATCGCCCTAATCACGATAGTCATGAAATTTTAATTAAATGGAATGTCTTGCTTTAACAAATTACCGAAAAACAAAATAATATATAAGGACGGTAAAACCTAATTTATTTTCTACAAGTCAGAACGCTATTATTTCTTAAATAACTATTTGATAAGAATGAGTTTTTGTACAATGTTCTGGATAAAAAAGAGCTATTCCTAAAATTATTTACCTTAAAATTATATTGGCCTAATTTTATATTTTCCCCCTCCCTTTTTTTACAATTTTTCCTCAAATTGTACTAATGCTGACAATTACTGTTATCATTTATTAAATTATAATTATTTTCGGCGGGTATAATTTACTATTTATATTCCAATTGACTATTATATAACTATTTTATGTTATTTAAAAATATATATATATATAAATACATTATGTATTAATTATTATCAATATAGAATTATTAATAAATAGGATCATTACTGATTATTTTTTAAGAATTACTTATGCTTAGTGACAGCTGTTTTTTCAACTGCGATTAAATGATTATATTTCTTTAAGTTTAGGAGCAGTTTCATAAGAACATTGTGTGAAATGCATTGATCCAGAAAATAGTAGATAGCTTTAAGAAAGCGTTAATAGCTTTAAGAAAGCTTTATCTATCCTTTATCATGAAATAAATGATTGAACTGAAATGAATTAAAGTAAGATCCATAAACATCGACTGATTAATTATTTAGAAAGCGTAAGTGCATCAAGAGATATTGTTATTTTATAACAAGAAGAAAAGAACCAAAAGAAAGTCCTGCTTCTTGTGTTGCTACTTTTTGAATTTAGATATTTATTTAAAGTTTGTTATTCGATTTAGGTTTTCGTTATACAATTATTTTGCTGCTAGGGTTATTTCCGTCAAAAAATAGCTGGGTCATTTTAACCTGACCATATTATTCACGTAACAATATTCACGTAACATTGTAATCGTATCGATAATAGTTTAAAAATTCTAATTCATTACTTAAGTTTCTATTTAACATTATTATAGATCTTTTTATTAAAAGCAGTTAGTACCTCAAAACTTTAATCGAAAACTCGTCGACAATCGCCTAACTTCATAAAGTCATTAACTTCACTAGTTCACTGTCGATAAAACGGGACGTATTTAATTTACATAAGAGTGATGTGTGACTGACAAGTGACGTACAACCGCCCGGTTGGAGTAATTCAATCGATAACTAAGTGGTATCAACTAGTAGCGGAACGGCACGGCGCGAACAGAGATCGCTCCCTTTCAGCGGCCCACTGAAGCTTCAGGCTGCCGGAGAGGCGTCGCAGCGCGTCCGCATCGTCGGGACGCTGACGGCGACTGAATCCTGAAGTGCTTTGGCCCGATTGGTGGCTGCGGCGTTGCCAGACAGATAGCGATTGAAAATTAAATATAGTCTGGAAGCTTAGTACTGAAGCACCAATATTACAGGCATTAGCTTGAATATTGCAAATAAAGTGCATGTTTGAATTTTTCATGTATACTTTACAATATCTTCGTGTAGGATGATGGAATTTATTTTGTTTATCTTCCACGGCGCGCTTTGGCCGTCAATATCATTCGGAATCAGGTAACCAACGTGCCGTTTCTAAGTATAAGTACGTACGTAAGGAAAACGTACGTTTGCAAACTCCTCCGATAATACGCCGATTGGGTAGCGCGGCGTAGCTAGAAAACCCTAGCAGGTGCACTAGCGTACACAACCGCCCAGGGCCGCAGAGTTCACTCGGACCCTGCCGGGGTAGCACAGTATACCGAGAGAACAGTAGACGCTCTCTCGAGCGACAGGGCATTACGAGAATAGATTGCTAGCGAAGTGGGCAGAGGGGTACGTCTTGACGAATATCTTTGGTTAGCGTTACGCGCGGCTGAAGATTGGCGATTTTTTCGATCGTTTGCATATCCGCGCGAGCCCTTCCTACTCGTGACGTATTCTCTTTGATTTCAACTTTGATTTAAGAGAAGCTACTGTCTGGTATACTTTGGGGGTAGTCCGTCTTCGGGAAGCTGCCGAATGGGGCTTGAACCGGAGACTGGTCTGGTTGTCCGTGCGGAATCTATATGCCCCTATTCGGACCCAACAACTAACAGCAACATTCTCTATCTCATCCCGTGAATCCCTGGTGTTTCAAAAACTTACGTCCATGGCTCTTATTTAGTAAAATATTCAAGATAGGCCGTTGAAGTACCTATTAAACTCACCTCAAAAAATAAACCTATATGTCAACTCCTCAGTCGCGCAACGATACTACACCATTGACACGTTGTCATAGTAAATTTGCACAGGAATAATACTCGGTTGTGTCAACCCAATACTTTCTCGGCAAGCAGACAACCCCCCCTGACCTCAACTTCCCCTAGCCACACCACCAGTCCCCCCCCCTCCTCCGATCACCCTTATCGCCACCCGATAGTGATTGTGTCAAGAGACTAAGATAGCAAAACTAGTATTTTTAATATTTTGTAGTGATTCCGTGGTATTAAAGTGATATTTTTTCCAAAAATTATGTAATAATTTCTTAAATACGGCGGTATGTTTTTTGCGTCACTTGTATGCGAGATATACAACCCAAATTGTTATTTCAAACCAACAACGCATTTGTACCGAATTTCAAGTCTCTAACTGCAATATTTCGAGATTGAAGTATGACTAGTGCGCCCTCTGGTGGACCGATTTTATCAAGAATCTTTTGAACTCTTGCCATGACCGAATGATGCCTGTAGGCCAAATTTCAGCTCAATCGGATGAAGCGTTTGGGCGCTATCGTCGAGGAATACACACACACACAGAAGTGCGTTCACAATACTTTTCTCTGCTGTGAAAGTAAAACAACAAAAAACAAACACATCAAAAATCGATAATCTCTACTTATTGGTGTTCAGAACTACCACTACAACCTCTTGGAAAAAAAACATTATCATGACGAAAAGAAGACGGCAGTGGCATCTGCAGAAGCCGAAAGAATGACGCTGCATCAACCACTGTATGGCCGTGCACACTAAAGCAAAGGTACCTCATAATTTTATTTTATATTCTTCGGGAAACAGACAGTAAAACAAAACATACTTACAAAACCAAAATTAAACAAACATATACCTTTTATATGTTTTTACCTATAAAACGGTCCTATAACGCACTAAGCGATTTAAAAGAAAAGTTATATAAACAGAAATATTTGAAAATATATATATATATATATATTTTAAATTGATGCTGAATTAATTGCTAAGTTAGTGACTGGCCAGTCTAAACTATATAAGAGTAAATATAAAGTAAAGATAGCAAAAATCTAATAATACATGTTTATAAATAAATAATTTGATATGGCATTGAATGAATTAATAAATAAATAAGATGAAAAAAATATATTATGTGACACTTTATGAGAACAAAAAGTAATAGAACAAAAGTTAGGTAAACACAAAGATAAAAGGAGAATATATACATAATATACCAATCGAGTATAGAAAATTCTAAACTTCGTCACACCCACTACTGTAGCACGGGACCGGCATATCATCAAATTCAAGACCTGTCAACAGCAAGCGCAAAGAACAGCAAACCTATATTTTAACTTGACCTCTCGCGAAACAACAGCACGGGATCGGCATATCATCAAATTTAAGACCTGTCAACAGCAAGCGCAAAGAACAGCAAGCCTATATTTTAACTTGACCTCTCGCGAAACAACATATTTTACCTATACAGTCCCCCGACTCAGGCCCGGGGCTAGGTTTCTAGCACTCTGGGCTATACTCAGCTCGGCGCCCCCTCCCCCATACATAATATTAGCAAGTTAAACTGTTGGCTGTCACCAACTTCTGCTATTTTTAGCATTATTTTAGTCTTTAACAGCTTTAACAGGTTGTCCAATTTGAAAAAAATGCACAACTATGAGAATATAATAATATGGATAGTAAAACAGCGTTTAGTTTAGTTACAGGTTTAATAACGTTAAATATACAAGCAGAAATATACAACACAAAATGTTTGTTAACTCAGATGACGATTGTAACATATCACTTTTTTATCAATAAAATGTAATGTATAACCTAATAAAGTTTATTTATTTATTATTTATTTACATAATGTTAATGAAGCAAGATCATTTAAAATTCAATATAAGTAAGAACATGAAACTCAGTCTTCAGTAATGGTTTTTTTCTAGCCTTCATTTCTGCAAAATTATTTATAACATCGGAAAAGTTCGTGTTCATTGTAATGTCCCGTTCACAGCACAGTAACATCAACGTATTCAATTTACTCTCAAGAAGAGTTGACCTTTTAGCATTTTTGACTCTTGATAAGACAGAAAATCCCCTTTCTGCTATTCAGTTTGTGACAGGTAGTGTCGGGAAGATTCTTAGTGCGCCCCTACCCCGCCCGAGCCCAAGGTTACTGGCCCCAGGCTTGCATACCTGGGGGCGGGGGGCGACGGGCCGGCGCCCGGCTGGGCAATGGAATCTTCTGCTTCATTCGGCTACAAATAAATTGATTTATTACCAAGAAGGAAAATTATTTTTTTTTTTGATAAAAATGCCCACCTTCAAATAAAAAAAATTACATATTTTGCCGCCCCCTAGAGAGTGCCGCCCTGGGCTATAGCCCAGTCAGCCCATTTACATCCCTGGGCCTGCCCCGACTATGTCGCTCTGGCATCTGTAGGGTAAAAATCGACAACAAACCCTAGAGCGATTGTGGTTGACAGGCTGGTACAAAAACAAAACTGGTAGACAGGGGGCGAGGCTGCCCGCTTTGTACCTGTCCTGGTGCATCGCTGTAAGGCGTTGCCCTTGTATCAGAAATGCTGGCCTAACTAGACAGTAGATTTGTATTGTCTCTAAGTCATTTACGCTCACCTCTCGGGAGATAGAACGATCACTATCGTTAAAACTTCCTGAGGTTACGTATTCGCCCGTTGTATGTGACAACTCTAACTCTGGCCAAATCACCTTGTCGTGTGATCTGTTTCATTAAATAAATAAATTTAATAAAGTAGTTCAGTCTTTCGGTAGGTTACTGGCATCGCTGCTATGACGCGAATCTACCCCCTCCTTTGGCTACCGTTATCCGGTCGTCTTTCTCGCGTGCTTTGAAAAGCGCTCGTCCCGAGAAAGGCCCGCCATAATTTCAAATTAACGTGATTTAGAGATACGAATGTGTTTCGTAAATCAACTCGCGCCGGATTAAAATCACTTTGAGATGTTTGTCAATATGCGCCGCCGCCTTAGCCCCGACTGTAATTTCCACCAAACGATAAAACGTTTTTGCCTCAACAGTTTTAGTCTAGTGAACATTAATTGGTGATTTTTAGGTACATCGAGTTCTAGTGTTTCGATTTGGGGTGAGTTCAAATGCACCTCACTCTCAGAATACTTAAGTTTTTCCTCGAGGTTCAACAACATTGTCACTGCTGCCATGGAACTCTGGGCTTAATGTTGACCGGGACTGTAAACGGTCAACACTTGTAAGCACCCACCTTCTTCGCAGAACGAAAGGTGTAGGTACGTGACGTGATTTGCAGCTCGCTAAATAAAAACTTATCTCGCTCGGATAATCGTCTATTTGTATATAATTTCGGGTCTAGAAATTCGATTGACACTCATAAAAAGAACGCTAAATATATTGCTACGGGTTTACAAAGACATATTACAATTTACCTGTGTGATTATAAACATTTACTTCCTACGTCATAGGCAGCAACAAACATATATAATTATATAATTGTGTAAACTGAGACAGTAGATAGTCATTATTAAGTTGAAAGTTATTCCCAGAATATTCAATGATATGCCCAGAAAGATTACCTACTTAGTTATCATATGTTTTATATGTAAGTCGCGACCTGTTTGTGCACTAAAGGTTACCGTTCGGGCTCTGCAACGCTTGCCCTTGATTTAACAGCATAACGAATGAAAATATTAGCTCAGAATTCACGTAGATACACATTTTTATTTTATTTTTTATTTTTTAATTATTTATTTTTTATTAATCCCTAGTTTAACATGACTAAATTTCCTATTATATATTTTACATGATTTAGTCGTACATACAAATTGTAGATGCCTGGAAATTTCCTAAAAAGTGCGGTTTCGACGAGATGTTATCAAGGCAGAGCATATATCGAGGTGATATTTAGTACTGCGTTCATCTGTCCGGTGTATATAGGTAATTGCTGCAATCTTGGGAAATCCTATAAATGTATTTAGTAAAATTATTATACTTTATATATTACACATGCACACATTAAATTTTGCAACTCATAGTCTAAATTACAGTAGGTATATAAGCGAAACATAATTAATATTTATTGTATGTTCTCAATAATAATAATAAAAACTGAAATATTCCCCATTCCTTTTAATCGAAAACAATCGTGGTTGCACTTGCTACAATCGTGGTTGCACTACAAATTTGAAATATTTGTTATTAAAAACAGATTTTACTGGGTAAAGTTGGTGGCACCCGACTTTTCTGGCGTTATGCAAACGCCATTTTCTGGGGCGTACTGAAATCGTGTCAGTCATCGTCAGCTGCCATTTTGCAGGTAGGCAGAATACTGCCTATGTTGCTACGCAGATCTTAAAGGGAGCGCGCGAATTCCGAATTGAAATTCCGAAGTGCACACAAAATACACCGAAACTCGACTCACGTCTTTACAGTCGGCGACTGATTTGGAAACATTTCCTGAAGAGGGTTACGTAGTATAGAGTTTGAAGTCTTCGTATATGTATATTAATTTCGGGGGTTTCTTATTTTAATGGCTTCCCGAATCAAGCGGGGAAAGTTAAACTGTTTTTTGGATAGCGCGATGGAATTAGGAAAGTGCACCCAGTGGTTCTTTTTGATATCCAATTGTATTCGCAGTCCGCCGATTTTACGGCCTGTACGTTTCAAACCGGCTTTACGTGTTCTACCAGTGGAGTACTACTTTGTTTTTCCAACGTACGCTTACCCATAGCTGAATTCTATTTTATATATACTAACGGTTTGCAGTGATATTATCATCCTCAGAGATTGAGTTATAAATAGGTTGTCCGGCACCGGCAGTATACCGCCTATAGGTACTTGCAACGACAGCTGACTATGACTGAAAGCATGTCAACCCGCCCTCGACAATTATGTATGTATGCAGTAACACTGAAACGTCAGGTGCCACCAAATTAATGTGGAAAAATCCGTATTTAATTATTACTTGCCTGGCCGACCACCCGACGAGAAGGGAAAGTATTGTGAACGCACTACATGTGTCCGTCTTAATGTGAATACATACATTATATATTCAATTACTTGTCTATATGTTGAATACATGAATATTTGTATCTTGAATTACTTGTTGAATTACAAATGGCTTGTATTTAAAAGAAAAACAAAAGATAATCAATTACCTATAGTTTGTTTTATTTACCAGATAGCTATTCCTACCAATATTTCGTGGCTCACCATCCAACCAGGAGGGAAAGTATTGTGAACACGCTAAAAGTTTTTATCGATATAAAGACGGAAATATCCATTTTGAGCCAACTTGAGACGACTAGGATCGTTTCGAGATGGAAGTCTGCCTTGATATCCGTATGTGTCTCTATCTGTGTATGCATTCCTCCACGATAGGGCCCAAACGTTTATTCCGATAAAGCTGAAATTTGGCATGCAGGCATCATTTGGTCATAGTAAGAGTTGAAAATATTGTGGTAAAATTGGGGGTGCAAGAGTCGTATATCACCCTCGAAATATTGAACTTAGAGTTTTGAAATTTGGTACAGATATGCCTTGTTGGGTCGAAATCACGTTGTGAAAAAAACCTTGAGGACTAATTCATATATAAACTGTCATAATAATATTCAAATTCCACCATACATACTAAGCAAATATTAACGACGCGCCGCCGGAGACTAGCCGAGAAACGAACCGGCGTTTGTCAACAGAAACTTAAACTGGTTCACTCACTGGCCGAGAGAGGGCGCTCTTCGAATTTATTTATAAAATTAGTATTAAGATGATATCAGTCTTTATCTACTTGTCGGGAAAGTCTCGGGGTGGCACCACCGATTTTTTATTTATTTGTCACTTGTACTGGTCTGGTTTTTAACTAATCATGAATTTATATTGTTAAATGAAAGATAGTTCAAGCCGTATCGGTTGTGTTGGTTCAACGTCGTTTTGCTATATAGTATACGCATCCGTATCAACAGCACATACATGGCAAAATATCTACTAATTCACACAAAAAAAGTATATGCTTTTTTATTCTAGTGGATGTCGAATAAAATAGAAAGCAAAGTGTTGATAATGGTGGTAGATAAAAAGGGTTTACGCCAAGCAGATTCCATAAAGCGCGGAGGGGCCTTCACGTTTTATTT
Organism: Micropterix aruncella; assembly: GCA_944548615.1. Lineage (NCBI taxonomy): Eukaryota > Metazoa > Arthropoda > Insecta > Lepidoptera > Micropterigidae > Micropterix > Micropterix aruncella. The sequence continues at coordinate 12,467,013 of OX155956.1, forward strand.
TCTCGCTATAAAAAAGACGCTACAGAAGACTTGTATTTTATCCATTTTACCTCCTGTTCGCCATCCCCCCGGAGAGACTCCTGATCTGCGAAAACGCGATCACCTTCTGCAAAAAAATGAGTTGTATTCACAAATTTGGTCACTACATGAAGCCCGTCTATGGAATGCTTCACCCACGCATATTAAGACAGCACTGAGTTTGTATTGCTCCAAACGCAGGCTCAAATAACACTTTAACACGTGCTTATAAATTTCTCTCGTCCCTTCCCCAACGCCCTTTTGCTGAATCATTTTACATTTATTGTTTTTTCAATTTTTTTCTCAATTCGGCCGACCACCCTAAGAGAAGGGGGTGTTGTGAACGCGCTTCTGTGAGTCTCTCTCTATGTAGTACTCCATGATAGCGCCCAAACGCTTAATCCGATTGAGCAGAAATTCGTTTTGTCATTGCAATAAATGAAAAAAAATGTGGTTGAAATCGCTCCACCAGGGGGATGCAAGAGTCATATATCAATCTAGAAATATAGGACTGGGCTGAAATCACTTTGTGAAATTTTGGTTTGTATATATATATGTATATATATATATATATATATATATATATATATATATATATATATATATATATATATATATATATATATATATATATATATATATATATATATATATATATATATATATATATATATATACAAACCAAAATTTATATATATACATATACAAACCTATTTAAATATATATATATATATATATATATACAAACCAAAATTTCACAAAGTGATTTCAGCCCAACAAAGCATCCTTGTACTAAATTTCAAGTTCTACGTCCATAGCGACTGAATTGTAGATTCTAGTGACTTCTTTAGTCTTCTCAGAGTCCATTGTTCGGAAGCAGTCAAAAGCGCAGGCTATATTATAGTGCACAGGTGGGCGCGCGACCACGGGTGCACTCTCTCTCTTCCTCCCTCTTCTGAACCCGATAGAACGGAGACCGTTACGACCAGAGAAAAGTTTGGGTACAGATAAAATAAAATAAATTAGTTAATCGCCAACACAGCAATGGCTGTCATTGTTAAATTTGTACTCAATATTGCAGAGCTTTTTTTTTCGGATTTAGTTCGTTTTTCCACACTGTCATTTATGAAATTTGTAGTTATGGCTTGTGGTGATGTTTGAGGTTTTCCTGGAGTTATTGTAGAGATGACCGGTGACTTATTGGTAGTTGTTGTAGCAGACGGTGATGTAGAAGATGCATTATTGGATTTATCCTGGTTTTCTGATGATCTCGTGTTGTTGCTCATGGGGCTGTGTTGAATACAGAATACAGTCTCTTGTTCCGACATTATACAATACAACAACGGTTTGTATATCTCATATACAAGCAGAAATAATAATATTTAAATTCCGCGAGACACATTAGGCAAATACTAAAGCCGCGCCGCCCGAGGCTAGCTGAGAAACGAACCGCGCCGCTTGAGGCATTTGTCAAGAGAAATCCAAATGGGTTGATCCGCCGGCCAAGGGTTGATCCGCCGGCCAAGTGTTAGTAATTATTATTCATATGTAATCAGTCCTTGTTTACTTGCCGGGATAGTGTTGGGGTGACACCACTGATTTTATACTTTAGTCATTTTATCGCCATCTACTAATTCAACCGCAAACAATATATGCGTTTTTATTCGAGTGGATGTCGAATAATATAGGAAGCAAAGTGTTGCATAATGGGAGTAGATTAAAAGGAGTTTACGCCTAGCAGATTCCATAAAGCGCGGAGAGGCCTTCACGTTTTATTTTCTCGCTATAAAAAAGACGCTACAGAAGATTTGCATTTTATCCATTTCGCCTCCTGTTCGCCATCCCCCCGGAGAGTCCGCTGCTATTTTTGTTTCTGTATCTGCTATTTCCCCGTCTGTTAAAAGCTTTCACTTGACACGGATTTAGATAAATGTCCTTTGCGCTGATAAATCGGTTCATTTTGTACGATGTTCAGATTGTAAACGATATAAAAAGTTTACTCTTTCTGCGAGAGGTACACAAATTGTGGCATCGATGATTGTAATGATAGACAACTACTCTACCATTTAGCTTAGAATCATTGAATCTGAATTATTTGGACATCTTGGGATGCGACCGATTGAATTCAATGCATTAAATATTAATCGAACGCAATTTCTGGATCACGAATGCTAGATAAATTTATTAGGCTGTGACCTGTCAATGAGACGTATTTAACTGTTTCTAGAAAAAAAACATGGTTGTATCACCCCAAGACTTTCCCGATAAATAGCCAAGGACTTGTGGAAGGATTTTGAGCGGGATATTCAGGGAGGAGGTTGGAGTGATTGATATAGTGAGCGACGAGCCCGGATAGTGAGAATGTGACGCATTAAATACGTTCGTTTCCATCGTTTACGCTAATATACTCACCGGAGTATATTTCTAATATACTTCGGTGATATAATTATATAATATTATATAATTATATAATATTGTATATAATATTATATATAATATTATGTAGAATGTAGAATATTACATAATCATATAATATTAAATAATTCAATATGACTTCGGCCGAACAAGGCATCTGTGTAGTAAATTTCAAGACTGTAAATAATATTTCGAGATTCAAATTTGACTGCGCCTCCTGGTGGATCGATTTCAACCACAACCTTTTCAACTCTTACCATGATCAAATGATGCCTGCATGGCAAATTTCAGCTCAATCGGATTATGTATTTGAGCACTATAGTGAAGGAATACACACAGACAGAATTTATTCTGGAAATTACAAAATGATTTTAAAAAATTATTAAATATACTTAAAGGAAAGGGTTGTTTGCTAGCCAGGAAAGTCTTGGGGTGACACAACCGATGTTTCTTTTTGTATCCAATGTATAAGTAAGTATTTCTTTAATAATTACCTATTTCTTATATTTTATACTTCAAAAAATTTCTATTTTATATAAAATTTCTTAAAAAGTATGTAGGTCCTGTTTTAATTTACATGTTATTATTACGTTACATACATAATCAAGATGAGTTGTATACCCTACCAGAAAAGGTTTTCGCCTTCTGATGCCATCTCGCGTAGTCACAAATTAGAAAGACGTGTATAATATACCAGACGCGTCAGGTCTACGAAGGAGTAAAAGCGCTTATTTTGAAAGAAACTTTTTGTAATTTTACAATGACATTATTTGAATGAACGGATAACGGGAAGAACGATAATTACACACATTGAAATATCTAATATAAAATAAAATATTATTGCTCTTATTGAAAAACTTCATTGTTCACCAAAGTATAGAACAATTAAATATATTATAATAAAAAGACTAAAATCACGACTGCCGTTACAGAAAGTGAACTATTGTATTTATAATATTTTTTTTACTGGTTTTTCAATGAAATACTTGTGGTTTATGTATTTATTCATATAGATACATGTATATTTCCGGAATCTACTCAATCAGATCTTTGTTTTGATACTAAACACGATATAATGTATGTAAGTTAATTTATGGACATTTGGATATTAAGACATCTACTTACTTGATATTTAGCTAGTTAAGCACCGTATGACACTCGGGATGACATAAGTATTCTAACAATACCACACACTTATAAATTGATTCGAGCGTTTAAAAGTCATGGTGGAATAAAGAAACGGAAAACGTACATAGTTGAACTCTGGACAGATTACACTCCTAATTTGCTGGGCAGTCATGTAAAACTGTGGGCCTTTTGCCTAGTAATAATATCTAATGGCCCGATTCTTAGGGCTATTGTCACTAGGTTGGTAATCAAGGGTACAAATAATAAAGTTATAGAAAAAGTAGGTGAGGGGAGGGGAGGGGAGAACGGGACGTGAAGGGGAGGTTTAGGGGTTCTCAACAATGATTATTAGGTATACATGAGCCCTCCTATCTATCACACAATTCTCGTTCTTACACATCAGTCCTAGTATTTATTACAAATTACTCGCCCTTATTCATCAGCCCTCGTATCTAATGCGTTTACTCGACAAGACTTGGATTGACTTAAACGGAAAACTGGCAAAACAGTTATAGTTATAACAAGCGATTCTCCCTTTATAAAGTATGTATTAAGGGTACGTTTTGTATACTCGTAAGGGTATACAGCGCCATCTATTAGTGCATCAATTGTATGCGGCTGTACAACGCACGCTAATGTAATCGCGCTATAGTTCTACTTTTAAATAAAAGATGGTAATACTCTTTGAAATATATATAAAATAGTGCTATGATATAAATATAACTAGATATTTTTTTTTGGAAACTAGAACGTTCCTGGGACAACCAGTAAGAAAATACTATCGGTATTTATAGATACTATCTTCAAACAAATTTTCATAAAAATTGTTAAATCCGTTTCAAAGAAAAATATATTTTACTTTTAGATTTACTGGCAGCTACCCTTTAATTTTGCATCTAAAACGACGAAGAGACGCATGACAAAAATCCCGATATATTAAATTTAACTAAATCAGTCTAGTAATTTCATGACCGTGGGGATAATTGGCACCTGACACACATTCTTTAAAAACCACTTTTTCGGTTCCTTGGAACTCAAAACTCTTTTAATCGATTATCTAAAAAGGATTACTAGGTATACAATTGATACGAAGTTACACGATTATTAGGTAAGAAGAATTTTCGCGTGATCACAAAACTCCCCATATTACTGCAAAAAAGACTTTTAATACACTGATTTTTTCCACTTTTGTTTGTAATATAATTATCTTTTTGTTTAATTTTTAGTTCCTATTCAATTTTAACAATAAATCACCGGCCTCCTACCATAAAAATGTCCTCTCTTCACGAAATAAGAACACGTGTCAATATTAATTGGTTCAACCGTATCCGTCGGCTGACAGTTTCGGGAAATGTTGCCTTAATCGGATTTTTGATTCGATAATATCATGGCCTACTGCACTGACCTCTATCTAGTACGCTAGACTGGCTATAATTAACTTCCTAATGAGGCAATTTGATTTTCGCTAATTTGGCACTATCAGCAGTAGTGAATGTCTACAGAACTAATGTTAGATATATGACAGTATGACAGAATAAGTCGATAAGACTTTGATAGATTAACCTATTTATGCCCATATCTTATTTTGTAGTATTTTTCTGTGTAATTCATACAAGATACTCAGAAATTTCAGGAAAATAAATATATATGGGGGGGCATAATGTATATATCGAAACACCACAATACAGCGATTTGCTGGCCAGACTATAGCCTTAGCATCATTTTGTTTCTAGTGAGATGTGTAGACCGCCAGCGTTTCCTCTTCGCGCGCGCGTAATAACACCGGACACTAGAACATTGCACTTAAACAAGAAATGGTTGTTATGGCGGTCAAAAAATAATCGACTACTTTTAAAGCTGGGAATATCGTTGATGTTTCCATCGTCTAGAAAGATACTACTTTTATCAATAAACGTAAAACAGAAGAAACGGAAAATTGCGCGGTGATCGACCGAGGATCCGAAAATCAGAGAAGCCAAATAAGTCAATCGGACGAATTCCTTTTCGTATATGTATGTTTGATTGTTAGAAAACCTTCACACAAAATAGAGTAAACATGGCGGCCCTATTGCCGAGTGCCAAAAACTTAAGAGCATACCGTCAAGGTTATAATGACTAAATGTTTATGTAAGCAAATTAATATGTAACAAGTGGTAATATGTAACAAGTGGTATCTTGTACAGTAATGGTCATAATAAATAATTAGTTACAAAATAAATATAATATTGAAAATAAGAGAGAAATTAGTAGCTTATGAAAACTCAATATTGAAAGAAGGGTGAGGGGGGGTGGGGGGGGCATACACATTAAATTAATGTCTCCTAACCCTAGAACGTTCGTCAAAGCGACGAGCATCTAACAGAAATCTCCTTCTCCATTTTTCTTAAATGTTCTACCTACACATTCGCGGTTTCGCGCTAACTTATTGACAGCTAGACTGCGTCGCGTGATGGACGCGTTTAGCCGGTAAATAATTGTATATATAATACACCCACTGCACACTCGTCAGTTTGAAGAAAGGTTAGCTTATGCGTAACTGTTACACCTGTATTTGAACTGCACCTGCGCCAAAAATCTAATTTATTTGATACTGTAATACTGTGTGATTTCTTAATAAAGAATTGAATTGAATTGAATAATCAACGTTCATTTGCCGGTTTTGTAATTTAATTACATATATAATACCAAAAATTAATATATAATTTTCTAATAGTAAGTTCCTGATTTAGTCATTGTTTACTCGACAAGACTTGGATTGACTTATACGAAAAACTGGCAAAACAGTTATGTTATAACAAGCGATCCTCCCTTTATAACGTATGTATTAAGAGTACGTTTATATACTCGTAAGGGTATACAGCGCCATCTATAAGTGCATAATGATTATAAGTGCCTTAATGATCTCAAAGGAATATGTGCCATTTAAGATTTGTAATTTAATATATAATAGATAAATAAATAATACTTTTAGTAATAATTAATAATATTTTTTGTCATCATTCATACTTCACATTTTCTATAAATACAATAACTTTGAATAAACTGTAATACCATTGTAATAAAAGTAAGTTCCTGATTTAGTCATAGTAATTATAAGTGCCTTAATGATCTTAAAGAAATATGTGCCATTTAAGATTTGTGATTTAATACATAATAGATGAATAAATATTTTTTGTAATAATTAATAATATTTTTTGTCATAATTTATAATTTATACTTTATATATTTTCTATAATTACAATAACTTTAAATAAACTTAATACAATTGTACTAAATGACATTAAAAAATAATCGTCAAAAAGTGGAATGGTCGTAGAAGTTCAGGAATGTTAGATATCTAGGATTAATATATTTTTTAAACCCGGTAACGGCCCTTAAGTACCGTTACATGCAATCAACAAATGCATCGATTTCCAGTGATATACACTGACACAATTCAGCTAATATTTTGACTCGTGCAGCGATGAATCAGCACGATGAAACAATACTTTTACTCGGAACATTTCGGATTGCATCATTTCCCGGCCTATATAAACCGGCGAAAAAGCAACCAAAGTATCATTCCTCGAGTGATCACCTCCCCCAAAGGTTGCGACGGCATACTCGGTACCCCTCTCACGAGGTCGCTCAACGAGTCCGGCTCCTTGGTTTCCTTTCCTTATCTTTCCCAGTCACGAAGCATCAGTCTGCAATCCCACAGATTCGAGCCGTGCCCAGTACAAGATACTAGGAGCCCAAATACAATACTCACATATATCCTCGTAGCTGCAGTCGCGCATCAATACACTCGCGACAACATAATTTATTCGGAAAGCGTTATAACTTACAATATCAACCTTTTAATCGATTCAATAAATACCTTCTGCTTCATTCAAAACCGTCTTTCAATACGGAGATAACTTGTAAGTTGATACCACTACCTCACACCGAACAACTTGGAATCTAGTGAGGGGTGGTCCCTCACAACCCGATCAAGTTTTCAAGTTGTCTCAGTGGTAAAGGCACAGAAGCGTGTCGTATCTGCGGTCAGTATACACATTTCCGTTTAATCTGTGATTCAAGGTTCTATTGCATATACGTCACTTTCATCATTATATGTCGCTGGGACACTTTGTAAAATTGCCCGGGAAGCGCAAAAAGTAGCCGCGGCGCCCGCTGTGCGGCGCTGGGTGTGTCGCCGGCAGTTCCGCGTTGGCAGCGCATAATGTGTGCGCATATTTTACACGCACCACTGCTACCCTGCAGTGGAAGGTGATATTATTTGGGCCACTCGCCCTGCCGCTCTTTCAATGAATAAAGCGACGCGGCGGGGGGCGAATAATTTCTACCGGCCTTGCCCCGGAGAAATATATTCTTAAATCGTTTATTCGCCATCATAACAGTATGAAGTACTGGTGACGCTACAACCGGAGTAAGCGAATTTGCTATATAGAATCTGAATTGTTTAAATAATGAATACGTTTCAGCAAGATATCTCCGTCTGAAATTAACCATAAAGGTATTTCCGACCTACAGACTGGTCACGGGTTCAAAGTCGCTTGCGCGGAACTCTACTTGCCGTTTGTTCAGCGGTGACGTAGTTTAAATCTATCGCGGACCATGCCATATTTTGCCAGGTTCTGAACCCAGGATCAGGTAGCCGATTGGTCGTTTGACGAGTGGCTGGCGACAGGTCAACATCCACCTCTGCTTCTTAGGAAACAGTATATTTCCATTGACTCCCGACTCCTTTAGTAATTCGTGAGAGTGCAAAGGCCGATTGCTGGTCGTCGCACGGTGCGCAATCGGTTGTGCATAATTTCTGAAGAAGTCTGGAGACTATGAGACTCAAAACCCTTAATTAAAATTATCTATTATGCTTTAGTCAATAGTATACTATCATATGGGATCCTTGGATGGGGTGGCGCGTCACTTTTAGCTCTAGATCCCTTGATTAATGCTCAAAAGTCAATAATTAGGGTAATAAATAAAAAGCCTTTTAGGTTCTCCAGCGACCACTTATTTAAAGAGTTCCGAGTCCTAGACATTATACGCCAATTATATGTGAAAGTATCGACAATATTTTATTACACCCACACAGAGCGGCATATGATTAAATCTCACACTATCAGAACACGCGCAGTTACAGCCATGCAACATGATGTTCCCCTTATGAAAACAAAATTCGCCCAACGACATTTTTCTTTTCTAGCTGTCCGACTACACAATAGAATACATTCGGAATTAAAAGTGAAGTTAGATACCATACGAGGAAGAAAAATTATGACGGAATGGTTGATTGAGCTAGGAAGGAACGAAACGGAGAAATTAATTAATTATAGTGCTGTATCAGAATACCAAACTACATAAAATTACTACTTTTAAATTACTACAAACAAACAAACAAACAAACAAACTTTTATGTATATGTATAGATTATATGTATAAATGTATATATGTATATATGTGTATGTATATGTGTAGATGTATATGTTTATATGTGTATGTGTATATATGATTATTTAATATTATTATGTATATTATGTTACTAAATTATAGGTATATGTAAAATTTGTGTAAATATAGAGCTACCATGTAAAGCAATGCTACATTATGTCACACTTACCAACTAAAAAAAAAAGGAAAAAAGAATACATAAAAGTCTACCTTAGTACGGGCATTACTCCAGCAAGGTAGATTTTAATCTTAATAATCTAGTATTATAAATGTGTGTGAAATATTAATAATAAATACGTGTGGCACTCGGGGACTGCCGCGGTAAAGCTATTGCATAGCATTTTTAACAACTTATGCAATTATAATTATTTATTTTATTTTTCTGATATCAGATAACTGCGCTCTATCGGAAAACGTTGAAATTATTCCGAATCATTTGCGGCGCGCACGAATTTTTTATTCGATAAAGCAAAAAAAAACGGATTTTTCGTAGATAAAAAGATAGATAATTAATTTATCTTTAAAATGGTGCAGGTTTCATAATAATACGACAGAGAGTATTTGCGTAGTAGTCGTTTTTGTGTTCGGTTAGACCTAATTTCACAAAAATTATTACACTATGTAATATAAACAAAATCTAAAATATTCAAAGCTATAAATATTAGGAAAATATTATTGTTTAACATATATTTTTTTCGAATCGTAAGCAGTACTCGTTTAGACGTAATTATCAGTTTAAAATCATTAATTTTCGTTAAGAAATTTCTTCATTCGGTCGCCGCGCTGGCCTAGGCCCGCGATAAAAGCTATGCAATAGCTTAATAAATAAATAAATATGAAAATATACTATCTCCTAAGTAGCGGGGGTGGATATTGACCTGTTGTCATGCCACTCTTAAAATGACCTTGGGCCGCTCGACCCCGTGTGGCACTACGGGCAAAGAACGCCCAGGTCCGCAATAAATACAAATTGAATTACAGCTGTAATACAACAGGTAGAGGCCGCGTAAGCAACTCCGGATCCGTAACCAGTCGGGAGGATGAAGGTATCCTGACGGTTAACTCCAGACGGAGATATCCTACCAAAACTGGTAGTTAGGGGGCGAGGCTGCCCGCTGCTCACCTTTCCCGGTACCACCTTTAACATTGGTCTCTAATGCGCTGTTGGAGAGCTAGACAGTAGATTGTCTTGTCTCTAAGTCTTCTGCGCACATCCCACGACTGAAAGAACGATCACATATCATTATACCAGCCTGAGGTGACGGCTTCGCCCGCTGTACTCGACACCACCCTACTGGTGAGCAAACGGTCCGGTAGGCGATCCCCCAGGGGAAACCGATCCATTGACTGTGAGGCCTGCACTCGAGAGCGTTTCCCGGGGTAGTCCTTCACGCGAGGAGGCTACTGAATAGAAGCTGAATCTTAGGTTGGACCGACCCGAGAACACATTGGATCTTATTGCCCAAGCTGCAGGAAACCGTTCGCTACCAGCTGGATGCTCTATTAGAGTTCACTCGTTTCTCTTTAAATGGATATCGCCAAAGCCCTGAGATACATGGCAATACAAAAAGAGATTAATACAGTGGGTGTCAGAAAGTGTTGGAAACATCAGACGAAATGTAAAAATAAAATAATAGTTTTAAAAACTAAGAAAAACACTTTAGTAAGTACTGCACTAAAAACCAAAACATAAAAAGCAAAAAACTATTAACCACCTTGCTGTTAACCAACTATTAACCAACAAAAAACTATTAACCACATTGCTGTAAACCAACTATTAACCAACAAAAAACTATTAACCACCTTGATGTTAACCAACTATTAATCAACAAAAAACTATTAACCACTCTGAACCCCGTAATGTACTTGAAGTAAGCCATATTTGTAATTAATTAACTATATTATTTAAATATAAAAGTGTGGGGCGCTTCATCTACCATTTGTTTAGGTACATTATATTTCATAACAATGCTTTTTAGAAACATTTCACTTAGAAGCATAATGATAATTTGATTTGAAGAAAAAGCACTCCACACTTGTAGGTACACTTTAATAATATAGTTAATTACAAATATGGCTTACTTCAAGACCCTTAAGTGGTAAACAGGGATAACAAGGTAGTTAATTATTTTTGCTTTTTGTTGCCGTATTTACAAAGTGTGTTTTTTTTAGGTAATATTTAATTTTTTACTTATTATTCTTATCACAGAACGTGATTAGACTAAAAAGTAGTTTTAATCTTATTGCAATATTATCATTCATGATTAGAGTACATCTCAAGACGATTCCAACAAGCCCAAACAGGTTAGGCATTCATTGTTCACTTATTGAGTTCCAGTGCCTAGCTTTCGGCTCCGTCCTCAGAGCCTGGAAACCATTTATTTCCAAACTACATCTTAAGACGATTCCAATAATCCCAAACCCGGCTAAGATACGTTGTTCAATTATATAATTCCAGTGCCACCTTCCGGCTCCATCATCAGACCCTGAAAAACATTTATGACCAGCAAGAGAGTACATCCAACAATCCTAAACACGGCTAAGATAGGTACGTTGTTTCATTATAGAAACCAGTGTTTAACCTTCCGGCTCCATCATCAGACCATGTAAATCATTCATGACCAGAGTACAACTCAATCCGATTCCAACAAGCCCAAACACGGCTCGGATTTTTTGTTTCGTTATGCAGTTCCATAAAGTACCTTCCGCCTCCATCATCAAATCAGCTCGATTGTAACCTATTATTGTATTGTCATCAGAACTACACACAATTGACTAATTTCACGTTGATACTACTATTTAGAAGTGGGTACAGGTCAAGCTAATGTCATTAGATTGTTAATATAATATTTAGTGATATGATTATGAAATAGAGTTATTCAATAAGTCATAGCATGTTTGCGTTTAAACGTTTTCCATTTCGACTCTTAAATGCCTCTGAATATAAAAGGATCAAGCACTAAATACAATTTGGCGCATTGGTACATATATTTAATAAATATTTTAATAGCATTCAAAAATATAAATAATTGGCGCATAATTATGGAAATTTAGCTAAATATCACTGAAACCTTTCTCCATATATCAGCGCTCAATCAAAGAACATTACCCCCCCCCCCCCCCCTACCTTTCCCCCATAACAAATAAACAGCAAGGACTAAACTTTAAATTAAATCTCGCAGGTGATCCCTCAGAAGTTAAACACAATTCAGACGCGTTCTCGCTAAAATTTGCATTTTAATTATGCACAGGTGTTTTCAAAATAACTGTCATCTGCGTCTAAACACAAGCGATGAATATAAATTATACTTTGCTGCGTGGTAATGAACTCGCAAACTTTGCCGCAATTTAGATTAATTTTCAATTTATATCTGCCTTTGAGGATCACAGGTACAAACCGATTAATTCTCTGCTCAGTGAATTTGCATATAGGGATTGTGTTTGCGAGATATTTTATAATTATATTCGAATAATATGGCGAGTACATTAGTAGTAATGTCTATGTTTGGGCGATCGACTATGAGCTCGATTATAATATGAACCAGTAAAGTTCTGGTTCTGGTATATATGATTAATATTAAATATGAGCGTATTTTAAAATCTCTAATTTTACCAGAATATTACTCATTATAATTATATTTTTAGTGTTTTAGAGTAAATATTGATATATTTTTCCGTTTAGTTATAATCACCATTAAAAAATGTTTTTTTTTAATGTTTAATTTTCTTTTAGTAAACTAGTTTTTTCCTTAAAACGTGTATGATATTTGGTCTTCTTTTTATACGACTGCCTAACAAAAGAGGAGTGCCGAGATTTTACAATCTGATCGATACGGAAATAAAAATGAATTCGACATTTATGGAATTCAAAAATAAATTAAACAAATGGTTATCGAATCATGACAGACTAACCATACATCAAATGTTAAAAATAATAGTTTAATAAAACTTAGGTGCACAAATTTAAACATATTTTTAAACATGTACATATGTTGAATATATTTTAACATTGAACTACCAAAAATTATTTGACTTTGTTGTTAAATATTGTTTTGACCATGAATTGTACTTTTTTTTGACTAGATATTTTTATATTAAATCCTTTATTACTTAACATATATTAAATATTAATGACTGTTTCTTTCTTTTCTCACATATAATTTTATTAATATTATTTAATCGAATTTCATATTATTGCCGATTATATAATGGAATTGCATTTCATTTATTATATTATCTTTTACTATTTATTATTATTATTATTATTATTTTTGAAGATCACAGTTTAGGGCAATTTAGTGTTATTAGCTTTTTACTAAAACTTGTACATCTGTAAGCAATCAAGCTCAAGCAAATAGTATTGCAATATTAGAGTCATGTCCACCCTAGAACGGACTAGTCCCAGTTGGGTGACAGAATCAAATAAGCAAAAGGTTAAAGTTTTGCCATTCGGTTCCTGTTATTTTAGTAAGCAAATCAATGTTTATAGTATAATTCTTAAATAAATAAATAAAAATAAATAAATGTGTCAGGGTGCATCTTTATGTATGTTTTCCGTTTCTTTATTCCACCATAACTTCTAAACGCTCAGACCGATTTAAAAGTATGTGATATCCCTTGAAGGATGCCGGGTAAATTAAACTCAACCTGTATATTCATGATTACTGCTACCATGCAGCTGTAAATCATAATAAAGCGAAATACGATCCATTTTCCGAACAAAATTTTAATTAAAAAACTCTAGCTTTTCGAAACAATATCAACACAATTTAATTTTATGGAAGTAATAGAGGTCGAAAAATAAAATTAAAGGTAAATCTAGAAGTTCAATGCTCGTATATACAATATGGTTGTATAGCAGATATAATTACCTGAAAATATTATTGCTTTGTCAATGGACAAAACAATAATATTTGGAGGTAATTATAGAGATCCATTCGAAACATTTGTAAATAAACTCGAACAGCTAAAGGTGGAGATAGGAATTTCGTAAAAAAGTGAAAGAAAGAAGTAATGGAAAGTTTCTGGCACCTCTTCATTGAGACAATGCGTTGCGACAATTACCTTTCATATGTTGCGGGCATCGGCGAATAGGAGTGTTGCAGATATCAGCGAATAGTATTAACCGTCCTCTCAAAACACATCCGAGGTGTGAGGAGTCGAGGCGTGAGAGAAAGAGAAGTAGGGACATCGAGCAGTAGGGAAATGCCTCCATACATCGCGCTGTTGCTCCAAGGCGTGACAGAAAGATCAAACAAGAAAATATGCGGTGTTCCGCCAAACAGCCTAGCGAGCGACGTTCGAAGGCGTACAAGAGCCGAGCAGCCCCCCACCACGCGACCCAGGGAGCGACAGCACAGGCGCGATGAATCTTCGACGAACTTCGGTAACTTATATCAGACTTCCGCAGGTAGCAGTACCTCTGGATGACCGTGATCTGATACGCTCGGCGAAGTGGCGACCCAGATTGCGATCGGTGATAGTACCTACACCCTATTTTTAGTCCGGGGTGCGAATCAACAGGCCGCCCGGTCAATGTGCGGAGGGGGGCAAATATTGCATCAAAGTTATTTTTACTTCATCGAATGCCCAGGCGCCCGACGCTCATTAGTCGTATTAATTTCATAATGTGATATCTCGTCTCTCTTCTTTTTCTAATCCCTTCGCCCCCCCTCTGGATGTAGTGTTTGTAATTTTGCAGGCGACTATGACCACGTTTTGTCGCCTAAAGTACTCGAATTCCAGGCATTCCTCGGCGCAACGGTTGAGAAAACTCACGGGATTGGAGGGCGCCGGACGCTTGGAGTTACTGGAAGGCGTGCTCTGAATTACTAGCGCAATAGCCAAGCGCTATTTTTGCATTGTTCGGACGTCGGAAATACCTCCGCGTGTGATGTCCACCTCGTAACATTATAACCACCGAATAGTTAAGCAGAGATTAGTGATAATCTACCGTTTTATTCCGTAATTTAGGGTTCCGTGGTAAGAGATTGAGTGGTTAGAGATTGACAATGCCGAGGGCGATCCTGCCATCTCAGAATGATATAATTACTTTTTCATCCAGTCACTCTCAGATGATTCGCAAGGTCTTTAGAAACAAGACAATCTACCTTTAAGTTACGCCGCTACCCAGCCTACCTCAAACATTAAGGGCACTGGCAACCCAGTGGGTCTCCTTCGACTTCTCGCCGCTTTTCAAAACTGGTAAGGAGGGATCCTTACCAGTTTTGGCAAGGATACTCAGAGAGAATTCTCTCAACGTCCTAGAGATACGCCACTGCATACTTCTAAACACTAATGTGGGTAAAGTGTACTAAGCTGATGCGTAGGTAATTCACCTCTTCGAGGAGCCTACCGAGAGAGAGCTAAGCCATTAATTGGGCCAAACAACATTACAAACTTCCTATTAGGCTCAAGTTGCATAAAACCGTTTGATCCTCCAAAGCGTACACTGGTCAGTGCATTTATAAATAATTTATAAATGCACTGACCAGTGTACACTTTGGAGGATCAAATGGTTTCATGCAACTTGAGCCTAATTATTTATAAATAATTTATACATTATACGTTTATACATAATAATAAATAAATAAATATACATTTATAAATAATTTATAAATGCACTGACCAGTGTACACTTTGGAGGATCAAACGGTTTCATGCAACTTGAGCCTATTATTCTAAATTCGAAGTGACAGCAGCAATAATTTTTAATTTTCTTTAATAAAATCGTAATCTATCTATATATATCTTCTTCTTCTTATATATAAAAATAAATCGCCGTGCGTTAGTCTCGCAGGATCTCGGAAATGACTTTACCGATTTGAATTATTTTTCTTTTATTTTGTTTGGCTTGATTCAGGGGTGGTTTACAAAAAAAAATATTTAGGAAAAACTCAAAGAAACAAACTGAAAATCAAAAAAATCGAAATTGGTCATTTTGGGAACATTGGCCACTTTCTAGATGGCTATCGCGGCGATCGTATTATTTGACAGCTGCGCAAGTCGAAAAAGTCAAACAAGTCGGAAAAGTCAAAAAAGCTATAAAGTCGAAAAGTAGGAAAAAGTCAAAAAAGTCGGAAAAGTAAAAAAAGGCGAAAAAGTTGAAAAAGTCGGGAAAGTCACAAAGTCCAAAAGTCAAAAAATGCAAAAAAGTCAAAATATCCAAAAAAGGGGGAAAAACTCTTTCTGAAACTCTTCCAGTTATTCCACATTCAACTGTAGCTGACAAACTAAACGCGTGCTTAAAATCATCAAATTTGTGGCGACATGTGAAGTCACTCCGATTGACGACTAACATGCGAAAATTTTTGCAACAAAATCGAAATTCAGATGTGTTTTCGAAGCAATTGTAAAGGGAAAGTCGCAGTTGACATCTCGAACTGATTCATCACATTGTCCACTGATTTCTGTCAGTTGACCGAATCGAAGGAGGAACACTGTTGGCGTATTTTTCCGAAAGTAGCGCAAAAGTTTAAATAACATAATTAGCTGACCGAACGGGCCAATTATCGGTGAAAAACAAATATGTCGATGATCTCAATGCGACAATTTTAAATGTAATTCAGGGACAGTTGTTTGCCTTCAAATCGATAGATGTAGTTATCAACCAGGATGAGGTAGTCGACTATCTCACAGGATTTTTGAATTCGCTGGGATTGCCTGGATTCCCACCTCACATTTGCAATAGAAATTAGGCTCAGTCATCATCATGCTGCGTAAAATCCATCAACCTCGACAATCAACATCAATCAACGGATTTGCCATTCGATTTTAAACGGGTGAAATTCCCTGTGCATCTGGCCATCGCGATGACAAATCGTTGGAAGTTTGCGGAATTAACTTGGAATTTTCGTATTTCGCGCATGGACAACTGTAAGTCTCGTGTTCGCCAAGCAATCAGTCGGAAAGCCATCAGTTTTGTTTATTTACGCGCCGGAAAACAAAACGAAGAACATTGTTTACCAGAATGTTTTGTGTTGAATGTGAACTGCATTTATATTTCATCATGTAAATTAAAAACATTAAATGTATTTTACTTACAAACGACTTTCATTTAATCAGCAAACGAAACTCAAACCGTTCATGATTCGGCCATATTATAGATTTCAATGAATTGGATTTGGAAGGTTTATTAGGATTAATAACCGCTTATAAAGAGTTACAATCAAATCAATTTTAGGTGGTACGAAGTTCACCGGGTCATCTAGTATAATCTAAAATAGGACACAGAAGGAGCCTCCCCAAAGATTGTGCACATTTTCGACTGTCTGGTCTGCGATCATAAGCAATCGGGCGTCCCTGGAAACGGTGAGTCTAAACTCACCGGCCAATCGTTCTACCGCGGGAAGAAGGGGGGGGGGGGGGATCTGTGAGTTTGTCTGCTTGCCGGGAAAATCTTGGGGTGACACAACCGATATTTTTATAGATGACGCTTTCTTGCTTATGACGTCAGTATAGTAGATCGCTCACTCTAAGTATGGCGGCGGCCTTCGGCAGGCGACTCCATTAAACGATCTCAGATCCGAACAGTGTACAAACCCTGTAAGTAAGCACGCGAAACCAAAGCGTATGGCGTCATGTTGAGCTTATGTCGAACGCATACTCATTACGAAGGGGAAGGTTTTGCGATAACCGTTACCCCTAACATTTTATGTGAGAGCCTTTTGGAGCCGTTAAAGTGACCGGCCATTTTGTCCGACATTCTGTCGAAACTTTACGCGAGTACGTTGAGAGCATAACAGAAGGCCGCCGCTCTTTCTTTGTCATTTGAAACTGCCTTTGTCGCAGAATAACGGACTGTTATCGGTTTGCCCTGGGCCGGTCTCTAGTCGACACCCGCTCAACACTCTTACGAAAAAGAAAAAAACGGTACAGAAAGCTACTGTAATGGCTTAATCAAAGCAAGAACATGCAGCTCGTCATGAAAGATGTTAATCAACAATGTAGATACATGCAGCAACTCCAAAGTCCAATTTGATATCTATAGATCAGAATATAACATACGAGTACAATGAAGTTTATTACTTTTTTATTCATTTATTAGTTACATATACATTCAAATGCAAGAGCCCAAAAGAAATATAATTTACAACCCATAAATTCCCTCTATATGCTTCTAAATGTCTCCATTGAGTTATCTTCTCCATTATGGTCTCCCTATTATCAGGTCCATATTATCAGGCTGCAAAGTATCCAAAATAAGTTCGTTCGATATTTAAATTTCAAGAGAAAAAGGTATTTTAATACTACTAATTAGGCGGCCTTACTATCCTACTAATATTATAAACGCGAAAGTTTGTAAGAATGTATGGATGTTTGTTACTCTTTTACGCAAAAACTACTGAATGGATTTTGATGAAACTTTACAATAATATAGCTTTCACATCAGAATAACACATAAGCTATAATTTATAAAGATATAGTGTGAATTATCTAAAATATAACGATAACTGTCAAGTAAGTAAGAAATTGATATTCGAAATTTAAATTCTAAGCGTCAACATATATTTTGAAAATTTTCTCAACAATAAATAATAATTAAATAATAAATTTAGAAAATATAGTGCAATTCGGTGGTTAAGTAACCCGACCATGTTGCCACAAGCATAGGAAATGGAAATATTTTCCTGAAAGTGTGGAGCTCGCCAAGACGTGTGGCTGACGTGGCGGGTATCGGGCTAAATACCTCCAATCATGATTTATTTATTTATTTATTTATTATTTATTTATTAGTTTCAAATAGTATTCAAGGGCATTACAATGAATCCAATTCGCCCTTGAATATTAAAGCTGGAGTGTAAGTCTAAAAATAAATGACTACATAACTAAATTAATGCTAACATTGAACAAGAAAAAAACATAAAAATATAAAACTAAATAAAATACAGATTATGATAAACATGAGATAGTAGGGAATGCCTTTTTAGCTGCCAAAGGGATGTACAAAAGATATCGATTTCAGTGGGTAAGGAATTAAGAAGAGCTATAACCCTTCCCACTGGCCTGTCTACAAAAATATTTGTACGGTGGTACGGCACATTAAACAATAGATGCGATCTCCTCGCTGTGTAATTTACCGGTACGTACAATTCAAACTTACATAGTATCTCTGGCAAATAAATCGTTCCTTGAATAAGTTTATATGCAAATATAATTAGTGAAATATATCGACGAGTTTCAAGACTGTTATATCCTACCATTCCTAGCACAAAATCTGACGGAAATAAGTATGGATAAATATTGTATTTTCTGTAATAAATATATCTTAAAAATTTTCTTTGAATACGCTCTACCATCTGAATGTATTTGTTTTCACTTGTACACCAGATGACCGAGTTATTTTCAAGTATGCTACGGACTAAACAATTATATAGTAGAAACATTACATGAATATTATTAAACTGTTTGCATATGCGAATAACAAAACCGACCATTTTGCTAGCACGATTGCAAATATTTGTAATGTGTGCACGGAAGTTCAACTGTGTATCAAATGTAATTCCCAGGTCCCTCACCTCGGTTGACCTTTTTAAAATTGACCCGTTTATTGTGTATGGGAAAAAGCAAGGTGTTTTCTTCTTAGTGCTGGTTAAAACAGAGCACTTGTTAGTGTTGAATTCCATGATGATGAACAGTACAACCTTACCACGGCCCCCAGTCCCCAGCAGCCCCACTAGCCCGAGCCACGGCAGCGGTTACGGTAACGGCGGGGCAGGGGGTGCTAAGAATCTCAGGCTGCCAAACCAAACTAACCGATCCGGATGGAGAGTATTGGAGAGGCGTATGCCTAACGGTGGGCGAATGCGCGCTGATGAAGAAGAAGAAGTAGGAAAAAAATCTGCCATCTGCGAGCTATTCTGGCGTGCGCCGCAAAAACCGTTGGAGTTACACGTATATAATATACAATGGAAATGTTTATCTTAAATAGTCCTACAAAAAAGCCAGCGACAGCATATATCTATATTTTATGTGTAACAAATTATCGCCAAAATAGTGAACCATAAATACAATAAAAAAATAAAAATTGATTATTATATCAAAATAAATACTTTTATCACATCTGGTATCTAAAGTAGATAAATTTTGTCTTTTACAGTTACATCATTTGGACAAATTTGGACAAATATTTGAATAGTTATGACGATAACCAACCGAGTGCGCGATATTATGGTGATTTTTTAATATATTTTTTTTTATATTTAAAAAATTATTTAAATCGTTAGGTCATGTTTATTGGTCATATTATCAACCATTATGAATTCTTATCAAAACAAGTAAATTTATTGTCTCAAGTGTTTAAAACAAAAGACTTTTACCTTTTACTGAATAAATAGTTAAAGAGATAATACGACATAGGTATGGAACCGCGACCGTGTCGTAATCTATACTTCTATACTAATATTATAAAGAGGTAAAGTTTGTGACGTTGTAGGAAGTAATCTCGGATCTACTGAACCGATTTTGAAAATTCTTTTACGAATAGAAAGCCACGTTATTTGTGAGTGTCATAAGGCTATATATTAATCCAAAAAATGAAAAGACTTTTTCGTGGTCGTTGGATTTACAAAGTAATTCGGAGAAAAACAGTCGAATGAAAAGGTTTCTTACGAACGCTACTTTAACGATGAGAGATATATGATTGAGTTCTAGAGTAAAGTTGTAGAGCCTACAAAAAAGTAAGGTAAATCAGATGTCTAAATTTTGTATTTAACTCACAAAAAGTAGTTTTTTATATTTAAGAAATAATTTAAATCGCTAGGTCATGTTTTTTATCGTTATTGGTCATATTATCAACAATTATGAATTCATATCAAAATAATGGGTGAGATCAATATGAACGCTCCAATGAGGACCACATGCCAATTCGACTTTTTTTCGATTGCCGCTATTTAAAACTAATGCATCAAGGAATGGAGTACTCACACGCTGCTGTGAGCTTTATAATACCCATTTAAATTGTATTGATATGTTTAATAATTTCATAATCACTTATTAATACTCCGTAAATCAAACCCTAACCGATACAGTAAGCTGACTATTCGTAGTTTTTTTTTAGTAACTTTTATTTATAGTATTTTTAAGTAACTTTTATTAAGTAGTTTTTTCAAACGTAATTTATGTTATTTTATTGAAATCCGGAACCGGCTTTGTTTGTTGTAAATCTGTATATATTTTTTAAACGTTTTACTATAATAATGTGTGATTTATCAATAAAGAATTGAATTGAAACAAAAATAGGCATACACCTGTCTGAGCCCAGGCAAAATTGCACATAAGGTAAATGTAAAAGTTTGTTTTCCTAATGTGCCGAGTAAAGTGAAACGGAGCCCGCCTTGCTAGGCACTCCTGTGATAAGGCGAGCTCACTTCATGAGTCTTATTCGAGTGCCACGGTTGTGTCAGAAAAAAACAACTCTGGATCTACGATTTTTCCGAGCGGAGGTAAAAAAATGACATTAAAGCCCCACCCCACCAGCATTTGAGGTTAATGACAAAAAAAAATCAAAATAAATATACTCTTACATAAACTTGAAGAACTCTTAAATTAACTTGCACTCTTTATGACCTATTTGCTTATTTATTTTTATTTATTTCCATAATTCAAGATACAAATTACAAAGAAAATCCTTATTCTAACAAAAAAAACAGTTTATAATAAGTGTATATATTATACCTAGCTTAGAAAGGAAATTCATCTTTTGACATGACGGTTTACCACCTCACTAGGTATGAACCTGTGTTGAGGTGGTACTAACATCGATGAATTCTTTTGAGACGAGAGGGCAAGTCTTATCTAATACTTGAGTATAATTTAAAATTTAAAGTTAAATTTAAAAACATCAATAAAATTATAAACTAAATTAAAATTTATGACAATCTACTAAGTTATATGGAATAATAATATTTTTTTTTATATATTTGATATAAACACATATAAATATGTATACCATATATAGATATATATTAATATAATATATATATTATATATACCATATAACATATATTTAGTAATATTATATATAAATTCATACATATAATATGATAGTAGGTATATAAAATAGAGTTATAATATATAAAATATAAATAAATATATATCACGATCACACCTGAGACCTTAATAATTTTTCACAGTCTTCCCTAGATTTATTTAAAAGCCAAGTTGCCACCACTCTTCTAAGCGTAGCGTAAGGTACGTCGGTCGTTTGAACGTCCATTGTCAGTATATTGTAAAGCTTTGGAGCTAGAAATGTGTAATGTCTTTGTCCGTACGTCGTGTTCATTTTTAACTCCCGTTGTCTGTATCGATTTCTAGTGTCATGTCCGTGGTCCCGAAGTTTAATAGTCGCAGTCCTGTCATTCCTCTGGAAGTACATCAAGACCGCTCTTATGTACAACTGTCGAATGTCCATTACGTTGAAGTCTATGAATAATTGGTCGGATGGGAAACGGAGCGGTCTTCTATTAATAACCCTAATAAGGGCTTTCTGGGCCTTTATTGCCGGGTCAAGGATTGATTTAGCCGCTCCACCCCATCCTATCTGTCCGTATGTAATGATTGATTGCGCTAGTGCGTAGTAAGTCGTTTTAAGCATAGATGGGCTAAGTATATTTCTAATATTTTTAAATATGTAAATTAGTTTTCTAAGTCGTGTCGCAGTCTGGTCAACTTGCTTATGCCATCTCAGGAAGCCGTCTATCAGGATACCTAAGTATTTTATACATGACGTGCGTTCCAGCGGTTGGCACATGCAGTTTGTCCCATCACAGTTGTGTAATAGTAGATGTTTTTCTAGTCCCGGTTGATTCCGCCCATCTATGCTAAAGGTCATGTATTTCGTTTTTTCTATGTTAAGCGTCAGTAGATGTTCATTTAGCCAGTCATGTGTCTGATTGAGTCCTTTCTTTGCCTTTACAAATACAGACTCCCAGGTGCTACTCTCAAACAAAAGCACTGTGTCATCGGCAAAAGATGCAATAACACCTGGTATTTCCTGCCTACAAAGGTCATCTATGTAAATCAAAAACAATATTGGTCCTAATGTACTCCCTTGAGGAACGCCGTAGTCAATATTCATCCAGTTACTTATTATTGTGTCATTTAGTTTCACTCGTTGTGTTCGTCCTGTAATATAACTTCGGAACCAGTCCAGTTCTATGTCTCGTATACCAATCTGCCGTAGTTTGTCTAATAGTTTTATGTGATGTACTGTGTCAAAGGCTTTGGCCAAATCAAGGAACACTCCAAGGCATTTTCGGTTACTGTCAACATTTTTTGAAATAAATTTTGTCACTTTTAATATAGCGTCTTGGGTGCCCATGTTTGACCTAAAGCCGTATTGTCCTGCCGATAGTAGTGAATTGGTTTCCAGGTAGTCAGTCAGTTGTTTCTTTACGTGTCGTTCTATAATTTTGCTAAGTGAGTTAAGTAGAGATATTGGTCTGTAGTTTGTCAATTCCGTTTTATTACCCCCTTTGAAGAGCGGCAACACATTGGCTTCCTTAAGGTGATTTGGGAATAAACCATGTTCGATACTGCAATTGAAGATATGCACAAGTGGTGGTGCGATTTCCTTAGCAGCAATTTTCAACATTTTTGCACTTATATGATCGGGACCACTTGCTGTGTCAGTCTTCAGTTCCTTGATTAGTGTCAATACGTCCAACTCTGTTAGTTTCGAGAGTCGAAATTTTTGTGCTGTCTTTAGCGTTGTGTTAGATCCCATTGCATCCGGTGCAGTCAATTTATCTAATTTAAACTTCATCGCTAGTCTCTTTCCCACGTTCACAAAGTAACTGTTAACCGTATTCGCTATGACAGTTTTGTCAGTGTACTTTACGCCATTCAAATTTATTTCGCCAATCGATGTCCTGTTTTGCTCTACGTTGCTAAGTTCTTTCACTACTGACCATACTGTTTTAGGGTTGTAATTGTTTTGTTCTATTTTCTGTCGATAATATGTCTCTTTTGACCTTCTTAAGATGTCGGTGCATATTTTTCTGTATTTCTTGTAATATGTGTATAGTACTTCGTTCTGTGGAAATCTGCGTGTCTGTTGGTGAAGTTTGTCGCGTCTCCTGATACAATTTATCAGTCCGTCTGTTATCCATGGTTTAAGTCGTTTGTATTTTCTCTTAACCTGTTTAACGTAGGTGTTATTGTTTATGTGATCTCTAAATATATGAACAAAATTGTCAAGTGCATTGTTTGCATCTACTGTTTTATATATGCTCGTCCAAGTTTCAGAATTCAAGTCTAATAATAATTTATGATAGTCTATGATTTTCACTTCTGAGTTTTGTCGCTGTTTTTCCTGACGTCTACCTTCCAGTCCCAATAATGTACAGTAGTGGTCGGTTATTGACGTATTTATAACGGCTGAGGTCGGTTTGTACGTTGAACGAACGTAAATGTGGTCCAAACATGTTTTAACCTGGTCTGTCTCTCTCGTTGCAATATTTATAGTTGACAAAAATCCTAGCTCTGATAAAATCGTTTCATAATCATCTGATTGAGAGTGTTTGTGTCCCATAGTTGATATGTTAATATCACCTGCCAAGATGTAGTTTTGCGTATGAATATTGGAAGCTATGTAATCATGTATCGTCGTGTATAGCGAGTTCAAAAAGCCAGTAGTATTTTGCCTGGATGGCGATCTGTAAAGGGCAAAGATGTTGAAATTGCTAAATTGTATGCATAAGCCTGTTGCTTCCTCGATGTTCAATTCATGTGCAGTTGCATTAACCTCACTCTTGGCATACACAACAATACCATCAGATTTATTTTTATTATTTACTGTTTTGAAACATTCGTACCCAGGGATATTCGGTATCTGTTCATTATTTTGTAACCAACACTCGGATAAAATGATTATATCTAGACTTAATGAGAGATCATGTAATAAAATACAGAGTTCATCAAAATTTTTTCGGATACTTCTTATATTCATAGCTATCATTTTTAGTAAATAATTCTTATCAAAAGTGTTCCTGCACTCAAACGGCGAGCTTACCCTTACAGTAGAGACAAATGTAGTATCCGTAATGTCTTCTAATAAACTACTCATAATATACGTATTTTACTGCTGGTGAAGTAAATATATGAGTTGGGTTAACTAACAAAAGAAGCATTAGTAGTTTACGGTTACAGATGTTGATATTATTATACTCTATTAATGAATTTATTGACATGTTGACGACCGCCTGGTAATTAATGTTCTCTAGGTGTAAATATATATTTTTAAATGTTATTCTTAATAAATAAAAATGTTTCATAATAATATTTAATATTAAGAAAATAATAGATAGATAGATAGATAGATAGATAGAAATAATAACATCAGTGAATAAATTTACATATATATAATACATTCTAATATAAATAAAAACATACTTTTGTTTATAATAAATACAATTTGATGAAATAACATCTAATAAATAAAAAAATACGCATAATTGGTAATAACAGAACACTCCAGCTATTGTCTTAAGGAGAGGCATATTTATGTTGTTTGTTAGTGAATTAGCTTTAAGTCTTGCTCGCCTAGAATAGGAATAAAATTTGTACCTTCTTTCTGTCGGACATAGATTCTGCAGTTTTTTAGCCATACAAATCTGAATTTCATTTCTTTTGCTAGGTCTCTCGTTTTTTTATAAAGAATACGATTCAACAAAGTCAGCCTGTCTGATACGTATATTCTGGTCGGAACTGTGTTTAGGCCCATGTCTTTTGTGGTTATTCCTGATGACCGAGATTTTTGGAGGTTCCTAACGGCGTCCATGAATTGCTCCTTCTTCCTTCGTGTTGAGAACTTGGCAATAATAAGGGGAGTTCTTGGCTGCGATTTTATATCCTGCTCAAGTCTCCGTGGTACGATGCGATATGCATAATCGATGTCTCGATCTTCCATTTTGAGTCCTATTGAGGTTCCCATTTGTAGTATCATGGCGTAAAGATTCTCCTTATCCGTGTGTGGCACCCCACTGATCTCTACATCGTTCATTAACCCTGCTTGGTTTCTGGCATTTTCTGGCTTATAACTTTACACTTTACACTCACGCTCTTACTTCCAGTTGCGACCAGATTACTCCGGTCTCTCGACTGGTTACGAGTTCGAGGTCGCTTGCGCGGTCCTCTCCCCTACGAAGCGGTGAAACGGGGTAAACCGAATCTATCGCGGACCACGGCATCTTTTGCCCGGCTATTCACCGGGGATCGGGTAGCCGATGGTCGTTTCAAGAGCAATCACTGTAAGATCAGCAACCCCCGCTCTAGAAACAGTACTATTTCCAGACTCCCCCGAATGTTAGTCAGAATGCACAATCGATTTACTGACGCCGCGCGGTGCGCAGACCGCCCAAGAGCGCCAGAAGATTGACTCCTGGGGGAAACTAGTCCTCAGGCCAGAGTCCTACCCAGGCTCGCACTGCATGCGAGGAGGCCGCCGGATGGGTGTTGACCCGTGAGTGTGACCGACCCTGAACAAATGGGTCTTCGTGGCCGACTCCAACAGAGCCTATTAGCTCCCAAAAGTTCAGATAGACAAAAATATTAGACTAAAAGATGACATTATATCTCTCCGTATTATGTCTGTAATGTAATCAGGCTATATACAAAGTGCGAAAGATGGCCCTTATAATTGAATGTTATTATTGTTATCATTGGTTAAATTATTGAGTTCTCTAAGCGATCAGGTTTTAGAAAAAAATATATTATCAATGTTATGGCGAAATAAATTGCTATTAATTTGGCGGTCAATACTATCAGTACCACCTGCATTCCGCCGGTTTTAAAAGAGTTTCTAAACCATACCATGGAGTTAAGCAATCTAAGACAACATATAATTAATATTTTCAGTTAGAATTTTAAAAAAACTCTTTTTTACAAGCTTCATTTTAACTTGCAGTTTTCGCATGTAAGTTGTCCGTTTCAAAATTTGCAAATTATTCTTCAACTCATTGCTGGTGTCTGATCGAGCTGAAATTTAGCATACTTATGTAGGTTCACGTGCAATATTACAACGCGGTGACAATGCAATATTATGGTACTATCGAGCTCTTTTGATAATGTAGATGGGATGATGTAGAGACTAGAACTTCCTGATGGCAAATGGTAGGACAATCTTATTTGGTATGTTTTGTTATCATGAGTACTTTCTATTACACATGATGACGAGTGTCTGAAGATGGAGCCGGAAGATTGTTACTGGAACTTCCTAATGGAAAGTAAAGGTTGTTTTTTTTTATTGCTCGTTTGTCATTTGTTATTGCTTAGATATTTCGTGTGTGCAATCGAAGAAAAGTTAAGAAATTGCGTGATTTTATAATAGGAGTTCTGATATATGTTAACTATATTACTTACTAAACTATATTACTTAATTTTTGGTTATATCTTAGCCAGCGGGGTAACCAGGTAACCACATATGTGACCATATATCCGCGAGGAAGGGGTGGGGGGGGGGGTTATCTTACCGACAATAGTTAATTGTGGGAAAATGCCTCAAATGAACTCGACGGTAACAAATGCATTATTTGCTCCCACGTTATAAGGACACACGGATCCTGCCGCGCCATGTTTATCGGCCGTATCCATTTATGGAGGCCGCGACGAACTATCGACAATAACCGCATGAATTGAACCGAATACTTTATGCTTTCCAATAAATGAGACAGTTTTATCTCCCCTCCCGATGGCGTCCTATTAAAATGGAAATCATGCGCAAACACCGCTCAATGCGAAATCCTTTATTTTATAACCGACTATAACGAATACGGCGGCATTTGGAGTTTATCTTTGCGGGAGTCGGAATATTAGTTTTGCAGTAATGCTATGTATAGTATTTTCAACCGGAAACGAAATCGCCCTCAATGCATTTATTATGGCAGTTTCACTGCGAATATTTTGGCATTCGTTTAGGGACCTAACAAATGAGGAGTAGACGATAGATACACATACAATGCATAATATTTGCTATAATTTAAAATTTCATTTTATATTTTATTGTATCTTATTGTACTTTAACTTTCGCTTACCTTTCTTTTCACATCAGCATGTTGGTTGACTGGAAGATATTGCTATTTAGCAATAAGTCCGCAATTGTACCATTTTTTTTAAATTGTGCAATAAAGAGTTTTTCATTCATTCATTCATTCACTTTCAAGGGCAATTTTATAGATATAAAAAAAACAAAAATTTAGATGAAAAATTTATTTTTCAACTGTTTTTTTGTTGTTTAGAATAGTTATTAGACAAACGATACTCTTACAAATATATTAATTATTACAAATATTTTTACATAACTTCTTATTATAGCTTAATAATTATTCTCTGTGTGTATGTTATTATAATATATGTATACATATTATACTATGTATAGGCAATGGCGGTTCTAGGGGGGGCTAAGGGGCTGAACCCCCCCCCCCCCCCCCCAAAACATAAATAAACAAAACTTTCAGATTTGTTACTGAACTGTATATTAAAAATCTGTTAGTTCAGTCTAATTTAGTAGGTATACCTAATTTCTTAATGTAGTTGCACTACAGGTTTTTACGACAGCTTTTAATTCGTAAAACAAAATACGCGCTGTTGTCACGAACGCTGCCTTCCGAGAATGTATGCTTCTATATTATATATACGAGAATGTATATTACCGTTATTTGTGAGTGTCTTCTTGTGAGTGTCTTATCTCTTTAACTATTTATGCAGTAAAATGGAAATTATATGCAGTAAAAGGGAAAAGTCTTTTTTCTAAAACGCTTGAGACGATAAATTTACTTATTTTGATAATAATTCATAATTGTTGATAATATGACCAATAAACATGACCTAACGATTAAAATTATTTAAAAAAAATATAAAATACTACTTTTTGTGACTTGTCAGGCATATGCTGTCGCTGATTTTTTGTATGCATTATAAAGCTCTACAACTTTTCTCTAGAACTTAATCATATATCTCTCGTTAAGGCAGCGTTAGTTAGAAACGTTTTCGTTCGAGCGTTTTTTCTCCGACTTACTTTGCAATTCCGACTACCACAAAAAAGTCTTTTCATTTTTCGTATTAATATATAGCCTATAACACTCAAAAATAACGTGGCTTTCTATTAGTAAAAGTATTTTCAAAAAAGGGAAGAAATTGAGTAGATCCAGAGATTACTTCCTACAACCTCACAAACTTTGCCTCTTTATAATATTAGTATAGATTTATATAATATATACGAGGCCCGGCCGAAACGGCTATGCGCGGATCTGCCAAAAAAGGCATTGTTTAGCCTAAGCAAATTAGCCTAAAAATCGCCGATCAGACCAAATTATTCGTGTAGTTTTGAAAGTTGGTACAGTTATTCCTTGAGATGTCCTGATAAACATACTAAAAGTCCCCGAGGGTGGGGGGTGAGCTCGCGGGAGGGGGGGTGGGGGGAGGTCCCTTTTTTCAGTTTTTTGCTTGTATCTTGAAAACTATTAACAATATCTTTACAATTACTTCTACATTAATTAACTACATTAAATTTCCTACAAATGATGTAATAGGCATTTTTACTGTAGGATTACTAATTTAGGAGCTACAAGGTTTCAAAATTGATAAAAAAAAATAGTTACGTCTTTTATTTTTAAAAAAAGAACAAAATAAAACGTTACATAGGTATGCCGACTTAAACAAAGTTGTCAATCAAATTGTCTTCCACCACCAACATCGACGGGGGTTCCATTGCTACATGCTCCTAAGCAGCCGTTACAGAGAAGACTGCAGTTAATGCCCACTTTTCGGCAACTGCATTTTCCAGAGCAACCACTCTTGCATCGGCAGAAAATAGAACTCAACAAGGTATCAGGAGCAGGAGGGTCCAAGGTCGTGATTGGCTCTAGGTTTCCATCGACACCTCGCTTCCAACTCCACATTTCAGGTGGCAGTTGGTTCCCAAGCCACTCCTGTACTTGATGGTATACTCTAAACGAGTGATATTTCGCTGACCCTTTTGTAGGAGGGAGGTAAGAAGAGCAGGTTTGGGCTTGCTACAAGATGTCAAAAAAACTTTGTATCGGTGGCTGTTCAGATCAGTCTGGGTAGAGAGCGCACGGTATACTGCCAGAAACATTTTTTCTCCCGATTCTGCGATGGCGTCCTGAGTTTATGTTGGGTCATAAAAAACAGTTGCGATATCCTTTGTTAATGTATTTTGTTCAAAAAGCTTGATAAGTGATGCTTTGCCCTTCCTGAAAATGGCTGGGGTTATATCACAACCACTGAAACTATGGAGAAAAAGAATGGAACAGCAAAATGAATGTTTTTGAAGTTCTTGGGAACAATATATACTGGTTTCCACTTTCCCCTTCCCGACTTGATAAAAAATATTTCCTTTGCTGGAAGAGTCAAAACCATTAGAAGGATTACAAGATCCACATCTTCTTCAACAACAGCAACTACAACATTGTCTGCAGCTTTGTCAATTGCAGTGCGTATAATTGTACAGTCAGCATCACTTGCAGCTATTGGTGTCTCAATTTTCTCAGCCTGCATTTTATCTGAGAGACGTTAAATAAGTTGGCACTTGTTTTTTTCATTTGACAGAAAATGCTCTTGTTGAACAATAACCTTCATAGACAGATTAAAATTTATACCAACAAACGATTTCGCCATTCTTCTTCTTCTTTGTTCCGATTTTTTCGTACTGTTACTTACATCATCGTAGCCATGAAACACGACGGTAGAATGTGGTCCGTAATGATATTTTACATAGTTAATATACTGATCACATATCTCTGAATAAGTGGAGCCCAGTTGCCACTTGGTACGGTGCAGAAGAGACCCGCCCTGTATAACCGTGACACTAGTTTTTAAATTTACATTTGTGTCGGTTTTGTATAAGAGGTAGAGATTTAACCGTGTCCACAGTTGGCTTTTCCCACGCAATTTGCTCCATCAACTCGTCTATAGACATCTGAGAATCCTTATTCTGTTCCATATAATACTGTATTTGTTCCATGGCATTAGATACATATTCTTCTTTCCGACGACCGCTACTTTTCGCTGTAGTAGATTCATGTGCCAATAAAAAACGCTTATAACAGCGTTGTATATAGGTACCTTCAGCAGCACCAATATCACCGGCATTTGTTACTCTCCGAAAAACATTATTGCCTCACTCATCATTCCGCTTTTTAGTAGCGTCTAAAACTGTAGCAGAAAACTGTAAACTGCGAACAGGGTATATTTTTCTTTTCTTTGTCATAGTATTCGTCATGTATTGCTTCAGTGCAGAAGAGGCATTGTGAATGAAATTCGAATAACTGCTGTGATGAGCGCAAGCTAGATCTTGAAGCAGAAGACGTTCCTGGCCCTGCTTCCCTGAGATAGGCGATTATTCAACTGCTTCGTGTATATCGTTTTCTACAAGCGCCATGAACAATAACACTTTCAACATCAGCCAGCAGGATGTGTTTCCCGTCTTTTCTAATTTTACTAGCTCTTAACAAGCCTTGAATTCCTTTTTGTAATACTTCACAGCGGTCACTAGTCACGTCGTTATCACAAATTGTACAATTATCAGTCATGATGGAAATCAGCGAAACACGAACTAAATAGCACGAACAGAAGCAGCGTGAACACACCACACCGTATAAGCGTTGTGAGCGTACTGGCACTGATCATACGTGTGGCGGGCGAGACGACACCGGACGACGCGACGCGGGCGCCGATAGGCGGATTTCTCTTGCGTTTGACCCATTGTAGCTCCTAAAGTATTCACCCCACAGTAAAATGCGTCACATATAATTCGTAGAAAATTTAATGTAGTTAATTATTGTAGAATTAATTTTTAAGATATTATTAATGGTTTTAGAGGTACGAGCAAAAAACTAAAAAAAGGGACCTTTCCCCCCCTCTCCCCCCGCGAGCTCACCCCCCACCATCGGGGACTTTTAGTATGTTTATCAGGATATCTCAAGGAATAAATGTACCAATTTTCAAAACTACACGAATTTTTTGGTCTGATTTAATTAATTTGCTCAGGCTAGTTGGCGTCCTCATAAAAAAAGTATTAATATAAAAAAAATATATATTATAAAAATTAACATAATTATTAGGATCAATAATTATAATAAAACAAAAAGAATAAAACATTTTTTTTGTAGATAGTGATAGAAAATTACCTAAAAATAAAATCACTTCAGTAGTTAAAATTCCAATGTAGAACTGAAACTAATGATGCATATACATTCTAAATTAAATCCTTCACGCTCCCGAAGTTTAGTTAACTGAAACGCATTTTGGAATGACTTTTACTGATCCAAAATTCGGAAAGATAAAGGAGATTTATTTATTGTCACGCATCAATTTTCCTGTATTGCTCTGTTTAGAAACACTACAGACGCTGTTATTATCATCGGTGGCGATTTTCAGCGGGAGCTTGAATGTGGAGTGTGCGGTTCGGCCTCCTTCCAAAAGCGTAGCGGCAATGCCGGATGACGCAACAGCTAACGCAATTTTTCCGATAGATCTCACTTTTTTTAAAAGCACATTGATTAAAAATGTGTTTCCTGTACCTCCTGGGGCATCAAGGAAAAACAATTTCCCTTCATTGTTATCAATTGTTGATAGTAATGCAGTGAATACTTTTTTCTGATCGATGTTGAATCGTGGCTCATCTTGAGCTATATTTTGTAAAAGTCTCGTTTGATCGTATGATGTTTCTCTTGTGTATTCGGCACTGTTAGTTAAATCTGAGTTAGTAGTATTAGCTGGCATCGGCAGCCCAAAATCCTTGATCCATTTACCCGAAAGTAATTGCACTACTTTGTTCAATTCCAATAATGCTTCGTCAAATATGTTTTGATCATATTGTACATCATCTGAGTTTAACTCTCGCCGTAGCCGAATCAGAATATCACTGGCCATATTTTCTTGAAATTTATTCCATAGATTAACAGAATCAGTTACTTGACAAAACACTACTATGACGGCAAATAAATATCTTAATGATGTAGCTGAACTACAAACAGCTGCTTCTGATAATGTGTTTTCCCAGTGAGAATCGTCTTCCAAGAGCCCCATAGCTTTGCATGCTGCTTGATAAGTATTGTAAACAACACCTTGTACAGTTCTTAGGTGTGCAAAGGATGTCGGGCCTTTTACAATATGCAATAACATTCTCAGATAAAAGCATTCGCTGTTGTTGGGATGAACCACGTAGACTCTGCCAAGAGCTTCCGTTTTTTTTACTCCGGGGAAACCATCAACCGCAGTACCTTGTTTTCGCCGTTGAAAAGTTTTAGAACTCTGGTTCCATGTATAGTAACCTGGAACTCTGTCATACGTCAGTGTTTTCGCGAAATCATCTTGAGCACATAACTTGAAGAATGCTGTCAATGTTGTATCCCGCGGGTTATTAACAACTTCTTGTATATTGTTCTCTGTGAAATATACTTTTTGTCCATTTTCTAAATGAACTGCAAGGTGGACAATTGTGGGAGCCCGGTCGTGCACTTCGAATGATAAAATCCTCCATACAGCTTCAGAGCTGCAGATGTAACGTCCAGACTGATATTTTTCCACTTCATTTGGTGATTGTATGCTGAAAGTGGCTTGATCACTGCCTTTATTAATGTACTTAGTAACATATTGAATTGACTTTATTGAATTGCACAACTCTACGTTGATGTGGGCATCAAAAATTTTCAAAAGGAGCGGATTATAGGGAACGATCCATCGGTTATCAATATCATGGTTTCGGACGGTAGCATTTTGCCCACCCTGTTCTGGCGATCGTCGACCATATTTGGGATATCCGTCATCGCTAGTACTTGTTTGAGTTTGGAAGGACTTCGGAATTTTTTTGCTGCATTTAGAATCTCGCATACATGGAGAATTCGGGTTTAAAGCCCCGCAAGGGCCGTGTACCATATGTTTCTTTACGATTTCGTACAGGATAGGATCTTCATCTTTATCCGGTAATTCAGCTGAAATAACCCTGTCAATTTGGTTTGGTCTAATTTTGTTCACTAACCACACCAACAGGTGTACATGTGGCAAGCCACGTTTCTGCCATTCTATTGTGTACATATGACAGCGCGGCGGACCGAATATATGAGACTT
Organism: Micropterix aruncella; assembly: GCA_944548615.1. Classification (NCBI taxonomy): domain Eukaryota; kingdom Metazoa; phylum Arthropoda; class Insecta; order Lepidoptera; family Micropterigidae; genus Micropterix; species Micropterix aruncella. The sequence goes on from OX155956.1 coordinate 12,501,099, forward strand.
GTTAATGAGGTGCAGGAGTTTCTGTACTTTTAAATGGAAGACTCTGTTAACTATATCGTATCTGTCTTGTGGAGTTAAATTGGTGTTAATATTTTCTTTGATTTCCGGCCAATTTGGGTTACATGTTGCAGTTATAAATAAATCAGGTTTGCCGTAATTTCTTACGTAAGTCATGGCGTCTTGCGATTTTTCGTGTAAATATCGAGGTCCACCTGTGAATGATGAAGGTAGTATAACCAACTGCCCAATGCCGTTGCGGTGTTCATTCGCCTGTAAAGCATCCTGAAGATGAACGTAATTTTCAGCTCTCAATTTAGTTTGATTATTACGGATGTAGGCCAATCTCTCAGATTCAATTTTCGCATATTGATCTACCAAGTATTGGTTTGTTAACATTCCATATCTAAGCAAAGTATTGAAATTGTTACGTCTTGTCATTATACGGTAGCAATAGTAGTTCATACATGACATTGTTTTACGCAGAGGTGTACCACCGATTGGGTCAACTTGAGAAATATTAATGGCATAACCATTTTCTCCACGACATAGCATCAAAGGATATTGTAAGCTGTCATAAGATCTGTGTAACTCTGAAATTTTTTGCAAATTATCATCACGACTATGCAATACAATATCTCTTTTGTCAAATTGCTGTCCAGCTATCACCACTGCTACTTTTATCGTGGAAGGCGCATTGTATCGTCCTCTGTGTTCTCCAACAGGAACTTTATTTGCATGGATTACGACATTAAAGTCAGGAGTATCTGCTGGAACACTCTCAATCGCAGTTTTGAAAGACTGTATGTAGCAATTATGAGAATGTAACATATCTTGGAGAGATCTAATCAAATCTCTATCAATTGGCTGTGCAACACTTGTACACCGCGTAGATGCTTGTGTATCTGGATCTGCAATAAAATATATTTGCAGAAATTTGTGATCATCGGGTCGAAGTGGTAGCAAGCTCCCAGCTAAGTGGTACACTTGCCCTTGAATTTTAAATGTAGGCATGAACCCACGCTCAACGACTTGCTTACTCTTAAAAGAGGTCATTTGAAATGCGTTATTATAACGGCGTATATTGCGCATGAATTGCTTGGATTTCTGATGATCACCCGTAAGAAGAGAGTGAAGTGGTTCAGGCGGAGGGTCAGGCGGAGGGAGAACTTCTTCTAATTTGACTTTTCCTTGAAAGCAACACATGCCTTTCGATTCGTCCTTGAATTTCAATGCCAAGCAATGTTCACACACTACTGACATAGTACCTATTGATACTATACGATCGTCCTTGTAAGAAATCGAAGGATCGTAATTCATGGCAGAATTTTCTTTATTCACCCATGAATTAGTAACTCGTGCTGATGATTCTCTGGCTCTCTGTATTCGATGTCTTTCCCTATCTCGGCTGCGGTGAACCTCACGCTCTACTGAAGATTCTCTCTCTCTCTCTCAGCTCTATATCTATCCCGAAGCTGACTGATGCGAGCCTCACGCTCTACTGACGATTCTCTGTCCCTCTGAACCGTATGCCTATCTCGATCCCGGCTGCGGCGAATCTCACGCTCTACTGAAGATTCTCTCTCTCTCTCAGCTCTATATCTATCCCGAGCCTGACTGAGGCGAGCCTCACGTTCCGTTGACGATTCTTCATCTCTTGTTGAACGTACTCTTCTGGCATTCACTGTACTACGACCTATGTTCGAACGACGACGTCTTCCAGACATGACTTTATAATTTCTGTAAAAATTTACTCAGTTCTATATGTATGATTACCTATGCACAAATTGCCATATTATTAGTTTGTGCCGCAGTAAAAAATATCTAAATTCTTACCATTTAGAAACAAAAGATAATCAGCAATCATAAAAAACAAAAGATACCTATTCTATTCAGTTCTTTTTTTTTTTACTGAAATACCTCAACTTAAACAACGATTTTAATTATAAAAAATAATTTGCTATTCGTGCGACTAAAAACAAAAGATAATCAACAATCATCAACAACAAAAGATACCTATTCTATTAAGTACTTTTTCTGAACTTACATATCTCACCTTAAATCACGATTTTTGAAAATAATTTCCCTAATATTAAATTGATCTAACTGTAAATTTTTATCAAGATCTTAATAGAAAATTGCAATCCATAAATTATGGTTTTATTTAATCTAATCTTATCTCACCTTATGTAGGTACTTATAATTGCTATAAGTGCGATTTAAAAATTAACCTTAGAATAGAATATAATTTATATTTTAAAACTACTATCATACAATTATTTATCGTAACTTACTTATAATTACTGATACGTTGTCGCGCTGAAAAGCACGTTTTTATTACCTAAGTATTGCTATTTTCCTCGCTGGAGAGCTCCGATATAATAAACGCGTCCGATCGCTGCTAAATTCAAAGTGCTATAGGGAAAACCGCGGCCTCAGACGCGCTATTTATAGGCACGCTCTTGCCGCACCGGGCGGCCGGCCGGTACCGCCGCAAACGCTACGTCCCGCAATTTTTAAATCTGTAATATCTTCGAAAATATTCACTTAAATCATAAGGTGTAAAGGGCCATATAGATCTATATTAAATGAACAATGTATTCAAGGTATTTAATTGGTTAAGGATTAATGCTGTATTGGTTAAAATCGCTTCGAAAATTAGCCATTATTTGTCTTAAAAAGTAAATGACAAAAAAAAGTTATTGTGGGTTATCCATAAGAGATAGACATATACCATCACGGACTTTTCTGTAGACCTTTTCAATATGTACAATACTTAGTACATTATTTTGATAAAACTCGTAGGGTTCAGCCTGCGTTTGCAATGTAAGCGGAAAAAATGTAATTATTTACGACATCACATTAGAAACCTCAAAAATAGCAGTACTTCTCCACTATTTAATTGATGTTATTATACATATAAACCTTCCTCTTGAATCACTCTATCTATTAAAAAAAACCGCATCAAAATCCGTTGCGTAGTTTCAAAGATTTAAGCATACAAAGGGACATAGGGACAGAGAAAGCGACTTTGTTTTATACTATGTAGTGATGATCAGAAAAGATATTAAATCTTCAAGTGTGAAGTTGTGCTTCACGTAAGACGTTTTCACGCAACACGTTACGGTAGTGTAGCAGTACTACCCACCCAAATTATTTTTAAGCTTCTTTATCTTGCTGTTAATGTACCGTATATCACATCTACGGTAAAAAATAAAACTACTCTAAATGCAAGTTTCCTGCTCCTGCTCCTAGATTTATATCTTTTTCTCAAATCCTCAATTATTTAAAAAAGTCGGTTCTGTCACCCCAATACTTATAAGGTGATACATTTTCTGTGGGTTCCTTTCCCGCCTTATCTAGAGTACTTTGAGTACTCAGGATGCAAAAAGTTTCGGACGAAAACCTTCTTCTTTTTCCGAAATTCTTCTTTTGCCAAGGGTCCCTATCTTGCTTTATCTCGAGTGATTTAACTTCGAAAAAGATAGACCAAGTATGCATAAATTTGAACTAAAATTCTGTACTTTTCTGATATTCTTCTTTTTCCGTGGGTTCCTATCCCTATACTTATAAGGTGATAAATCCTCTGTGGGTTCCTCTCTCGCCTTATGTAGAGTGCTCTTATAGATACCCCAGTAGGTACTCAGGATGTATAAAGTTTCGGAGCAAAATGTCTTCTTCTTCCAATATTCTTCTATCCGTGGGTTGCTATTCTATCCTACCTTATCAAGAGTGCTTTAACTTTGAAGAAGACAGACGAAATACTAAGGATGTATAAAGTTTCGGACGAAAATATTATTCTACTTCGGATACTCTTCTTCTTTCGTAGATTCTTACCCTGCCTTATTTCGATTGCATTAACTTCGAAGAAGATAGACCAAGTACTCAGGATGTATAAAGATCCGGACGAAAATATTTTTCTACTTCCGTGGGTTCCTACCACGCCTTATCTAGTGTGCTTTCATAGATACCCATGTACTCAGACTGAATGAAGTTTCGAATGAAAATATTCTTCTTTTTCCGATATGCTACTTCTTCCGTGGGTTCCTATCTTGCTTTATCTAGAGTGCTTAAATAGTTTCCAAAGTACTCAGAATATGTAAAGTTTCGGACGAAAACACATTCGCTATCAGAGGAAGGGGGGGGGGGGGGGTATTCAGATGAAGCAGCCCTTGGCTACTTGCCGAAAAATCTTTAGGGGACACAAACGTTTTTTGTTTTATCTCTTATTTTTCACTGAAGCCACAATTCTATTTAATAGCTTAATACCGGTAACTATATCATTATGTAGTTTATGTGTAGTTTTAGTGTCTTATTTGGTCGTGCCATTAATATTGTCAAAACAACTTTTATCGACCCATGTGCTTGTTTCAGTTATATTGAAATTTATTTCTTGCTAGTTGGCATAATAAATCGCGCTTCCTTTGTTGGTGAATTTAATATAATTTATTTACTTATTTATTACACAAATCAACAGCATAGATATAATGTCGTTGAGATGTACCTTATATAATAGTAGTAATTAACACTAATTACACACAAAAATATAAACCATACATCTTTATATACCATACATATATACCTACATCGGTTATTTCACATTATCTCTCTCATTACTAGAATATTATCCTACTACATATTATTTATCCTACTAATATTATAAACGCGATAGTTTGTAAGAATGTATGTATGGATGTTTGTTACTCTTTCACGCAAAAACTACTGAATGGATTTTATTGAAACTTTACAATAATATAGCTTACACATAGGTTATTATTTATAAAGATATATAGTTTTCTACAATCATTATCACAATGTTTTCATCACCACGCGAGTAAAACCGCGGGGCGCAGCTAGTATATATATATATATATATATATATATATATATATATATATATATATATATATATATATATATATATATATATATATATATATATATATATATATATATATATATATATATATATATATATATATATATATATACATATAATTCGTTTAAAGGATGACACTTTGATGAAAAAATAAAAATAATAAAAGCCACTTACATAGCTGGAAGGGTTTCCCGGACTGGACTGGGAAATGCTTATTGTTTAAACGAGATGTATTCTTGGATGAGTACCACTTTCGACGGTACACTGTAGGTTTAATGGGATCCCTTTATCGCTAGCGAACGATCACCCTTCATCCACATCTCAAAAACAAAGCGTATCCTTTTGCAAACCAAAATAAAATGTCTTTATTAAAGACAAATTTAAGCAAAAACAATGAAAAAAATCACAATCAATCGTCTCTTAAATGCGGAATGACATTTCGAAAATTCGATTTGAAATTCGAATATATCCACTCTTTAAAGGGACGATATACGATTGCTGGGCTCGCTATCAGCCAGCTATTAAATGAAAATAAAAATAAAATACCTCATTTGCTCGTTCCCATGAAATAAGATATAAATCGTAATTTCTGGTCGAGAAGTTTATACTTAAGGCTATATGATATTTACAAGAGTTCAAAACATAAGATAAAATTGTATAATATTGTTAATATTTGATTGGTTTTTTGTAAAATCTTTTTTTAAAGAATTCGTTTAAAGGATGACACTTTGATGAAAAAATAAAAATAATAAAAGCCACTTACATAGCTGGAAGGGTTTCCCGGACTGGACTGGGAAATGCTTATTGTTTAAACGAGATGTATTCTTGGATGAGTACCACTTTCGACGGTACACTGTAGGTTTAATGGGATCCCTTTATCGCTAGCGAACGATCACCCTTCATCCACATCTCAAAAACAAAGCGTATCCTTTTGCAAACCAAAATAAAATGTCTTTATTAAAGACAAATTTAAGCAAAAACAATGAAAAAAATCACAATCAATCGTCTCTTAAATGCGGAATGACATTTCGAAAATTCGATTTGAAATTCGAATATATCCACTCTTTAAAGGGACGATATACGATTGCTGGGCTCGCTATCAGCCAGCTATTAAATGAAAATAAAAATAAAATACCTCATTTGCTCGTTCCCATGAAATAAGATATAAATCGTAATTTCTGGTCGAGAAGTTTATACTTAAGGCTATATGATATTTACAAGAGTTCAAAACATAAGATAAAATTGTATAATATTGTTAATATTTGATTGGTTTTTTGTAAAATCTTTTTTTAAAGAATTCGTTTAAAGGATGACACTTTGATGAAAAAATAAAAATAATAAAAGCCACTTACATAGCTGGAAGGGTTTCCCGGACTGGACTGGGAAATGCTTATTGTTTAAACGAGATGTATTCTTGGATGAGTACCACTTTCGACGGTACACTGTAGGTTTAATGGGATCCCTTTATCGCTAGCGAACGATCACCCTTCATCCACATCTCAAAAACAAAGCGTATCCTTTTGCAAACCAAAATAAAATGTCTTTATTAAAGACAAATTTAAGCAAAAACAATGAAAAAAATCACAATCAATCGTCTCTTAAATGCGGAATGACATTTCGAAAATTCGATTTGAAATTCGAATATATCCACTCTTTAAAGGGACGATATACGATTGCTGGGCTCGCTATCAGCCAGCTATTAAATGAAAATAAAAATAAAATACCTCATTTGCTCGTTCCCATGAAATAAGATATAAATCGTAATTTCTGGTCGAGAAGTTTATACTTAAGGCTATATGATATTTACAAGAGTTCAAAACATAAGATAAAATTGTATAATATTGTTAATATTTGATTGGTTTTTTGTAAAATCTTTTTTTAAAGAATTCGTTTAAAGGATGACACTTTGATGAAAAAATAAAAATAATAAAAGCCACTTACATAGCTGGAAGGGTTTCCCGGACTGGACTGGGAAATGCTTATTGTTTAAACGAGATGTATTCTTGGATGAGTACCACTTTCGACGGTACACTGTAGGTTTAATGGGATCCCTTTATCGCTAGCGAACGATCACCCTTCATCCACATCTCAAAAACAAAGCGTATCCTTTTGCAAACCAAAATAAAATGTCTTTATTAAAGACAAATTTAAGCAAAAACAATGAAAAAAATCACAATCAATCGTCTCTTAAATGCGGAATGACATTTCGAAAATTCGATTTGAAATTCGAATATATCCACTCTTTAAAGGGACGATATACGATTGCTGGGCTCGCTATCAGCCAGCTATTAAATGAAAATAAAAATAAAATACCTCATTTGCTCGTTCCCATGAAATAAGATATAAATCGTAATTTCTGGTCGAGAAGTTTATACTTAAGGCTATATGATATTTACAAGAGTTCAAAACATAAGATAAAATTGTATAATATTGTTAATATTTGATTGGTTTTTTGTAAAATCTTTTTTTAAAGAATTCGTTTAAAGGATGACACTTTGATGAAAAAATAAAAATAATAAAAGCCACTTACATAGCTTGAAGGGTTTCCCGGACTGGACTGGGAAATGCTTATTGTTTAAACGAGATGTATTCTTGGATGAGTACCACTTTCGACGGTACACTGTAGGTTTAATTACAAAAATGGTACTCATCCAAGAATACATCTCGTTTAAACAATAAGCATTTCCCAGTCCAGTCCGGGAAACCCTTCCAGCTATGTAAGTGGCTTTTATTATTTTTATTTTTTCATCAAAGTGTCATCCTTTAAACGAATTCTTTAAAAAAAGATTTTACAAAAAACCAATCAAATATTAACAATATTATACAATTTTATCTTATGTTTTGAACTCTTGTAAATATCATATAGCCTTAAGTATAAACTTCTCGACCAGAAATTACGATTTATATCTTATTTCATGGGAACGAGCAAATGAGGTATTTTATTTTTATTTTCATTTAATAGCTGGCTGATAGCGAGCCCAGCAATCGTATATCGTCCCTTTAAAGAGTGGATATATTCGAATTTCAAATCGAATTTTCGAAATGTCATTCCGCATTTAAGATACGATTGATTGTGATTTTTTTCATTGTTTTTGCTTAAATTTGTCTTTAATAAAGACATTTTATTTTGGTTTGCAAAAGGATACGCTTTGTTTTTGAGATGTGGATGAAGGGTGATCGTTCGCTAGCGATAAAGGGATCCCATTAAACCTACAGTGTACCGTCGAAAGTGGTACTCATCCAAGAATACATCTCGTTTAAACAATAAGCATTTCCCAGTCCAGTCCGGGAAACCCTTCCAGCTATGTAAGTGGCTTTTATTATTTTTATTTTTTCATCAAAGTGTCATCCTTTAAACGAATTCTTTAAAAAAAGATTTTACAAAAAACCAATCAAATATTAACAATATTATACAATTTTATCTTATGTTTTGAACTCTTGTAAATATCATATAGCCTTAAGTATAAACTTCTCGACCAGAAATTACGATTTATATCTTATTTCATGGGAACGAGCAAATGAGGTATTTTATTTTTATTTTCATTTAATAGCTGGCTGATAGCGAGCCCAGCAATCGTATATCGTCCCTTTAAAGAGTGGATATATTCGAATTTCAAATCGAATTTTCGAAATGTCATTCCGCATTTAAGAGACGATTGATTGTGATTTTTTTCATTGTTTTTGCTTAAATTTGTCTTTAATAAAGACATTTTATTTTGGTTTGCAAAAGGATACGCTTTGTTTTTGAGATGTGGATGAAGGGTGATCGTTCGCTAGCGATAAAGGGATCCCATTAAACCTACAGTGTACCGTCGAAAGTGGTACTCATCCAAGAATACATCTCGTTTAAACAATAAGCATTTCCCAGTCCAGTCCGGGAAACCCTTCCAGCTATGTAAGTGGCTTTTATTATTTTTATTTTTTCATCAAAGTGTCATCCTTTAAACGAATTCTTTAAAAAAAGATTTTACAAAAAACCAATCAAATATTAACAATATTATACAATTTTATCTTATGTTTTGAACTCTTGTAAATATCATATAGCCTTAAGTATAAACTTCTCGACCAGAAATTACGATTTATATCTTATTTCATGGGAACGAGCAAATGAGGTATTTTATTTTTATTTTCATTTAATAGCTGGCTGATAGCGAGCCCAGCAATCGTATATCGTCCCTTTAAAGAGTGGATATATTCGAATTTCAAATCGAATTTTCGAAATGTCATTCCGCATTTAAGAGACGATTGATTGTGATTTTTTTCATTGTTTTTGCTTAAATTTGTCTTTAATAAAGACATTTTATTTTGGTTTGCAAAAGGATACGCTTTGTTTTTGAGATGTGGATGAAGGGTGATCGTTCGCTAGCGATAAAGGGATCCCATTAAACCTACAGTGTACCGTCGAAAGTGGTACTCATCCAAGAATACATCTCGTTTAAACAATAAGCATTTCCCAGTCCAGTCCGGGAAACCCTTCCAGCTATGTAAGTGGCTTTTATTATTTTTATTTTTTCATCAAAGTGTCATCCTTTAAACGAATTCTTTAAAAAAAGATTTTACAAAAAACCAATCAAATATATATACATATATATATATATATATATATATATATATATATATATATATATATATATATATATATATATATATATATATATATATATATATATATATATATATATATATATATATATATATATATATATATATATATATATATATATATATATTTGATAAGGTTTGTAAAGAAATCCGTTTATAGGATGATGTTTTTATTTAAAATAAAATTAGTAAAATCTATTTAAAAGCTACTACATTTCCCAATACAAGCTGGGATTTCATTCGCTACTTTTTAAGTAGCTTTTACTAATTTTATTTTATATATATATATATATATATATATATATATATATATATATATATATATATATATATATATATATATATATATATATATATATATATATATATATATATATATATATATATATATATATATATATATATATATATATATATATATATATATATATATATATATATATATATATATATATATATATATATATATATATATATATATATATATATATATATATATATATATATATATATATATATATATATATATATATATATATATATATATATATATATATATATTTAATAAGGTTTGTAAAGAAATCCGTTTATAGGATGATGTTTTTATTTAAAATAAAATTAGTAAAAGCTACTTAAAAAGTAGCGAAGGAAATCCCAGCTTGTATTGGGAAATGCTTATGTTTGAATGAGATATACTTACGGATGTGCACGACTTTCGACGTTGCAATGTAAGTTTAAAGGTCCTTTTGCAGTCGACTAACGATCACTATTCATCCATATATCTCATAAATAGGGCTTATCCTTATGCAACACAAAATGCCTTCAATTGAGACGAATTAAGCGAAAAAATAAAAAGTTAAACTATTGATCACTTCGGCAAAGCCGTTTTATAAATGAAAGTGACATTACGAAATAATTCAAATTTCGAATGCTACCAACATTTAAAATATGACACAATTGGCTGAGTTTGTTATCAACGAGCCATTAAATCGAAATAAAAATAAAAAAATACGTGTGGCACTCGGGAACTGCCGTGGTAAAGCTATTGCATAGCATTTTTAACAACCTATGCAATTATAATTATTTATTTATTTTATTTATTTTATTTTTTCTGATATCAGATAACTGCGATCTATCGGAAAACGTTGAAATTATTCATCATTGAATAATTTCAACGTATCGAATCATTTGCGGCTGCGGAAGCAAATGATTCGGAATAATTTAAACGTCTTCCGATAGAGCCCCGCGCACGAATTTTTTATTCGATAAAGCAAAAATACCAGATTATTCGGAAAACATCGTAGATAAAAAGATAGATAATTAAATTGTCTTTAAAATTGTGCAGGTTTCATAATAATACGCCAGATAGTATTTGCGTAGTAGTCGTTTTTGTGTTCGGTTAGACCTAATTTCACAAATTAATTACACTATGTAATATAAAGAAAATCTAAAATATTCAAAGCTAAGAATATTAGGAAAATGTTCTTGTTTAACATATATTTTTTTCGAATCGTAAGCAGTACTCGTTTAGACGTAATTATCAGTTTAAAATCATTAATTTTCTTTAATAAATTTCTTCATTCGGTCGCCGCGCTGGCCTAGGCCCGCGATAAAAGCTATGCAATAGCTTAAAAAAAACGTCCATATGCTCAATGAAATAAAACAAGAAACTTCAATCTTAATTTCTGGCAGGGAAGTTTATAATAAAGATTGTATAATGTTATCAAAATAGGGTAAACCTATATAAAATTGTAAAATATTAAAAAAACATTATACAATCTTTGATATAATGTTTAAATCTTTGATATAATTGATAAAAAACATTATCAATATATATACATATATATATTGATAATCAATCATTATATATATATATATATATATATATATATATATATATATATATATATATATATATATATATATATATATATATATATATATATATATATATATATATATATATATATATATATATATCTCATATATAAAGAGAGAAGTTCCGATTCATTCATTCATTCATTGACTGACTCATCAACGCCCAGCCCAAACTCTTAGACCTAGAAAGCTGAATTTTTTAACATAGGTTCCTTTTAGGACGCAAACGCTCACTAAGGGCGGATTTTTCGAAATTCAACCCCTAAAGGGGTGAAAAGGGGTTTCACAGTTTGTATGGAAAACCTATATAGATGTACTTTTTAATTCGAAACTTTGAAAGACTACTCTAATAAACAAATAAGGAAATAGGTGTTTCATGTTTTTTCAAAATTCTACCCTTAAAGGGGAAAAACGAGGGTTTAAAATTTGTATGGACAAACGATTTTAGATGGACTTTTTATTTCGAAAGTTTGTAAGATTACTCTAACAAATAAATAAGGAAACACGTGTTTCATATTTTTTCAAAATTCAACCCCTAAAGTGGTGAAAAGGGGTTTCGAAATTTTTATAGAGAGACGATATAGATGTACTTTTTAATTCGAAACTTTGTAAGATTACTCTAATAAACAAATAAGAAAACAGGTGTTTCATGTTTTTTCAAAATTCAACCCCTAAAGGGGTGAAACGGGGTTTCAAAATTTGTATGAATGAACAATATTAGATGTGCTTTTTATTTCGAAACTTTGTGTGATTACTCTAATAAATAAATAAGGTAACACGTGTATCATATTTTTTCAAAATTCAACCCCTAAAGGGGTGAAAAGGGGTTCCAAAGTTTGTATGGAAAATCGATATAGATGTACTTTTTAATTCGAAACTTTTTAAGATTACTCTTATAAACAAATAATCAAATAGATGTTTTATGGTTTTTCAAAATTCCGCCCCTAAAGAGGTAATACGGGGGTTTAAAGTTTGTATGGATAAACGATTTTAGATGGACTTTTTATTTCGAAAGTTTGTAAGATTACTCTAATAAATAAATAAGGAAACACGTGTTTCTTATTTTTTCAAAATTCAACCCCTAAAGGGGTGAAAAGGGGTTTCGAAATTTTTATAGAGAGACGATACAGATGTACTTTTTAATTCGAAACTTTGTAAGATTACTCTAATAAACAAATAAGAAAATAGGTGTTTCATGTTTTTTCAAAATTCAACCCCTAAAGAGGTGAAACGGAGTTTCAAAATTTGTATGAATGAACAATATTAGATGTGCTTTTTATTTAGAATTCTTGTAGGATTACTATAATAAAAAAATAACAAATTGCTTCATTCGTGGTTTTTCCAAAACTCAACCCCTAAAGGGGTGGAAAGGGGTTATAAAATTAGTATGGAGAAACGATATAGATGGTCTTTTTAATTCGAAACTTTGTAAGATTACTCTATTAAACAAATAAGAAAATAGATGTTTAATTTTTATTTTTATTCTACCCCTAAAGGGGTGAAACAGGGTTCCAAACTTTGTATGAATAAACAATATTAGATGTGCTTTTTATTTCGAAACTTCGAAGGATTACTCTAATAAAAAGGTAAGAAAATACGTATTTCGTGGTTATTGAAAATTCAACCCCTAAAGGGGTGAAAAGGGGTTTCACAATTTGTATGGAGAACCGATATAGATGAACTTTTTAATCAAAACTTTGTAAGATTACTCTTATAAACAAATAAATAAATACGTGTTTTATGGTTTTTCAAAATTCCGCCCCTAAAGGGGTAAAACGGGGCTTTAAAATTTGTATGGATAAACAATTTTAAATGGACTTTTTATTTTGAAACTCTGTAAGATTACTCTAATAAATAAATAAGGAAACACGTGTTTCATATTTTTTCAAAATTCAACCCCTAAAGGGGTAAACATGGGTTTCGATTTTTTTATGGAGATACGATATAGATGTACTTTTTAATTCGAAACTTTGTAAGATTACTCTAATAAACAAATAAGAAAATAGGTTTTTCATGTTTTCAAAATTCAACCCCTAAAGGGGTGAAGAGGAGTTTCAAAATTACTATGAATGAACAATATTAGATGTGCTTTTTATTTCGAATTCCAGTAGGATTACTCTAATACAAAAATAACAAAATGCTTCTTTCGTGGTTTTTCCAAAACTCAACCCCTAAAGGAGTGGAAAGTGGTTATAAAATATGTATGGAGAAACGATATAGATGGTCTTTTTAATTCGAAACTTTTTAAGATTACTCTATTAACCAAATATGAAAATAGGTGTTTCATATTTTTTTTTTATTCTACCCCTAAAGGGGTGAAACAGGGTTCCAAACTTTGTATAAATAAACAATATTAGATGTACTTTTTATTTCGATACTTCGAAGGATTACTCTAATAAAAAGGTAAGAAAATACGTCTTTCGTGGTTATTCAAAATTAAACCCCTAAAGGGGTGAAAAGGGGTTATACAATTTGTATGGAGAAACGATATAGATGAACTTTTTCATTCAAAACTTCGTAAGATTACTCTTATAAACAAATAAACAAATAGGTGTTTTATGGTTTATCAAAATTCCGCCCCTAAAGGGGTAAAACGGGGTTTTAAAGTTTGTATGGATAAACGATTTTAGATGGAGTTTTTATTTCGGAACTTTGTAATATTACTCTAATAAAGAAATAAGGAAACACGTGTTTCATATTTTTTCAAAATTCAACCATTAAAGGGGTGAAAATGGGTTTCGAAATTTATATGGAGAGACGATATAGATGTACTTTTTAATTCGAAACTTTGTAAGATTACTCTAATAAACAAATAAGAAAATAGGTATTTCATGTTTTTTCAACATTCAACCCCTAAAGGGGTGAAACGGGGTGTTAAAATTTACATGAATGAACAATATTAGATGTGCTTTTTATTTCGAATTCCTGTAGGATTACTCTAATAAAAAAATAACAAACTGCTTCTTTCGTGGTATTTCCAAAATTCAACCCCTAAAGGGGTGGAAAGGAGTTATAAAATTTGTATGCAGAAACGATATGTCTTATAACGATGGTCTTTATAATTCGAAACTTTGTAAGATTACTCTATTAAACAAATAAGAAAAAGGTGTTTCATATTTTTTTTTAATTCTACCCCTAAAGGGGTGAAACAGGGTTCAAAACTTTGTTTGAATAAACAATATTAGATGTGCTTTTTATTTTAAAACTTTCATGTTTTTTCCAAAATTCAACCCCTAAAGGGGTGGACAGGGGTTATAAATTTTGTATGGAGAAACGATATAGCTGGTCTTTTTAATTCGAAACTTTGTAAGGTTACTCTATTAAACAAATAAGAAAATAGGTGTTTCATTTTTTTTTATTCTACCCCTAAAGGGGTGAAACAGGGTTCCAAACTTTGTATGAATGAACAATATTAGATGTGCTTTTTATTTCGAAACTTTGAAGGATTACTCTAATAAAAAAAATAAGAAAAAACGTCCTTCGTGGTTTTTTAAAATTCAACCCCTAAATGAGTGAAAAGGGGTTATACAATTTGTATGGAGAAACGATATAGATGAACTTTTTAATTCGAAACTTTGTAAGAATAAATTCTACTAAATTTAAGGGGGAAAAGAAACTCTAATAAATTTAAGGGGGAAACAAGTGTTTCATGTTTTATCAATATTCAAGACCTAAAGGGGTGAAACAGTGTATATATTTTTTCTTTAGGATAAACCATATTAGAGTAACTTTTTAATTCGAAACTTTGTAAGTTTTTTCTATTAAACTAATAAGCAAATAGGTATTTTATGTTTTTTTAAAATTCAACCCCTAAAGGGGTGAAACGGTGTTTCAAAATTTGTTTGGATAAACGACATTAGATGGACTTTTTAATTCAAAACTTTGTACGATTTTGAAACTTTGTAAGATTACTCTAATAAACAAATAAGCAAATAGGTCTTTCGTATTTTTTTAAAATTCAACCCCTAAAGGGGTGGAAAGGGGTTTCAAAGTTTGTATGGAAAAACAATATTAGATGAACTTCGTATTTTTGTGAAATTTCACCCCTAAATGCGTAAAAAGGGGTTTTAAAGTTCTTATGGAGAAACGATATTAGATGGACTTTTTATTTTGAAACTTTGTAGGATTACTCTAATAAACAAATAATCAAATACGTCTTTCGTGTTTTTTCACAATTCAACCCCTAAAGGCGTGAAAAGGGGTTTAAAATTTGTATGGAGAAACGATATTAGATGGAATTTGTCAGAATACTCTAATAAACATTTAGGCAAATACGTATATCGTTTTTTTAATTCAACCCCTAATGGGGCGAAAAGGGGTTTAAATGATATTAAACAAATAAGCAAATGCATGTTTCATATTTTTCTAATATTTACCACTAAGGGGTTAGGAAGGGGTAAATAACGCTAAAAATCAAAATAGAATCTGAGTCGCGCCTGACGGTTCCCGGACGCGAGAAGGCGCTAGAACCTTATTATAAATTCATCATTTGTCTCAATAACATGCGTAGCGCAAGCACCGCGATCGTCAAATGTTCACGCCTTAATTACTTAGTTTATCATCATAAAGTAAATATTGACAGGAGTACAGAGAAGGACAGTGGATACCTTTATATATTACACGCAAAAGTTACCACTTGATTGGGAAAAAGGGATCTATCTTAACCCAAATTTAACGCGTGCGAAGCCGCGGGCAACAGCTAGTATATATATATATATATATATATATATATATATATATATATTTATATATATATATATATATATATATATATATATATATATATATATATATATATATATATATATATATATATATATATATATATATATATATATATATATATATATATATATATATATATATATATATATATATATATATATATACATATATATATAGCGAGCCCAGCAATGTTATATCGTCCTTTTAAAGAGTGGATATATTCGAATTTCAAATCGAATTTTCGGTATGTCATTCCGCATTTAAGAGACGATTCATTGTGGTTTTTTTCATTGTTTTTGCTTTAATTTGTCTTTAATAAAGACATTTTATTTTGGTTTGCAAAAGGTTACGCTTTGTTTTTGAGATGTGGATGAAGGGCGATCGTTCGCTAGCGATAAAGGGATCCCATTAAACCTACATTGCACTGTCGAAAGTGGTGCTTATCCAGGCATACATCTCATTTAAAATAAGCTTTTCCCAATCCAGTCTGGGAAAACCTTCCAGCTATGTAAGTGGCTTTTATTATTTTTATTTTTTCATCAAAGTGTCGTCCTTTAAACGAATTCTTAAAAAAATTAAAAAATAAATTTTACAAAAAACCAAACAAATATTAACAATATATATATATATATATATATATATATATATAATACATATATATATATATATATATATATATATATATATATATATATATATATATATATATATATATATATATATATATATATATATATATATATATATATATATATATATATATATATATATATATATATATATATATATATATATATATATATATATATATATATATATATATATATATATATATATATATATATATATATATATATATATATATATATATATATATATATATAAATATATATATATATATATATATATATATATATATATATATATATATATATATATATATATATATATATATATATATATATATATATATATATATATATATATATATATATATATATATAATATATATATATCCTACTACTATTATACAAGCGAAAGTTTGTAAGAATGTATGTATGGATTTTTGTTACTCTTTCACGCAAAAACTACTGAATGGATTTTGATGAAACTTTACAATAATATAGCTTACACATCAGAATAACACATAGGCTATAATTTATAATGATATATAGTTTTCTATCATCATTATTACAATTTTCCATCACCACGCGGGTGAAGCTGCGGGGCGCAGCTAGTGATTTCATATAATCGGAATATCAGATTGAGTTTTAATTTTGCTATAAATAATTTTAAAATGTTGACTCTCGATAATATTTTTCAATAGTATACTATTAAATGTTTTTAATGTTAGTTTTATAATTTTTCGTCTATTTTTAACGATTTCGAAATTGAATTTGAAATAAGATGATTCGTGTTTTTTAACCTATTTTAGAACACGACCCCCTTTTTGGTAAAATAAACCCCTTAGACTGTTTTCTCTTCCACAGCTATAATTATAAGCATCTAATAAAGAAAGTTTTAGTAAAATCAAAGCCGAAACCTCATTAATTTCCACTTTCAAAGCCGTACCTAACTGTTTAATTCTTAGATCAACGTAAAGTTGTGTAAAAGCAATAGCAAAACACATAATAAATACGTTTCTCTTCCAAAACTGTAAATGTTTGCATATTTAAATAAAAGAATTTTGATTAAAAAAATATATATTTCCGATTTTCATTTTTAGATAGTCTGTGACCCCCGGGTGTTTCTCCGAGAACCCCTCAGGAGGTCGCAAGCCACTCGTTGAAAATTCCTGCAATAAAATATGTATATTATATATCTCATAATATTTTATTGGACACTTTTAAATTACACATTTAGTAGACATATCATTAATACCGATTATGTCCTCTTATTTTATCAGTTAGCATAAAATTTTATAATTATGGGCTCTTAAAACTTTAATTTTTATTTACAACCAACAAAGCGATTTTTATTTATTATTTATTTTATTTAGTAATTAATTACTAACATTGATTTGCTTACAAAAATAACCGGAACCGAATGGCAAAACCTTTTGCTTATTTGATTCTGTCACCCAACTGGGACAAGCCCATTCTAGGGTGGACAGGACTCTAATATTACAATCATTTATGTACAAATTTTAGTACAAAGCTAATAACACTAAATTGCCCTAAAATGTGGTCTTCAAGAAAAAAATAATAATAATAATAATAATAAATATTAAACGACAATATAATAAATAAGATGCAATTCCGTTATATAAAAGGCAATAAATATAATATAAAATTCGAAATAATAATATAAATAAAGTTATCTGTGAGAAAAGAAAGAAACATTCATTAATATTTATTATATATGTAAAGTAATATAGAATTTAATATAAAAATACCTAGTCAAAAAAAGTACAATTCATTATCAAAATAATATATAACGATTAGTATATAATATATAAAGATAATAGATTAGTGTCTGATATTATAAAGATCTGTCGAATGATAACATGCGTTGGTCAGAGACACCTGATAAGTATATAGACCCCAGGGCATATAAAATGGATGAGTCAATAAGGACCTTACACAGCAAAGACCTATTCAATAAACTATGTATGTCACAGGTGGTTTATGCGGTTATTGTTATATTTGTAAACAAAATAAATGTTTTTATAGTAATTAATTCATAAATAAGTAAATTTTACTACTTATTGCAATATATCTTTCTATTATAATTTAATCTCTATCATGTGTTATTGAAGTTCTACTTGAAATACTATTTATTTGCCATTATTTTAATAATTTTGTAATTATTTAATAAAACTAACATAAACTAACTATAAAAACCTATTTTTTTACTAGTGTTCTTGCTTGTAACTGGACCTTAAACTCAGTCTCATACCTTGATCACATAAGTTGACACCAGCACAGCCGTGTACAGAGCACTTTGATAACTGGAGCGTCAATTTAACTCGTGCAGCCATTAGGTTAGGTGAGTAAAGTTAAGTTAACGTAATAGTATTAATACCGGTGGGAGGGTCGTTTCTTGGAGGTTTCCATTACGAGGAATCGCCATCGAGACGAATGTAGGTAGACATTTATGGGCAACCTACCCTCCCTAACTAAGAACAGCAATTAGTGGCAAGCGCAATGGACAACGTTTGTCGATTTTCGTCAAATGTAAGAAGTTCGCTCGTTCCGCCGATCACAATCGACTTCGCAAGCTTCTACCACTCGTATAGCGGTCATGCGCTACCCACACAATCAGCAAATACACACATCTAACTTTTATTGTTCAATTATACTGTCTACCAGATCTCTATTAACCATTGCTTAATTATACTCTTACCTATTATAATGTCCGTAGCCGCGTTGAACCATTGGTTCCCGTCAGATATAAAGTTAAGCCGCGTCGGGCTTGGTCAGTACTTGATTGGTGTGGCCACCTGAGCACTGCCACTTGATGTTATAAAAGCCGGCCGGCTGTAAGATAATTTTCAATAGACTTTAAGATGGGCCTTTGTTATAGGTGGAGTAAAGGCTTAGTACTCTCCACGAAAAATTATGCTGATATTCCAGGTAACGAATGGTTTCGCGCAGCTTGGGCCATAAGATCCATTTTGTTCTCGGATCGGCTAAACTCACGGTTCAGCTCCTATGCAAAAGCCTCCTCGTGCAGAAGGATACCCCGGGTAAGGCTCGCGTCTCAGGCCTCACAAGCTGGTGGACCGGTTTTTTCTGGTGGGATTGCATCCTTGCGCTACTGGACGGTTTGCGTACCGTTCGGCGACGCCAATCGGTTGTGCACTCTAAGTAATTGCTGAAGGAGTCTGGAGACTATGAAAATATACTGTCTCCTAAGCAGCGGAGGTGGATATTAACCTGCTGTCGTGCCACTCTTGAAATGACCTTGAGCCACCCGATCCCGTGTGGCACTACGGACAAAGGACGCCCAGGTCAGATAGAGGCCGCGTAGGCGACTTCGGACCAGTAACCTGTCGGGACGGAGATATCCTATCAAAACTGTTGGTTAGGGGGCGAGGCTCCCCGCTGGATACCTTTCCCGGTGCGCTGTAAGGCGTTGGCCTCTAACAGGCTTGTTCGCGGAGCTAGACAGTAGATTGTCTTGTCTCTAAGTCTTCTACGTTCATCCCACGGCTGAAAGAACGATCACATATCGTTATACCAGCCTGGGGTGACGGGTTCGCCCGTTGTAGTCGACACCGTCCTATTGCTGGTCTTCCAGATCTAGGCAGTCCTCATGGCTTCGTTCCATGTTAGTTCCCGGATTCAACAAGGACAAATTAATTATTATGTTGGGGGCTAGTTATGGTGTCTATATCTAATTTGCAAATCAGTTTAAAAATTAAAAGCTAGCATGTTATTCGAATTTTGGGTTTTATTACAGCATTATAGGCATATACTGGTTATAAAAAAAGCGGTTGCATCATCCCAAGACTTGCCAGGCAAGCAAACACCCGCCCGGGCGTCAAATCCATCAACCCCCCCCCCCCCCCCACTAGGAATAGTCTAGGTAAATACTCATGAGATATTTTTCCACACAAAGTTAAGGCACACTGTTGCCTGATGAGTATTCTTTCTTTGAGAGAGTTTCTCAGTCCTAACGTTGTTAGCTATTAGTTGTTGGTTGCTATTATCACTAGTTGATATTTCATGCTAATGGCGCCAAAGTAAAATCACGTATACTCTGACTTTTGTACATTTGCTGATTTGCGCCAATATAGCACACTATAATACTTATCTACAAACTGCGAGTAAGTTTCCAGCACTTACAGCGGAGTGGCTCAAATTCAAAGTGCTTTGTCAACCCTTAATGCACGGCCCTAATGCGTGTCACAATCTAAAAACGAACCGAACTAGGAATACCTATAGCTCGGAGTCTGTTACACGGCATTTTCGACGTGTATTTATCTTTGGGGTTATATATCCCCATATTGCCGCTAATATAGAGCCGTTCCTCAGAAATACTACGTGTTTTGAATTATTAGATAATGTTTTTTTTTAATAATATTTTCTAAGGCCACTTTTTAGATTTAACGATCGTGGATTTTAAACGAGACTCATTTTCAGTTTCTCTCACACGTTTGGAGAATATCAAAATTATTCATATTTGGTGGTCAGTTAATACCACTTGATAGTCAACTTACTACATTAAGGATCGAAATAAAAACAAAGCACCAAAACAAAATGAAATTCGATGATTTTATTATTTACGAAAACCTTAAAATAATAAATAAAAAATAAAAAAATACGTGTGGCACTCGGGGACTGCCGCGGTAAAGCTATTGCATAGCATTTTTAACAACTTAGGTATGCAATTATAATTATTTATTTATTTTATTTTTTCTGATTTCAGATAACTGCGCTCTATCGGAAAACATTGAAATTATTCCGAATCATTTGCGGCTGCGGAAGCAATCTTTAAAATGGTGCAGGTTTCATAATAATACGCCAGATAGTATTTGCATAGTAGTCGTTTTTGTGTTAGATTAGACCTAATTTTACAAATTAATTACACTATGTAATTCAAACAAAATCTAAAATATTCAAAGCTAAGAATATTAGGAAAATGTTCTTGTTTAACATATATTTTTTTCTAATCGTAAGCAGTACTCGTTTAGACGTAATTATCAGTTTAAAACCATTAATATTCGTTAAGAAATTTCTTCATTCGGTCGCCGCGCTGGGCTAGGCCCGCGATAAAAGCTATGCAATAGCTTAAAATGACATGGGGGCTCGTCCAGGATAACATATAAATGTATAATATACATATGAAATTTTCCATGGTTCTTTAGTGCCTGGTAAACCTACCAGGGGAAATAATTGCTTTAGTGGTGTTATGTGTCGATCAAAAGTACAATCGGGGACAAAAATATATGAATCTTTAACTATTTATTTTATTATGTTTTATGATGCATATTTTTGGACTGACTTTGAGTGAAAGACGCTGACTGACTGAAAAACGCATCAAAATATAAATGACTTAATTTTTAGGTTTATGTTTAATTTGTATCTTCCTTGTTTATTATAGAATAGAATAGAATAGAATAACTTTATTGTGCTTTAAAAACATAACTTAATGAATATTACACTAGTTTTATAAAAAAAGACAATTTATGCACAAGTGGCGGACTTATCGCGATAGCGATATCTTACAGTCAACCATTTGATAAAATAATTCCTAATTTTCACCGTGCAATACACAACGAAGTAGTAAAGTTAAATTTAAAATAAACCTATACAAATATATGTCAGATAATTATGCTAAGGTTGCCCAGGGAAGGATAAAGGAGAGATCAAGGTGAGGTATTTGGTTTATGGCTATGTAAAAATAAATGTTTCTTCAACAACTTTTTGAAATTATAAATAGGATAGAAAACGAATTTACCGCGTGAAATTTGTGGGACCCGACGTTTCGGTGACGTTGCAGCCACCGTTGTCTAGGGTAGACTGTCTACCCTAGACAACGGTGGCTATCCTATTTATAATGTCAAACAACCGCGATAGTCTTCGATTTTAAACTTTTTGAAAGTATGTAACGAAGGTGCATGCCTGATAGAGTGAGGGAGCTGATTCCATAAACGAGCAGAATGGACTGTAAAAGAGTGCGTGTAAACAGAAGAATGATGTATCGGAATGGCGAGTGTGTTATCCCGGCTTGAACGAAGTGGAAGACCGTGGCCTCTCAAAGGGAGGCCACGGCCAGTTTATTATTATTAATTATGTCTTAATATTATTAGATTTGTGGAAAAATGGTTGGATTTGTCATCAATGAACATAAATTTTGTTAACATTTTGCATGTCTCAGTGCAATACCTGACTTATTTTTTAAATTATGTAATTCGAAGTATACACAAGCCATGTTTTACTTGGTACGCTTAACTTAGTACGGGCCTAGGCCTGGTTAGGCGGCGGTGATTTGAAGAAATGGCTTTAAGGAAGGAAATATATTTAAGGCTCTAATAGCGCTAGTGCATTAATATATTGCAGTTGATAATATTGTGCTTTTGTTTAAATAAATCAAATTATGAATACTTTTTTATTATTTTGCACATTTTTTTATTTTATGGATTGAAGAGTGTCCCCACAAAAAGGGTAGTTTTAAATAAAATAAATTGCCGTAAGTCTGGCGAATATCTGTGCGCAACATGGTAAGTGAGACTGCAAATATTAAATGTTTATTTATTTCATTTATTGTTATTTTATATAGATTACATATGTGGCTTCGTTTTACAGATCAGAATTACGACAGCTCCGTAGGGTTTGAAGCAGTCTTTGGGACTGAATAAAATTGACCCTCTGCTATTCTCAGTCGATACCGTTTGTAGCCTTTTCAACCACTTTCACTCGTTTATATTTATTATATATATAGGGATCCCTTCGCCACAGCGGGCCCCTTAAGAGAAAGGTAATATTATTTTTCATAGGATTGAAACCCAGAAACTTTTTAAGCTATTGCATAGCTTTTATCGCGGGCCTAGGCCAGCGCGGCGACCGAATGAAGAAATTTCTTAACGAAAATTAATGATTTTAAACTGATAATTACGTCTAAACGAGTACTGCTTACGATTCGAAAAAAATATATGTTAAAGAAGAACATTTTACTAATATTCTTAGCTTTGAATATTTTAGATTTTGTTTATATTACATAGTGTAATTAATTTGTGAAATTAGGTCTAACCGAACACAAAAACGACTACTATGCAAATACTATCTGGCGTATTATTATGAAACCTGAACCATTTTAAAGGTAATTTAATTATCTATCTTTTTATCTACGATTTTTTTTCGAATAATCCGTTTTTTTGCATTATCGAATAAAAATTCGTGCGCGGCGCTATTTTGGAAGACGTTTAAATTATTCCGAATCATTTGCTTCTGCAGCCGCAAATGATTCGGAATAATTTCAACGTTTTCCGATAGAGCGCAGTTATCTGATATCAGAAAAAAATAAATAAATAAATAATTATAATTGCATAAGTTGTTAAAAATGCTATGCAATAGCTTTACCGCGGCAGTCCCCGAGTGCCACACGTATTTTTTCTTATGATTTGAGGCTTTTGAATAATGTTTAGTAAAAAATGCCAAATCGCTAAAAACAAAAATATATAAGCCAAATTACCAAACTCCCGCGAATGCCCGCTTTGACCGCAGAGGGGGCCTAAATCGGGCAAGTGTTTTTTTCGACACTAAAACGTTGCCATTAAGAACTAACCTCAAAAGTTTGAGACAATAAAAAGTAAATACAACCAAATCACGACCAGATAAGCGCTCAATAAAGAATGGGTTGTAATAATAACATAAATAACACAAAAATACAGTAAACACAAGTAAAATATCTCGAAATTTTGTTAAAAAATCCTTTTAGAACATTTTTTTGAACGGATTCTAAACGCGTGCTCGCAAACAAACAAAGGGCGTAGGTTTTACCCACGCGGCACGAGAGTATGCCTTTTTTTTAATGACTATAAACGAGGGTGCCCGCTTTAGGCCCTATGACCACTCTAGGCCCTATGGCCACTCTAGGTCCATTCCCTGACATATACAGTAAATTCATATTTCATAATAATTATATTATCGCTCTATATGTGAGATCTCGTACATGCCAACAAGCAACCTTTTCAGGGTATGGAAAGAACTGAATAAATTCGTTTACGAGATGTTTTATTTAGTTTTGTGAATGGGGACAAAGTTAAAAAAACATGCGGGGAATCACTACCAAGCACTAGAGAGGTATCACCGGATACAATCATCAACTCATACCGAGGGGGCGTCACTGCAATGAGAATTATAGGAAAACTAAGCAATTTTAGCGCTCGGGACATGAAGAGAATGGTTCGTGAATATACACCAATAAAAATAAAAAACGCGACAAATATTTTTGGCGCGTACAAGGTCTCACATATAGATCGATGATATGATAATAACCTGCATTAGTTTTCGCTTCGCAAGAAATGAGTCAGTTTTTCGCTTCGACAGACAAATGAGTGAGCTTTCCAGAATAATACAAAGGTGAACGTCAAGTATCGCATTTGAAACGAGTCTAGACAGGCAGCGCGGCCCGCAGAACAGCCAGTGGAAGTAGAAGATGCAAATCCGGAGCACGTCTGCACCCTCCGGTAGTGTTGTCAAGTGGCGGAGATAGGCGGGTGTTATTTTAAAGTGGTGCGGTTGTTGTAATTCAATAGGCTCCCGGAGGGCAACTCTTTCCCGCCGGGGGCGCCGGAAATAAATCATCTGGCGTGTAAATCCGCGGCCACTTCGGGCTGCGGCTCCCGCCCGCCCCAAACCGCCTCCGGGGCGGCTATGTAAATTGCTAGGGCGGCGCCTAACGCGCCTCTCCAACGCTCGCCGACCGCGCCGCAAATGCGAGTACTATGCTGTAGGGAAATAAATTGCTCGACATGACTTGCCCTAACTTATTTTGTTGTGTTTAAGGATGCGTAGCCCAATAAACGTCACATTGCATAATTAAAATAAATGGCTGTAATTACAAATATTTTAATTTAAATGTTATATAATATGTATATAAAGATCTAAAGCTACATGTGACACAAATTTTATTAAATAATATATTGTTTATATCTTACGAGATACACGCAGTGAAATATCGATAATAACGAACGTAAACTATGTACTATAATTATTTTCAGATTTCGATTTTCAAAAAGGTTATCTCAAATATGGTTTAAATATTTTTTATTGATTTTCATTTCCAAGAAATTTACAACATTAATAATTATAATAATTCATTCTGTAAATATTTTTTTCAATTATATTTTTATCGATGTATAATATTTTCTAAGTGCAAATTTAATACAACGAAAAAAAAAATAGAATAAAAACAACACTGACATTACAAGAAGTGAATTATTGTAGGTATTTATAATTATTTTTATACCGGTTTTTTATAAAATATTTGTGGTTTAAATAGATTGTTATATATTTTCGGGTTTTAGTTTATGTAGATAAATATACATATATTTTCGGAATGTACTCAGTCAGACCTTTCATTTGACACTAAACACGATATATTTATGTTAATTTATTAACATTTGGACATTTAGACAACTTTTTAGGTAATATTTGGTCAGTGAAGGTATCCTGTGACACTCGGGATGACATAATGATTCTAACAATACCACATACTTCTAAATCGGTTCGAGCATTTATAAGTTATGGTGGAATAAAGAACACGAAAACTTACATAGAGGAACCCTGAACACATTACACTTCGTTTTTGTGGGACAGTTGTGTAAAAAGAGAAGTAAATTGACGCTATATTTTTGTTTGTGTTTGTAGTTTATAAAATTATCTCTGTGATATATTCGAATATTATCTCTGTATATATGTGATGTATTAGTGTCTAAGTTGACGTAAGTATACATATAAATCAGTAACTTAATAAATCCTTTAAAAGCTTAAATTTTTTTTAAATTTATTAGTTTTTTAGTGTATTTCTGCAAAATGTTTTAGGCAAAATACTGTAATTCAGCAAAAATAAGAACTCCACATACTGATTATTCATTAAATGCATTGACTTTTTGAATTTTAGTAACAATCCAGATAACTTCGATAGGTTTCCGATTGGTTTGGATGATCGTCAATTCTTTAACTCGAAGATTAACGAATGATCTTCATTTTCATTGTAACTAGAAAGTCAAATCGATGAATAAATTCCAGTAAAGGGGCAAGTTTATTCTAACAAATTATAAAGTAATAATTTTCGTATGTAGCATTTGTAAACGCTTCATACAGGAATCCGCATTTCGCTGAAGTCGTAATTATGATATCATCCTCATTTTACGAGTAATGTATGTACACACTTTATCGTATAGCCTAACACGATGAATACAAAGCCCAAAGCCCAACACCAATTTTTAGATAGACTAGTAGATCCGTACACTGTGCAGAATTTATATTCAGGTTAGAGTTCGGTATGGCATCGAAGTATTATACAAAAACAACAATGTTTTCAACAAAACCCTATTTTCCAAAAAAAAAATGGCTCCAGAAAAGCCTCCATTGTAGTGTTTCATCAACTAATCCAAAATTCTTTCTAAGACTCCCTTTTTTTCTAATCCTATTGGTGAGTTTTTCCTAATGCGGTTTTCCTTATACTTTCCCAAATTCGAGGTCACGAAATGATGATTGTTGACCTCGGTACAGCCCTACAACAAGAAGAAGAGAAGCAATATTACAGAAATAAGGGTAGCTTAATGAACGGCGCTGTCGGTGCCAACGATTTGATCCCGATTCATCACCATTCACTTCATGAAGCCCTTGGCAGGGGTTTCCAATTTCTAATCATTATTAACAAAGTCCATAGAATACTAATTTATTTATTTAGTAATAGTCTTCTTTAGGAGTACTTTGCTGTTACAAGCTTAACATAATAATACCTAATACTACTTCAAATTAATCCCACAGCATAAATGTCAGAATTGTATTATGATGGACATCTCTCAAGTCGCCCCACTGAATATATTTTTTTCTAGTATGAACAGTATTTAAAGGAATGATAAAAGTGAAAGGCAAATAAATCGTGTAAATTTTAATCATTTAAAATTTACTGGAAATAGTTGTCATATGTAATTAGCTTAGTATTATGATTTTTAGAAAGTGTGATATAAATAGCCTAAATCAAATCAGATATCCATAGATTGCCAAATTGCTATATAACTATTAAAAATAGAAGAATATTGAAAACTATAAGAATTAAAACGCCTGATGTTTCGTAAAATAAGTGTTAAAAAAAGTCAAATATAATCAGAATATAAAACACACCAGCAATGAGAGGCATAGTGGTTAGTGCGCCTGATCTTACATTGTAAGGCTACGGGTTCGATTTCGGCTGGGTCACAATTATCCGTTGGGATAAAATTAACGGAATTCCTTTTCAATTCTGTCGATCGAATTTAATAACAAGACATACACTTACATACTCACGCGCACATACATATAAATAATAGTAGGATTGGTTGTAAGAGATTTTCTAATGATAATAAACCCGCCTATTGTGAAATTTTACAATACAGAGCAAAAACAAACAAACAGAGAAACAAAGACTTTTTAACTAGAGTGCTTTAAGTGGTGGATAGTTTGAAATCCTTAAATCGATTAAAGATTGAATTTGCTCTGATTTCGATTGCTTCCCTGATCATACGCGGAAGTAGGTTTTGTTTTGAAAGACCATTATATTATGAGATTACAATTAGTACGCACGTTCCGCTGTCCATTCTACAATTTTCCTCGCTGGATATTTTCCATTGCCTCGATGTGTTCCATTCTTCAAGTCATACATGTTTCATCTGTCTGCATGGGCACCGCCAGGATTGCTTTTAGGGAGGTGCATCTGCATCTATAGACAATACTGAGAACTAATTGATAATTAAGGACACTAAATTTAATGACAAGGTGATGAACAAATTTGGACAGCACCCTAGACGACTGTTTTTATTCAAACAGTAACCTATTTTTTTTAAGCTATTTTTTTATATGTATTTTTTCCCAACAGAGGGGGCAAATGCACCCCCTTGCACCCTGCTTCCGGCGCCCATATCTGTCTGACATGAGATTTTGACACTTTCACTAGATTTTGAGGAAATCAGGGATTTGGAGCGGCAGCAGATCGTTCATGGGCCTTAGAAATTGATGTATGCTTGAAGACAGTCTAACGATTATTTTTATGCTCAACTTGTAATCTAATATTAGGCAAAATTCAACCTTCACTCTATACCCTCCATCTTCTGTCTCTTAACTCCTATAAAGTTAATACAATATTTAGTAAATTTATCAAATGTTGAACTTCTTCGTTGCATGCGTATATTAAACAATTTACTATATTCATCGTACTTTTTATGTATTTTTTAATTACTAAATACTAAATAACGTAAACAGAATTTTCTCCCGAATGATTGCTTTACTTAGCAGAAATCACCCTCGATGTGTGTTTACTAAGGTATAATATAATAATAAAGTGAATAAGCTGTGATATAAATAGAAAAATATAGTAGTAGTTTCTTGAAAATTTACCAGATTTATTATATATGAATTTATTGGTTACTTACATACCTGACGATATAGGCCATACAACAAATAGGATGAGCCTTCTACGCAACAAAGATCTATTTTAAAAAACTATGTCTTACGTGTACTATGAATAAAGATCGGCATGTTAGCCATCAAATGTAGATTTAATGATGTTACGTAGTTTTTTTTTAAATTGCTGTTTTTGTATTTTATTGTTTTTAAATTCCTTTATATTCAATATATTTTCCTAAATTTGTAGACATGCATATCTTATATTCAAGTTAATCCTCTGACTATTTTAATTTTATTATTTAACTACTAATGGAAATGTTTTTTCTGTGTATAATTATTATTAAACCTTCATCACATCTTATTGATATTCCTTAAACTATTTATATTTTTGTGTTTTTTATGATGGGTAATTCTGAATATTATTTTCATCACTACATAGTATAAAACAAAGTCGCTTTCTCTGTCCCTATGTCCCTTTGTATGCTTAAATCTTTGAAACTACGCAACGGATTTTGATGCGGTTTTTTTTAATAGATAGAGTGATTCAAGAGGAAGGTTTATATGTATAATAACATCCATTAAATAGTGGAGAAGTACTGCTATTTTTGAGGTTTCTAATGTGATGTCGTAAATAATTACATTTTTTCCGCTTACATTGCAAACGCAGGCTGAACCCTACGAGTTTTATCAAAATAATGTACTAAGTATTGTACACATTGAAAATGTCTACAGAAAAGTCCGTGATGGTATTTGTCTATCTCTTATGGATAACCGACAATATCTTTTTTTTGTCATTTACTTTTTACGACAAATAATGGCTAATTTTCGAAGCGATTTTAACCAATACAGCATTAATCCTTAACCAATTAAATACCTTGAATACATTGTTCATTTAATATAGATCTATATGGCCCTTTACACCGTATGATTTAAGTGAATATTTTCGAAGATATTACAGATTTAAAAATTGCGGGACGTAGCGTTTGCGGCGGTACCTACCGGCCGGCCGCCAGGTGCGGCAAGAGCGTGCCTATAAATAGCGCGTCTGAGGCCGCCGTTTTCCCTATAGCACTTTGAATTTAGCAGCGATCGGACGCGTTTATTATATCGGAGCTCTCCAGCGAGGAAAATAGCAATACTTAGGTAATAAAAACGTGCTTTTCAGCGCGACAACGTATCAGTAATTATAAGTAAGTTACGATAAATAATTGTATGATAGTAGTTTTAAAATATAAATTATATTCTATTCTAAGGTTAATTTTTAAATCGCACTTATAGCAATTATAAGTACCTACATAAGGTGAGATAAGATTAGATTAAATAAAACCATAATTTATGGATTGCAATTTTCTATTAAGATCTTGATTAAAATTTACAGTTAGATCAATTTAATATTAGGGAAATTATTTTCAAAAATCGTGATTTAAGGTGAGATATGTAAGTTCAGAAAAAGTACTTAATAGAATAGGTATCTTTTGTTGTTGATGATTGTTGATTATCTTTTGTTTTTAGTCGCACGAATAGCAAATTATTTTTTATAATTAAAATCGTTGTTTAAGTTGAGGTATTTCAGTAAAAAAAAAAGAACTGAATAGAATATGTATCTTTTGTTTTTTATGATTGCTGATTATCTTTTGTTTTTAAATGGTAAGAATTTAGATATTTTTTACTGCGGCACATACTAATAATATGGCAATTTGTGCATAGGTAATCATACATATAGAACTGAGTAAATTTTGTACAGAAATTATAAAGTCATGTCTGGAAGACGTCGTCGTTCGAACATAGGTCGTAGTACAGTGAATGCCAGAAGAGTACGTTCAGCAAGAGATGAAGAATCGTCAACGGAACGTGAGGCTCGCCTCAGTCAGGCTCGGGATAGATATAGAGCTGAGAGAGAGAGAGAGAATCTTCAGTAGAGCGTGAGATTCGCCGCAGCCGGGATCGAGATAGGCATACGGTTCAGAGGGACAGAGAATCGTCAGTAGAGCGTGAGGCTCGCCTCAGTCAGCTTCGGGATAGATATAGAGCTGAGAGAGAGAGAGAATCTTCAGTAGAGCGTGAGGTTCACCGCAGCCGAGATAGGGAAAGACATCGAATACAGAGAGCCAGAGAATCATCAGCACGAGTTACTAATTCATGGGTGAATAAAGAAAATTCTGCCATGAATTACGATCCTTCGATTTCTTACAAGGACGATCGTATAGTATCAATAGGTACTATGTCAGTAGTGTGTGAACATTGCTTGGCATTGAAATTCAAGGACGAATCGAAAGGCATGTGTTGCTTACAAGGAAAAGTCAAATTAGAAGAAGTTCTCCCTCCACCTGAACCACTTCACTCTCTTCTTACGGGTGATCATCAGAAATCCAAGCAATTCATGCGCAATATACGCCGTTATAATAACGCATTTCAAATGACCTCTTTTAAGAGTAAGCAAGTCGTTGAGCGTGGGTTCATGCCTACATTTAAAATTCAAGGGCAAGTGTACCACTTAGCTGGGAGCTTGCTACCACTTCGACCCGATGATCACAAATTTCTGCAAATATATTTTATTGCAGATCCAGATACACAGGCATCTACGCGGTGTACAAGTGTTGCACAGCCAATTGATAGAGATTTGATTAGATCTCTCCAAGATATGTTACATTCTCATAATTGCTACATACAGTCTTTCAAAACTGCGATTGAGAGTGTTCCAGCAGATACTCCTGACTTTAATGTCGTAATCCATGCAAATAAAGTTCCTGTTGGAGAACACAGAGGACGATACAATGCGCCTTCCACGAGTGAAGTAGCAGTGGTGATAGCTGGACAGCAATTTGACAAAAGAGATATTGTATTGCATAGTCGTGATGATAATTTGCACAAAATTTCAGAGTTACACAGATCTTATGACAGCTTACAATATCCTTTGATGCTATGTCGTGGAGAAAATGGTTATGCCATTAATATTTCTCAAATTGACCCAATGGGTGGTACACCTCTGCGTAAAACAGTGTCATGTATGAACTACTATTGCTACCGTATAATGACAAGACGTAACAATTTCAATACTTTGCTTAGATATGGAATGTTAACAAACCAATACTTGGTAGATCAATATGCGAAAATTGAATCTGAGAGATTAGCCTACATCCGTAATAATCAAACTAAATTGAGAGCTGAAAATTACGTTCATCTTCAGGATGCTTTACAGGCGAATGAACACCGCAACGGCATTGGGCAGTTGGTTATACTACCTTCATCATTCACAGGTAGACCTCGATATTTACACGAAAAATCGCAAGACGCCATGACTTACGTAAGAAATTACGGCAAACCTGATTTATTTATAACTGCAACATGTAACCCAAATTGGCCGGAAATCAAAGAAAATATTAACACCAATTTAACTCCACAAGACAGATACGATATAGTTAACAGAGTCTTCCATTTAAAAGTACAGAAACTCCTGCACCTCATTAACAAGTCTCATATATTCGGTCCGCCGCGCTGTCATATGTACACAATAGAATGGCAGAAACGTGGCTTGCCACATGTACACCTGTTGGTGTGGTTAGTGAACAAAATTAGACCAAACCAAATTGACAGGGTTATTTCAGCTGAATTACCGGATAAAGATGAAGATCCTATCCTGTACGAAATCGTAAAGAAACATATGGTACACGGCCCTTGCGGGACTTTAAACCCGAATTCTCCATGTATGCGAGATTCTAAATGCAGCAAAAAATTTCCGAAGTCGTTCCAAACTCAAACAAGTACTAGCGATGACGGATATCCCAAATATCGTCGACGATCGCCAGAACAGGGTGGGCAAAATGCTACCGTCCGAAACCATGATATTGATAACCGATGGATCGTTCCCTATAATCCGCTCCTTTTGAAAATTTTTATGCCCACATCAACGTAGAGTTGTGCAATTCAATAAAGTCAATTCAACATGTTACTAAGTACATTAATAAAGGCAGTGATCAAGCCACTTTCAGCATACAATCACCAAATGAAGTGGAAAAATATCAGTCTGGACGTTACATCTGCAGCTCTGAAGCTGTATGGAGGATTTTATCATTCGAAGTGCACGACCGGGCTCCCACAATTGTCCACCTTGCAGTTCATTTAGAAAATGGACAAAGAGTATATTTCACAGAGAACAATATACAAGAAGTTGTTAATAACCCGCGGGATACAACATTGACAGCATTCTTCAAGTTATGTGCTCAAGATGATTTCGCGAAAACACTGACGTATGACAGAGTTCCAGGTTACTATACATGGAACCAGAGTTCTAAAACTTTTCAACGGCGAAAACAAGGTACTGCGGTTGATGGTTTCCCCGGAGTAAAAAAACGGATGCTCTTGGCAGAGTCTACGTGGTTCATCCCAACAACAGCGAATGCTTTTATCTGAGAATGTTATTGCATATTGTAAAAGGCCCGACATCCTTTGCACACCTAAGAACTGTACAAGGTGTTGTTTACAATACTTATCAAGCAGCATGCAAAGCTATGGGGGGGGCTCTTGGAAGACGATTCTCACTGGGAAAACACATTATCAGAAGCAGCTGTTTGTAGTTCAGCTACATCATTAAGATATTTATTTGCCGTCATAGTAGTGTAATGTCAAGTAACTGATTCTGTTAATCTATGGAATAAATTTCAAGAAAATATGGCCAGTGATATTCTGATTCGGCGACGGCGAGAGTTAAACTCAGATGATGTACAATATGATCAAAACATATTTGACGAAGCATTATTGAAATTGAACAAAGTAGTGCAATTACTTTCGGGTAAATCGATCAAGGATTTTGGGCTGCCGATGCCAGCTAATACTACTAACTCAGATTTAACTAACAGTGCCGAATACACAAGAGAAACATCATACGATCAAACGAGACTTTTACAAAATATAGCTCAAGATGAGCCACGATTAAACATCGATCAGAAAAAAGTATTCACTGCATTACTATCAACAATTGATAACAATGAAGGGAAATTGTTTTTCCTTGATGCCCCAGGAGGTACAGGAAAAACATTTTTAATCAATCTGCTTTTAAAAAAAGTGAGATCTATCGGAAAAATTGCGTTAGCTGTTGCGTCATCCGGCATTGCCGCTACGCTTTTGGAAGGAGGCCGAACCGCACACTCCACATTCAAGCTCCCGCTGAAAATCGCCACCGATGATAATAACAGCGTCTGTAGTGTTTCTAAACAGAGCAATACATGAAAATTGATGCGTGACTGCTCATTAATAGTCTGGGACGAAGCTACCATGTCAAACAAGACGTCTGTGGAAGCACTGGATAGGACAATGCGCGATTTGCGCAACAAAAATTCACCTATGGGTGGATGTACAATTCTGTTCTCAGGAGATTTCCGTCAAATCCTACCAGTTGTGACTCGAGGAACACGTGCTGACGAAATAAATGTTTGCCTAAAAAGATCCAACCTTTGGCCACATGTCAATAAATTAAAGCTTAAAACTAATATGAGGGTTTCGTCATCTTCACGTGAGAACAGGCTATTTCCAGAGATGCTGCTAAAAGTTGGCAATGGAGAGTTAACATAAAGTGAGGGAAGGATTGACCTAGAAAACCTTTGCGTTTTGATAGACAACATCCAAGAGTTAGTCAACAATGTCTATCCTGACATTGATAAAATAAGTTATAAGACAATATCTTAGTTTAAAGAAAGAGCGATTCTGTCACCAACTAACGAACAAGTAGATAAAGTAAATAACTTGATTCTTTCAAAGATTGATGCGCCGACGAAAATATACTACTCGGTCGATACTGTTCTCGATTTGGAAGAAGCTGTTCATTTTCCTACAGAATTTCTAAACTCTTTGAACCCGTCTGGACTCCCTCATCACAAAATGGTGTTGAAAGTAGGTTGTCCTGTTATTTTATTAAAAAACCTGAATCCACCTAAACTTTGCAATGGCACGCGTTTGCTGGTAAAATCATTGAAAACTTTCATAATAGAGTGCACAATACTCACAGGATGTGGTACCGGAGAAGATGTATTGATTCCCCGAATCCCTCTGATACCATCGGATTTACCCTTCCAATTTAAACGTTTACAGTTTCCGGTAAAAACATCTTTTGCAATGACCATTAATAAATCGCAGGGTCAAACCTTCAACGTTGCAGGCTTAGATTTGAGCGTTGACTGTTTTTCACATGGACAACTGTATGTCGCTCTTTCAAGAGTGACCTCCAGAGAAAACATGTTTGTATTGTCTAATGACAAGAAAGCTGTGAACGTTGTTTATAAAGACATTCTGTAATATGTTGTAAAAATAAAATAAATAGTTAAAAATGTAAAAAGTAAATAAGTAAAAATGTAGTGTATGAATTTAGATATTCCAAAGATAGCAGGAAATCTTCATGGTATAGGGAAAGGGGGATTGTTTTACTCCAAATTTAACGCGTGCGGGCCACGGGCAGTAATGAATAAATCAAAACTACTGGAGCGATTTTAATCACATAGGCTATATATTTTATACCCGTGCGAAGCCAGAGCGGGCCGCTATGTTTTTATATACAACGTTCACAGTTTTTTTGTACTGTATTTAGTATCAGCATTGCACCCGTGCGAAGCCGGGGCGGGTCGCTAGTAATATATAAAGGTATGACTTAGATTTAGACTGGTGATTAATTGGCTTATTATTATTAATAATAATAATTATCAATACTTATTATTATTTGTATTAACATAATTTACTATTATTATTTTATTTTAATATTAATAAATTTGAATCATATGGTGTATTTTCACATATGCACCATACTATTGCTTACTTGGTACGCTTGCCCTAGGCCTAGCAAGGCGGCGTTGATTTAATGAATATGATCGTCTATGTGGCCCTCTTTTTTGCTACTGTTTCGTTATAACGAAACCTCTAATAGTGCTAAATATTGTGCATTCTTTAAAAAAATAAATAAATACGTATTCAAATGCAAGAAAAAAAAATCAAAGGAATTTACGATACAGAAAATCCCGTTATATGCTTCTAAATTTAGTACATCTGTCTGAGCACAGGTTAAATAGCGCATCAAGGACCTTGGGCAAAAATGTATGGGCGCTGGGCCCACCTCCCCAATAAAAATGTATTTACAATTGAAAAAAACTATTTATCTAGAATATTTATACTACAACTTACCTAGATTACAAGCCGTTTCGGAGTTTTGTCGTTCGGAATCTTCTTTAATATGGTAATATGCACGAAAACCTCCGATGCCAATTATTTATTTAAAATATGTTATTTGCAGGGAAGATCCATACAGATAGTTATACTTATTATGATGTACGGTCACTGGGCACACCATGTTGGACAGCTGACATTAGCACATTACATACGTCAGTAAGCAGAGCGGCAATTTATTCATGAGACACATTACAAAGTCAAGCAACATATCCCAGTATTTCTCTTCTATATATGAGGCCACCAGAAACAGAGTAGCCCAAAGGAATATATATATATATATATATATATATATATATATATATATATATATATATATATATATATATATATATATATATATATATATATATATATATATATATATATATATATATTATATATATATATATATATATATATATATATATATATATATATATATATATATATATATATATATATTTATATATATATATATATATATATATATATATATATATATATATATATATATATATATATATATATATATATATATATATATATATATATATATATATATATATATATATATATATATATATATATATATATATATATATATATATATATATATATATATATATATATATATATATATATATATATATATATATATACATATATATATATATATATATATATATATATATATATATATATATATATATATATATGTATATATATATATATATATATATATATATATATATATATATATATATATATATATATATATATATATATATATATATATATATATATATATATATATATATATATATATATATATATATATATATATATATATATATATATATATATATATATATATATATATATATATATATATATATATATATATATATTTATGGATATGGGTAATAGTCCCCTTTCAAATGTACAAATATAGGCTCCCGTGTGCTCCTTCAGTATGCAAGTGTGGAAGTAGTCTTAATCTCTTCGTTTGACCATGGAGAAACATAATTTTGATGGTGGCACTCTCAAAAATGGTGCGTTTGGGCGCTGCGGGCCAAAAACAAAATGGCCGCCATCAAAAACACGTTTTCCTATTTATATCAGTAACCGTTGAAGATACGAAAAAATGTTTTTTACAAAAAATGTAGCTACACAAATTATACATAGAAAAGGTACTTACAACTTTCTTTGTATAACTAACCGTTGTCTCAAAAATTACTTTTGTAAAAAGAATAATCAAAAAATATAAATTTTAGGGTTTTGCAAGTGAATATTTATATGTACGTCATTGTTGTTGGGAGTTTTATTGGCTGCCGCAAGACCAAATTTGGCCATTATGTACACCCCGTTAAAATGCCGCAAGACCATATTTGGCCACCCGAGTCGAGCCGCACACGGCATTCGTTTTCGAGGTCAGGCTAGGTTTTCAAACTAGCTTGCACGTATATGGATATGGTGCAAGTAATGATGAATTTCATAAGAGCTGTAAGAACATCTGATTGGAAACTGTATTTAGCATCCCTCCACGAGTTTGTTAAATTCTTCTATACATTTAATAGACTTAACTATGCTAGAATGATCATCTTATATCTTTCAGAGATGGAAAACTTGGAATCAACAGATCCAGAAATCTGGAAACAGTTTATGGAAGGTAATTGGGTAGTGAACAGAAGTAAAGTACCATTTTGTTCTCTAGGTGCGGATGAGGCTCTGGAACACCAAAATCGAAAACTAAAGGTACATGGAGGACTTGTGGGTATAACACTCAATGAGAATGCTCGAAATCGATTCTTCCTTGCTAATTCGGAACTAACTAGAATTGCATGTGAAACTGAGAAAATGATTGGATTAAAAAGTACAGAACGAAGTCAACAACACGAAGTGTCAGTAAAACTCCAACAGCGCCAGGGCGATAATGTGCTTACACTAATGGAAACATTTAAAAACTCAACAAATCCCTTCCAATATAAAAGTGATGACCTCATTCATATCCTCACTCAGCGAGTCTTTCCTCAAGAAGTAAAAGTGTCTTTAGACAGTGTTGCCGAAGTTGGTAAAGATCTCCATAATATTTTCTTAGATCAACGAATTCGTTCAAACACAATTCCGTTCTGGGCTCCCATGAAAAAGAATGTCATAAAAACGTGTAAATCAGTAGCTAAGAAGATTAAAATTACCATCAAAGACAAAACCGTTGCCATTAAGACAGACTTATCTCTCATTTCAAGATTGTTGATAGCTTCCAGAAGCAGACCTGACATAAATTTGATGCACAATTTAAGCAACTACGAGTTTTCAGCACTACCAAAGTCGTTGTTTGCAATTGACGGGAGTATGCACCATTGTCTGGCTAAGTACAAACTTACAGATGCTCTAGAATCAATCCAAGAGAAACCTGCTGAAGAAAACGAAGATGATAATACGTCTACAGCTCATGATGTTCCAGTACATAATGACGAGCTACATGGAAAAGCTGTAATAGATGGCATGGCACTTCTTCATACCTACCACAAACCTACAACAGTGAAGACATGTAATGACCTCGGTGTGAAATTCAGCCAATGGATCGGACAAAAATTCAATAACTATAGTGAGGTACATATAGTTTTTGACTCGTACAAAGAAAACTCATTGAAGAAAGCGATGCGAGACATACGGCAAAAAGGCTCTGATCCAATCCAATACAAAGTCAGGCCAGAAACAAAAATTGAAAGCATACCAATGCACAAACTATTGGCCCATGATAAGACGAAAGACGAACTAACCGAGTTCCTTTCCAATCAAATACTCAAATTCGGTGAGACCAACAACAAGAAGTTCGTACTCAGTTGGAGGGACAAGGCAGCGTCATCACATGGGGATGATGTATCCTGTCTTTCAAGCACGCAAGAGGAGGCCGACACAAAGATTATATTACATGCAGCTTATTTAGCACAGAAAGGAATTAAAACTACTCACGTGTTCTCCCCCTACTCACGTGTTCTCACGTGGTCCTTATTATAGCACTAAGGTGATATCCACAACTTTCTAAAGATTTTGCTTTCTATCTTGGACATGGTATGAAAAGGTTTGTTCAGATAGGGTCAATTTACAGAGCACTTGGACCTCTGAAAGCCTCTGCACTCCCTGTACTACATGCACTTTCAGGAGCTGATGTAACAGGGTCATTTGCTGGCAAAGGAAAAATAAAGTGGTGGAAAGCTTTTAATTCAGCAAGTGATACGATGATAGAAGCTTTGGCTAAATTGGGGACAACACTGTTACTCACTGAAGATGTGAGGGCTAACTTGGAAGCACTCATTTGTCAGCTATACATCCCCAAAACATAATTGACAGACTTAGGAGCAGTGCGATGGTTCTTGTTTACTAAAAAACAACATCAAGATGAGAACCTTCCTCCAACAAAATCAGCACTAAATCCAGCATTGCTACGGGCTCACCTTCAATGTTTTGAGTGGAATCAGGACCTAATTCAGCATCCTAATAACCCGTCACCCTCAGATTTTGGATGGCAGAAAATAGATAGTGCATACGAGCCTGTTGCTTGTACCAACCCCTGTGCACCAAAGCTTATCTTGGAGCTTTGCCGCTGCTCATGCTCAAAAAGACGTTGCTGTCCACCATGAACGTGTCAGTCAAATGGACTCCGGTGTACTGAAATGTGCAAGTGCGAAGGTGATCCTGACCATTGCGACAATACGGGAGAATGCGAGGAAGACAATGATGAAGATCTAGGTTTAAGTGAAATTGGCATTGACAGTGATATTGATTATATTTGAAAATTTAACAAATGTAATATTGTATTTCTTCAACAGTATTGTTATTACAAATTAGAGCTTTTCAAGAAATGTCTCTTTCCTCTTTCCAATTCCTACATTAAAAAAAATATAAAAATGATATATTTGTTAATTTATTAAAGTTTAATACAGTTATTATTGTAATAAATCAGGAAACATGTAAAAAATTTCAAAAACTTTAAATAACTGCTTGCAAAACCCTAAAACTTCGATTTTTTCATTTCTTAA
This sequence comes from Micropterix aruncella, assembly GCA_944548615.1. Taxonomy (NCBI): domain Eukaryota; kingdom Metazoa; phylum Arthropoda; class Insecta; order Lepidoptera; family Micropterigidae; genus Micropterix; species Micropterix aruncella. The sequence continues at coordinate 12,541,472 of OX155956.1, forward strand.
TATTTCTTTTTACAAAAGTAATTTTTTTGAGAAAACGGTTAGTTATACAAAGAAAGTTGTAAGGACCTTTTCTATGCACAATCTGTCAGGCTACATTTTTTATTCAGCAACATTTTTCGTATCTTCAACGGTTACTGATATAAATAGGAAAACGTGTTTTTGATGGCGGCCATTTTGTTTTTGGCCCGCAGCGCCCAAACGCACCATTTTTGAGAGTGCCACCATCAAAATTATATTTCTCCATGGTCAAACGAAGAGATTAAGACTACTTCCACACTTGCATACTGAAAGAGCACACGGATGTACATTTGATAGGCGACTATAACCTGGGCCAATGTGGTCTAATAATACTGCATATAAAATTACAAGGACAAAACTATCTAAATTGCTTTCTCCGTTGGGACTCTCATATACATAACGTGGCTACGAAAATGCGAATCCTTGGATATGTTTTCAAAAAACTGAGGAATATTCTGGATTCCAAAACTCGCTTATTACTTACGGCATAATTAGATGGGGTGGATGTGGTCAAACCCTGCTAGAGCCATTGCAAGTTATTGCGCAGAAATTTATATTAATTTTTTTTACGTAGACCATATCGCCATCCCACTAATGAACTTTATAAAGAAGTTAATGTCCTTGATTGTAGGCAACTTTTTCTAAAAACTTCCCTCTTAAGGCTATTTTTGGACAATAACTCAAATCTAGGAATATTTCAGAACCGAAAACCAACGAGACAAGTTATACAAAATAGCCTAATAATACCCAGAATGAAAACATCATCTGGACAAAGACATTACTCTTTCATTACGCCGAGATTTTACAATCTGATCAATATGGAAATAAATATGAATTTGACATTTAGGGAATTCAAAAATAAATTAAAGAAATGTTTATCGAATCACGACAGACTAACCATACATCAAATATTAGAAATAATAGTTTAATAAAACGTAGGTGCACAAATTTAAACATATTTTTAAACATATATGTTGAATATATTTTAGCATTGAACTAACTACTTAAAATTATTTGACTTTGTTGTTATATATTATTTTGATAATGAATTGTACTTTTTTTGACTAGATATTTTCATTTTAAATCCTTTATTACTTAACATATTAAATATTAATAAATGTCTCTTTTTTTTCTCACATATAATTTTACTTATATTATTTAATCGAATTTTATATTATTGCCGATTATATAATAGAATTGCATTTTATTTATTATTTTATCTTTTAATATTTTTTATTATTATTATTATTATTATTTTTACTTCTTTTTTTTTTTTCTAAAGACCAAATTTTAGGGCAATTTAGTGTTATTAGCTTTTTACTAAAACTTGTACATCTGTAAGCAATCAAGCGATCAAGCAAACTTGATTGTAATATTAGAGTCCTGTCCACCCTAGAACGGGCTAGTCCCAGTTGGGTGACAGAATCAGAAAGCTAAAGGTTAAGGTTTTGCCATTCGGTTCCTGTTATTTTTGTAAGCAAATCAATGTTTTATAGTAATTAATTCTTAAATAAATAAATAAATAAATTTATATAGCGCCATCTGTGATTTCTTGAAAAAATCCATTTTGGGCTACTCTGGATTTGCAAATTTCAATAATGTGTTTTATATGGATTTTTGCATTAAATGTAGAATCACCAAAATATCACTTAGGTCACTCTGGTTTTGGTGGCCTTATATGTACCGTTGACAAACTCGAGATTTCTAAGGAATATATAGTTTGTACTCAAACAGAGTCTGTACTATAGTTTCATTATTATGCAACGGTTTTAGTTTAAACAGTTATTAATTATACAATGCCTGGAAGCATTAGGTGCCCTAGGATATCAGGTAATTAGCCATGTTTACTAGGACGTAACTCAGAAACGGTGCATAATTGAGATCAGTCGTTGTAGTAATAAATGTTCTATATAAACATATCTTTCCATTAGTATATGATTTACAGCTATTGTAAAAGTGGGCCCAAAATGCCCATTCTCTTTTAATATAAATGATTGTTTTTCTAATGTGCTGAGAAAAGTGCAAACAAGTACACCTTACTAGGCTGCTTATAGAGTGATAAGGCGAGTTTACTTCCTGAGGTTTTTTGGAGAGCCACAGTTTCGCCGAATAGAAAATAATAAATTGTATTATACATTTTAGGTAAATATTTTACTGACAGATTATATTCTACAAATGCGATACCGCCTTTTCGCATTTGAATTTGGAGCGCCGTCAACAAGATTCAGTAGCACTTTTCTATGTCTTGTTTATGTAGAATCAGGGTCCAGCTCTATATTCCGAATTTCTTTTCCGACCACCTACCAGCTATTATTATGTCGATCAAACGCAATGACAAGACACATAGTTACCTACGTACATACGCACACATACATATAAATACTTCATTACAGGGTTGGTTGTAAGAGACAGTCGTATGATTATAAACCCAAATTTTACCACAAGGAGTAGAGAAGAAACAATCACTTCTGAAGTGATCAAATAGAGGGGAATTTTGACGGCCTGCGGTCCGCGTTTTGAGAATCCCTGACTCAATATTCCTTCCCGCAATACAGCGACAGTCAGGACGTCAAATTATTTCCGCGCAATAGACGCTTCAATTAAAATTAACTCAATTTGGGCGGCAAAACATAAAGAAGGGGGGGAGAGGGGATGGAAGCGGCCGCACCGCATCAAAAATAATCTACACCCCGCCCCCCCCCCCCCCCCTCCCGCCCCTTCGATTTCAATCGTTGGCCAAATTATGGCCCTTGTTCATTTATTATTTGGCTAGGGAGCGCTCCGCTCGCGAGACATTTTGGTATTCTGCGACGGCACCCGCAATTTTGGAACGTTTCTGCTCACAGATAAGGAAATCTTGCCTCGATAATTTATACGGGATGAGTTTTAATTACCCGGCATCCTTAAAGTGGGTGAATCAGTACAAACAAATAAGCAATTTTAATATAAAATTGTGGGAAAACAAAAAAAGATTTTTTTATTTAAAAAAAAACTGGTTTTATAATTCTTAAAAATTATTTTTTTTGAGCAGAAGTATAAAATGCTTGAGCGCACTTCGCCATCTAGCAATTTGTAATATAGAGCAAATATTTAATTTTCGCGATTTTATACATACCGCTAGATGGGGCAGCGCGCTAAAAAACCTTTATTCAAACCGATGTTGTTCAAATTTACCAAAAAAAAACTTATTTTTTTAAATTTAAAGCAAAAGTTTCTTGTTTTGCTCGTACTGATTCACCCACTTCAAAAAAAACCGTTAAATTAAAGCTCATTCTGTATTCATTGTTAAGGTATGTTTAAATGCATCTTATTGTAGGTTTCGTAAATTTGCCCTGTTACATCACTAAGCGAACTAAAATAATAATAAGAATGGGCTCGATTGCGTTCCTTCGTGAACTAAAATCGAGGAGTAGTTCGTGTGAACGAGACAGGCCATACGCTAGAGCGGAATGTGAAATGAACGGTTGCCACTTTTTCGCATTAAAACTACCCACCAAAGATAAAGTATCTGAATCTAACACCGCACGAAATGTGTCAAATTTATTTGGACGAGTATAAGCTCAACAGGTACGTTTTATCGACGTTAGTTCGTTTCATATACCACTCTAACGTATTGCTCTATCTCGTTCGTTTGAACTAATTTCAGTTTTAGTTTACAAAAAAAACGCAATCGGGCACAACGTGATAGTTGGGGAGCCAGCGATAAAAAAGTGCAAGAGTTTTGGAAAAGCTGATTCTTTCAGATAAGGCAGTATTTTTACCATAGAATGTCGGGGTACAGTCAGCAGGCCAGATTCCGGGACACCTGGCGCTGGCGTAATAGGAAACTTGTGATTTTAATTAGTACCCCCAAAGAGTTTTGGAAAATCTGAAAATTCATCAGTAGACAGCGGATGCAATAAAGAACTCGAAACATATAGTCAGGCTGCTTCATAATCGAACGCGTGGCGTCAGCATTTCCATACCATTATATTGCGCGGCACAACCGATGTGTCGTAGACCGATGCGGGCGATGCGTTCTTTATTGCATCCAATGTCTGATGAATATTCAGCTTTTCCAAAACACTTTAAATGTAATGGTTAAAATTAAACCTTTCCTATTAAGCCAACGCCTGGAGTCTAGGAATCTGTCCTGCTGACTGTACCCTGGCATTCTATGACCAAAATACTGCCTGATCTAAAAGTATCAGCTTTTCCAAAACTCTGGCACTTTTTTGTTGCTGGCTCTTGACTATGATTAATGTTTGAGAAAAGTAAGTTTCGTCACCCACATTACGGTGGCTAATAAAACGGTTAACCCTTTAATTTGTGAAGTGAAAAATTGCCCGTACCGTTTCGAACGTGAAACCGTCGACCGTGAAATCGGCGTGAATCGACGGCCTTGAGAAAAACGTCCATAAGTTATAAATACGGATCACAAAAAGAAGCATTATACGGATCATAAAAAGAAGAACTGTAAAATGATCGCATTGAATATGATTTTTTTTAACTGCCCATTAGACATTTTGCCGTAGGTGGGCGATCGTCCCGAGCGGGATGTTACACATTGGAGGGGAATAGCCGTCGTCCAATGGCATAATTCGGCTGAATACTGGCGAACCAGCCGAGCTCTCACTCAAGCCATTGACTAGCTAAATCGATTTATTTTCAAGGCGAGCATATTTCCGTAAGGCTCCGTAGAAAGACCGGCATAATGCACTTTGTTGAAAAATGCACTTCACGCCTGGTTTTATTCGAAGTTTGATTTATAGTTCATCGTTACAGTTGAGTGCTGCAGTAATAAGTGCTAAAAGCACAACTAAAAAGACGCAGGTCGATGTTTCTTCTTCTTATTCTTCAGCCTTTATACCCCTTATCATAACTGCCCACATTAATGTCTATTGACAATTAATTACCTTTCAGGCGGCCGGCTTTATAACATACTCTTCATGTTCCTCGTGCTGGTACCAACTATAGGCAACTATAAGTGACAATTTCAATGATTTGATTAAACGCTTTGACTTTGATCTATTCTGTACAAGTATTAACTCACCTAGGCAGCTGCTGCAGCAGCAGCTGAACAGTGAATTCTATAGGATTAATTGTTGAATAATTTTTGATGTATTTTTAATCGATAGCTTTAATTGAAAGGTCACATATGTTTCTACAACGTTACTTAATCGTGAAAACCTTTAATTGGCTCTCTGTTATCCTACTCCTCTTTTTAGTAAATTATAATTAGCTGTTGGTTTTCCTAAAAATAAATAAATAAACAACATCACGTGGCAGTACTAAGGCGGTCACCCACCCTTGTACTGACCACGCCTTACGATGCTTAATTTCGGTGATCTGAAATAGAGACGTTTCATCTTTTTTTTCAAATTTCTCACGTCTTTATCTCTTTAAAACGCAAAACCGGAAGTGCATTTAATTTATTTATTCAAACTTACAACTATTACATCATTAGTCGATTATATTATTATTTTTGGATTATCTATCCTACTAGATATATGTATATTTATTGCATCGGAGTCGTAGGTACTTGATTTATTGCTAAATTACGTTAGCGCTATTCTGACCTTCACACAATGGTGACGCGACGCGTCTTGAATTCACCTTAAAAAATCAAAGTAAATTTCGCTCAAAATCAAATTTCTCCAGGTTTTAAAACCTTTAGAATTAGAAAAACTAAAAAAACTACATTTCCGTCTGTATATCTGTCGGACTCATTGATATCTCAAGAGCGCAATGTTCGCTTTCGGTTTTTTTTTTAATTAAAAAAAGAGGAGTGCTTCAGTAAATCCTTAATTAGGAAGGCTAATAACACTTTAATAATAAATAAGCCAAGTCAAAATTTTGTAAGAAAAACACATATTTTGAAAATAGAATAACCCGCCTAATGTACAATATTTATTTATTTATTTATTTATTTATTTATTTATTTTCAGGAAAACCAACAGCTAATTATAATTTAACAATGCCGGAGTAACATAGCAGAGAGCCAATTAAAGGTTTTCACGTTTAAATAACGTTGTAGAAACATATGTGATCTTTCAATTAAAAGCTATCGGTTAAGAATGCATCAAAAATTATTCAACAATTAATGCTAAAAAATTCACTGTTCAGCCGCTGCCTAGCTGAGTTAACACTCGTACAGAATAGATCAAAGTCAAAGCGTTTAATCATGTCATTGAAATTGTCACTTGTTCGCCACAGAAATGCATTTTGCCTATAGTTGGTACCAGCATGAGGAACATGAAGAGCAGGGTTAAATCTATTGAGTTTAGAAGGAACATGGAGATTAATTTTATTTAGTAAGTCAGGACAGTTAATATTATTGGAGGTAATTTTTAGCAAAAAGGTTAAGTCCGCGGTTTCACGCCGCTTAATCAAGGGGAGGATATGAAATTTCTTGCAAAAATTGAAATAGTTAGATGAGCTGTATGGGATTTTCAGACGGAAGCAGAGATATTTCATGAACTTCATTTGAATGCGCTCGATTCTGTTTATATATTTGTCATAACAAGGGTTCCATACTTGAGATGCATATTCCAAGATGCTTCTGACAAAAGTGCAGTAAAGGATCTTGAAAGTTTTAGCACGGTGAAAGCAAGCTGCACTCCTCATAACAAAACCTAAAGCTTTGGAAGCTTTAGAAACAATAGATTGAACGTGATTATCGAACAGTAGATGAGAATCATGAATGACACCAAGATCTTTAACCACGCTGCACCTCTGCAAGTTATGAAATTTTAATGAGTATGAGGCTAGAGTAAATATTTTTTTACGGGTGAAGGTGACAACGGTGCACTTGGATGGATTGAGGTCAATTTTATTAGAGAGACAGTAACTGTCCAATCTCGAAAGGTCCGCCTGAAGGTCGGCGACATCACCGACCGATTTAATTATTTTGAAAATCTTCATGTCATCAGCAAAACATAGTAAGTGACTATTTAGAAAACAGCTAGCTATATCATTGATGAAAATTAAGAACAGCAATGGACCAAGTAGTGAGCCCTGCGGTACACCGCTAGGGATAGCAACCCAACTAGAAATATAACTTATATGTTCATGATATGACGTCAGCTAACTACCTTCGAAACCCCGTGCATTGGGAATTTTGTACTTCTGACATATTAGTCTAGACAGTCCAAATATCAAAACAAGTAAATATATTAAAAATAATAAAAAAACACGACTGTCGTTACAGAAAGTGAACAATTGTATTGATATTTATTTTTATTGTGGTTTTATATTTTATTATTATGTTATATAGGTTTTATGAAATATTTGCGGTTTATGGTTTACATGTATATTTCCGGAATGTACTCAATCAGACCTTTCAATTGTCACTAAACACTATGTATTTATGTTAATTTATTGACATTCGGACATTTAGAAAACTGCTTACTTGATATTTTGACAGTTAAGGTACCCTATGACACTCGGGATGACATAACGATTCTAACAATAACACAGACATCTAAATTGATTCAAGTGTTTGGAAGCTATTGTGGAATAAAGAAACAGAAAACATACATAGATGAACCCTGAATACATTACACTCCTTTTTTGTTGGGCAGTCGTGTAAGAAGTCCTGGTTACGCATCATAGCCTGGAGTAACCCCGTGCGGGTCTGGCGGTGAAAAGAAGGTTAAAAATACAGAATTTAATGACCATCGCAATAAAAACAAATATATGCAATTCCAACCCTACCAAGCGCATCCGGTAAAGTTTAACCGGTCGGACGTCAACAATGCCTACAGGAATTTTGCGTCGTTTGACAGATCCGCGCGTAGCCGTTTCGACCGGCCCCATATATATTATATAAATATATAATATACATGACTATCAAGATTAATTACTAGGTAACAAGAGGGAATTCATGAAAACACGATATTGCTAGTATTAATTAACAAAATCGACCAAAAACATGCAGCGCAGTTTTTTTCGCGCGAAGGATGGCTTCCGACCGGTCAGCAACCAAACAAAAGAACAAGTTGCACATTTTAAAAAATTACAGATGTCGTATGGAATTAAAAGCCGCTATCTAAAAAAAAACAGAGATTTTTACGACAATGTATGTAGGTATGTGTTAGGTTTTACGGCAATGTACATATGTGTGAAAGTAATTTTACTACATACTGGGCCCGATTGCGTTTCTTTGTGAACTAAAACTAAAATTAGTCCAAGCGAACGAGACAGAGCAATACGTTAGAGCGGAATATGACACGAACGATCGTCGATAAATACTACCTACCGAACTTATACTCGTCCGAATAAATTCAAGCATATTTCGTGCGGTGTAAGATTTGACCTTGGCGCGCAGTTTTAATGCGAAAAAGTGACAACCGGTCATCTCATACTCCGCTCTAGCGTATTGCCCTGTCTCGTTCACACGGACTAATTTCCGATTTTAGTTCACGAAGAAACGCAATCGAGCCCAGTGTGTACATATACTAATTAAAATAAAAAAACTACGTGTGGCACTCGGGGACTGCCGCGGTAAAGCTATTGCATAGCATTTTTTACAACTTAGGTTTGCAATTATAATTATTTATTTATTTTATTTATTTTATATTTTTTGATATCAGATAACTGCGCTCTATCGGAAAACGTTGAAATTATTCCGAATCATTTTGCGGCTGCGGAAGCAAATGATTCGGAATAATTTAAACGTCTTCCGATAGAGCGCCGCGCGCGAATTTTTTATTCGATAAAGCAAAAAAAACGGATTATTCGAAAAAAAATCGTAGATAAAAAGATAGATAATTAAATTATCTTTAAAATGGTGCACGTTTTTTTTTTTTTTGGTAGTAGTCTTTATTCATAAAAAAAGATACAAATTACATGTCACAGTTCCCCACTAAGGCTAGTGCCTTTTCAGTGGGTAACTAACAATAATGTGTTTATATCTGACTTATATTATCTATTACCTATTATAATTTTATTAACTATTATAACTTTCTACGTTAAGTAGATGCATTGACTTCCTAACCTAACCTAATCTAACCTATATCTCCTATCATAACTAGCTGAATATAAACTTATAAATATGCTTTTCCACTAAATTGATATGCCTACTTACTAATCTAACCTAACCTATACTAATTATCCTGGAATACTTACTTTGTTTACAATTACAATAACAAATGATTACACTAATAAAATGATTCATACTAGATATCTATACTTATGCCCTAACCTAACCTAACTTATCTTAATTAGCTTGGTTTACCATAATTATTCTACTTGATGTTAATGCTAATTTAGTCTAATAGAATTTTTACTTGTCACAGTTATGCTACTGATTTAACATCATAATACGCCAGATAGTATTAGCGTAGTAGTCGTTTTTGTGTTCGATTAGACCTAATTTCACAAATTAATTACACTATGTAATATAAACAAAATCTAAAATATTTAAAGCTAAGAATATTAGGAAAATGTTCTTGTTTAACATATATTTTTTTAGAATCGTAAGCAGTACTCGTTTAGACGTAATTATCAGTTTAAAATCATTAATTTTCTTTAATAAATTTCTTCATTCGGTCGCCGCGCTGGCCTAGGCCCGCGATAAAAGCTATGCAATAGCTTAAAAATAATATCGATAAAGTAATAAAAAACTTTCAATTAATAGTCAAGAAGTCTTGCATTCTACAAATCTAGAGTGGTCATCTCTCAAAACAATTGAACACAAGAATGTCGGCGAGTATCAATTATATAATTCCGTCAGTCAGGACAACATTTGCCCAGAGACATATTATATTCTAAATAGCCCCAAAATTGCATAATTCCCTAAGTGAAGACATGAAAAATTATTCTAACATAAAAATATTTAAAGAAAATCTTAATACATGGCTACTTAACAAGGGATATGTAAAATCTGATCAACTTCTTTGCAACACACGACAATTTATTTAGTATCACTTATCTATTATTCTTTATTAAATTTTATTAAATTTGAATTACAAATGTATTTATTTATTACATAGCTATGTATTTTATAAAATTGGTATGTATATACAGGGGGTGGGTCCAAATAATTTATTGTTAAAAAAACATTTAATTTCTTAACATTGCATAAAAATATGCACATCTAGATACGGGCCAAATTATCGCTTATTTAGATGTGCTATCGGCAGGAAAGGTCATGTAAGATGTGTTAAACCTCCCTATATTAATTATTAAATAATTTATATATTTATTATAAGAAGCAACCGTCACATGATCAATGTACTGTATACCTAATTATAAGTATCTCAATAAAAAAATAAAAAAAATAAAATTTATATCAGGTTAAAAAAAAGAAACAATTTAACTAAAGAGTACTAGAAAGGTCACTAGAATAATAAAATAACTAAGAATTGTAAATAGCATTCAATAGTCAAAAGTAATAATTAGTCAAAAATAATAAAAACTATCCGAAAATCTATCATAGGTCTGGTATGTTGACTGAAGTGAATCCAGCATCTTCTTTTACCTATTTATGTATACGTCCAGTTGATGCAAGTATGCACCGTGAAAGGGTAAATTATAAGGATTGGAAGTAAGCCCGTGTGTAATTCGAGCGTTTCGCTCGTCGAGTTGTGCGCTTTCCACTCGGACGGAAGCGACGATAAGAATTTTCCTGCCACTTTGTTATTCGCCGCGCGCTTTCCGGTCATTTCCACATTTCATTCTTACACTATTTCCCCTCCTTCTCTTCTTCCCTCCTTTCCTCCTCGCTCCATCTCGTTCTCACTTTAGAGCACAGTTTAGGAAAGAGTGCAACCTGATATATCAGACGCGTCGCGCCTCTGAAAGCAGGCAAAAAGCCGCGTTTAAGCGATACTGGCTCCGATTGCGTTTCTTCGTGAACTAAAATCGGAATTAGTTCATTTTACATATCGCTCTAACGCCCTACTCTGTCTCGTTCTCAAAACTATCTTGTAATATTGGTTCACGAGGAAACGCAATCGAGCCCAATTTCAGTTTCCGGCATAAAACTACCAATCGAACATAAAGCAGCATAATCTAAGTCCCGACGATGTGTTTTCAAACTAATTCAGATAGTTTTATTTTCGGCACGTATTTTTTCTGATGGGAAGTAATACGATCGTTCATTTTACATTCAGCTCTAACGCACTGCACTGAGAAAAATATAACGATCTAATAATCGTGTTTCAACAAGGATTCCGCATATAGCTAGGAACGAGGTCCATACGTATGAATTAGCATCACGCGTAACGGTGTTGGCTTGAGGGTAGATACCGTGTTTTAATCTCATATATGAAAAGAGAAGTTCTGATTCATTCATTCATTCATTCACTGACTGACTCATCCACGCCCAGCCCTAATCCTTAGACCTAGAAAGCTAAAATTTTGCACATACGTTCCTTTGAGAACGTAGGCGCTCACTAAGAGCGAATTTTTCGAAATTCAACCCCTATAGGGGTGAAAAGGGGTTTCGAAGTTTGTATGGAAAATTGATATATGTGTACCTTTTAATTTGAAACTTTTTAAGATTACTCTAATAAACAAATAAACAAATATGTGTTTCATGTTTTTTCAAAATTCCATCCCCCAAAGGGGTGAAACGGGGTTTTAAAATTTGTATGGATAAACTATATTAGATGGATATTTTAATTGGAAACTTTATAAGATTACTCAAATAAATAAATAGGGAAATACGTGTTTCATATTTTTTCAAAATTCAACCCCTAATCGGGTGAAACAGGGTTATAAAGTAGGTGGACTTTTAATTCGAAACATTGTAAGATTACTCTAATAAACAAATAAGGAAATAGGTGTTTTATGTTTTCTTTTAATTCAACCCCTAAAGGGGTGAAACGGGGTTTCAAAATTTGTATGGATAAACTATAATAGATGGACCTTATATTTTGAAACTTTGTAAGATTACTCTAATAAATAAGTAAGCAAACACGTGTTTCATATTTTTTCAAAATTCAACCCTCAAAGCGGCGAAACAGGGTTCCAAAGTTTGTATGAATAACCAATATAAGATGTGCTTTTTATTTCGAATTTCTGTAGGATTACTCTAATAAAAAAAATAAAAATACGACTTTCGTGGTTTTTTAAAATTCAACCCTAAAGGGGTTAAAAGGGGTTATAAAATTTGTATAGAGAAACGATACAGATGTACTTTTTGATTCGAAACTTTGTAAGATTACTCTAACAAACAAATTTTTTCATGTTTTTTCAAAATTCAACCCCTAAAGGTGAGAAACGGGGTTTCAAAATTTGTATGGATAAACAATATTAGATGGACTATTTATTTCAAAACTTTGTAAGATTAATCTATTAAATTAGTAAGCAAACAGGTGTTTCATATTTTTTCAAAATTCAACCCCAAAACGGGTGAAACAGGTTCCAAACTTTGTATGAAGAAATAATAATAGATGTGCTTTTCGTTTCTATTTTTTTGATTACTTTAATAAAAAAAAGAAAATACGTGTTTCGTGGTTATTCGAAATTCCATTCCTAAAGGGGTGAAACGGGGGGTTTTTTTTATTGATGAACGATATTAGATGAACCTTTTTTTTTCAAAACTTTGTAAGATTACTCTAATAAACAAATTAACAAATAGGCATTTCGTGTTATTTTAAAATTCAACCCCTATAGGGGTAAAACGGGGTTTCAAAGTTTGTATGAATAAACAATATACATAAGATGGACAATTTATTTCGAAACTTTATAGGATTACTCAAATAAACGAATAAGTAAATAGGTCTTTCATATTTTTCCAACATTCAACCCCTAAAGGGGTGAAACAGGGTTCCGAACTTTGTATGAAAAAACAATATTCGATATGCTTTTTATTTTGAAACTTTGTAGGATTACTCTAATTAAAAATATAAAAATACTTCTTTCGTGGTTTTGAAAAATTCAACCCCCAAAGGGGTGAAAAGGGATAAAAAAATGTATGGAGAAACGATATAGATAGAATTTTTAATTTGAAACTTTGTAAGATTACTCTAATTAACAAATATGCAAATAGTTGTATTAAGATTTCCAAAATTCAACCCCTACAGGGGTGAAACAGGGTTTCAAAGTTTGTATGAATAAACAATATTAAATGTGCTTTTTATTTCGAAACTTTTTAGGATTACAAAAAATATTAATAATAAAAAAGGATATACGTTTTTCGTGTTAATTCAAATTTCAACCCTCAAAGGGGTGAAAATGGGTTATTAAATTTGTATGGAAAAACGATATAGATGGACTTTTTAATTCGAGACTTTGTAAGATTACTCTAATAAACAAATATGCAAATAGGTGTACCAAACTTTTCAAAATTCAACCCCAACGGGAAACGGAGTTCAACAATTTCTATGGATAAACGAGATTAGATGGACTTTTTTTTCAAAACTTTGTAAGATTACTCTAATAACAAATAAACAAAAATTGGTTTCGTGTTTTTTCAAAATTCAACTTCTATACCACGGGTACCAAAATTTGTATGAATAAACGATATAAGATCAACTATTTTTTCGAAACTTTGTAGGATTACTTTAATAAACATGTAAGCAATTATGTGTTTCGTATTTTTTTGTAATTTAACCCCTAAAGGAATAAAAAGGGTATTTAAAGTTTGTATGGAGAAACGATATTAGATGGGCTTTTTATTTCGAAACTTTGTAAAATTACTCTAATAAACAAATAATCAAACACGTCTTTCGTGTTTTTTCACAATTCAATCACTAAAGGCGTGAAAAGGGGCTAAAAGTTTAAATGGAGTAACGATATTAAATGGAATTTGTAGGAATACTCTAATAAACATCTAGGTAAATACGTATTTCGTATTTTTTTGAAATTCAACCCCTAATGTCGCGAAAAGGGGTTTCAATGATATTAAACGAATAAGCAAATGCATGTTTCATGTTTTTCAAAAATTTACCACTTAGGGGATGAGAAGGGGTAAATAATCCTGAAAATCAAAATAGACTCTGAGTCGCGCGCGACGGTTCACGGACGCTAGAAGGCGCTAGAACCTCATTGTAAATTCAACATTTGTCTCGATAACATATCGATAGATGCGTAGCGCAAGTACCGCGATCGTTACATCTTCAAGCCTTAACTACTTAGTTGATCATCATGAAGTACATATTGATAGGGGTACAAAGAAGGACGTAGGATACCTTATATATTACACGCAAAAACTTACAACTTGATTGGAAGAAGGGATCTATCTTACCCCAAATTTAACGCGAGCGAAGCCGCGGGCAACAGCTAGTGTTAAAATATAATGTTATTTCATTACGTCGCGACCTTGTGATCTCGTTGGACCCATGAATCAAGTTGAAACTACAATATATTGTTTGTTGTATGTTATTTCCGTATTAACCGTTTAAAACAGAATAATGATGTTCCAATCGTAATGTTGTTGAATTACAAGGAATATTGTCGAAGCTCATTACTCGATTATATGTAACAAAATTTTCCTTACGGTTAATACGGAAATAACAGTAAACTGTTGTTTCAACATGATGTGTCCGACTATAACTCCGTATACTAATGCAGGCTGTCTTGTTAGCAGCGAGATAGCAAGGTCACGACGAAATAAAATAATATTATGTTTTACCATTACGACACGTATACCGTCACCCCAACACCGTCACGCCAACACCGTTAATTGTCATGTTAATGCATACGTATGGAACACAGTCCGAGTTATATTCGTAATCCTTGTTAAAACGTAAACATCGTAATTTTTTTCTCAGTGTGGTGTACTGGTTGATTAGTTTACCTTTCTCTCCTACCCTTCCTTGACCCGTCGGACGCCAACAGTGGCTATAGGCACTTTGCGTCGTTTGACAGATCCGCGCGTAACCGCTTTGTGCGGCGCCCATATATGTATATTACTAGCTGCGCCCCGCGGTTTCACCCGCGTGGTGATGGAAAATTTTGATAATGATGATAGAAAACTATATATCTTTATAAATTATAGCCTATGTATTATTCTGATGTGTAAGCTATATTATTGTAAAGTTTCATCAAAACCCATCCAGTAGTTTTTGCGTGAAAGAGTAACAAACATCCATACATACATTCTTACAAATTTTGCGTTTATATAGTAGTAGGATATGATATAAAATATACACGACTAACAAGATTAATTACTAGGTAACATCAAGGAATTCATGAAAAAACCATATTTTCAGTATTTATTTACAAAATCGACCAAAAAATTTCAGCGCAGTTTTTTACGCGTGGAGTCAGGCTTTCGAGCGGTTAAAGGCAGGTACTTTCCCAACTTAAAAATCTATCCCCTGGTGTATTTGGTTCACCTTCTCAGGGGCCCTCCTCGTTGGAATGGCACAATTCGTTCTTTCGTTCTTTCGTGCCACAGTATACCAACCAGTAACTTTACTCTTGAGCTACAGGGCATTGCGGTGTAACAGAAATTTCCTTTCCACAGGAGTTAAAAAAAATGGTTAGTTTTCAGGGTTTTCTATAGTATTTATATGTCCAGAAACTCTTATTGTTGCAGTTGCGAATTTCCTCCAAATTTTGATTGACAGCTGTCAGCTTCTAATAACATTAGTCTTGCCATAATTGAACTAACCTATTTAAAAATAATTAAATTAATTTTAATATACTTGAAGTACTAAAAAAATAATATATATAAAAAAATAAACAAACACTACATAAAATTAAACTTTTATTTGGATTTTTGGAAGAAAATCTACAATTTATGCCATCATAGAGTAGAGACAATCGTGTTGACAAGATAGCCGAATTGGGATCCGTCACTTCCTTCCTGTTTCCAAGATGGCAGGTAACAGCGATGTTCCCTGCCATCTTGCGCCTAGAAAGAATGAAAACTTTCTAATAGAAAAAAGGGTAACGGCCCTCTTTTAATGCAGAACATAAATATGTAATGTAAATTATCGTTAAACACAGTCTTCGGGAATTTCTGTATAACTCTCAAAAAACATGGAATTCCTTCACATTCATCTCGGATAAAGCCGCCCGCGATTTTTTTTTGTTCTGAGAAGCTACTGTCTGGTATACTGTGTTTGTGCTTAGGAGACGCTAGGCGCTTGCATATTGGTCGAACGAATTCCCGCTCGTGTCATATCTGTGCTAAATACTCTGATTAATCTGTGATCCGGGGCAGTCGCGTCGCTCGCCTTCGCGGGATCTCCTCTGCTCTAGCGGACGGAGAAGAGAGATTAAAGAATAGTTTATTTTGAAATATTCCCGAGCGCCGCGGACTAGCACGACAGGAAATTCTACTTAGATTTCTACCGTGGACGATTCTAACAAAATAAGAATTATTTAGGTCACAAGCCACACGAGAGAAGGATTCAAAAACTGAAGATTTAGTACAAATCTACAATATCGATCTCCTCAGCATAAACAGATCAAGAATGGTATGAATGTGTTTGTCAAGCAATATAAAAATTGTCTGTGTCGCCCCTAGACTACCCCAGCAAGTAGCCAAGGACTGATTTCATCTGAATAATAATTTCATAAATGAAATCGATGAGCGTGTTCTCTCGGTCGGCGGACGAACCCGGTTCCATCGGTTAGCCCTTAGTCGAGGAAAGAATCGCGACGCCAAAGGCGGTTATATATCATTAAAATATATGCCGGAATTTAGATATTATTAGTGTACATAAGATATTTTAACTAAAATTTCAGAATGTGATTTCGGCCCAACAAGGTATCGGTGAATCCAATTTCAAGTATACAAGCCCAATATTTCAAGATTGAAATATGCCTAGTGCGGTGGACCGATTTTAATTAATACTGACCAATAAAAAAAAATGGCTCTGTCACCCCAAGACTACCCGAGCAAATAGCCAAGGACTGATTTCATCTTATTATTAATTTCATAAATTAAATCGATGAGCATGTTCTCTCGGTCGGCGGGCGAACCCGGTTCCAGCTGTTGGCCCTTAGCCGAGGAAGGAATTGCGATGACAAAGGCGGCTATATTTGATTAAAATGTATAGCGGCATTTTGATATTATGGCGGGATTTAGTATATTGTACATGAGATATTCTAACTTATATTTCAAAATAGGATTTCGGCCCAACAAGGTATTGAAGAACCAAATTTCAAGTCTACAAGTACAATTTCCGCCAGATTGAAATATATAAAAGTAGCGAAGGAAATCCCAGCTTGTATTGGGAAATGCTTATGTTTGAATGAGATATACTTACGGATGTGCACGTAAGTTTAAAGGTCCTTTTGCAGTCGACTAACGATCACTATTCATCCATATATCTCATATATAATAATATATATATATATATATATATATATATATATATATATATATATATATATATATATATATATATATATATATATATATATATATATATATATATATATATATATATATATATATATATATATATATATATATATATATATATATATATATATATATATATATATATATATATATATATAGTTATATTTGATAAGGTTTGTAAAGAAATTCGTTTATAGGATGATGTTTTTATTTAAATTAAAATTAGTAAAAGCTACTTAAAAAGTAGCGAAGGAAATCCCAGCTTGTATTGGGAAATGCTTATGTTTGAATGAGATATACTTACGGATGTGCACGACTTTCGTCGGTGCAATGTAAGTTTAAAGGTCCCTTTGCAGTCGACTAACGATCACTATTCATCCATATATCTTATAAATATGGCTTATCCTTATGCAACAAAAAATGCCTTCAATTGAGACGAATTAAGCGAAAAAATAAAAAAATTACAATTGATCACTTCGGCAAAGCCGTTTTATAAATGAAAGTGACATTACGAAATAATTCAAATTTCGATGCCACCAACATTTAAAATATGATAGAATTGGCTGAGTTTGTTATCAACGAGCCATTAAATCGAAATAAAAATAAAAAACCTCCCGGTAAAAATTTGCGGGACATCAAAAATAACGCATAAAATACAGCACAGCCAGATACAGAACGGTCTTACCTTTGGTATGTTCGCAACAATATATGAATAGTGGTATATATTTCACTTATTAATAATTGTTTGTAACTATTTTCAATAATAATAATAATAAAAATAAAACGCTTTATTTGTACAAATAGGAGAGCTAATGCCTAAAAGCAATATCGTAAAGCTAACCTAAACCTAACGGAACAACATGTTTTGCTGTAAAAATCAGATAAAACTAATAAATTCAATTTATAACGGCATTTCGTACATTTAAATTCAGCAGAAAATATATAGAAAAAAAATAAACATATAATGACGTAGGAGACGCAAGGAGGGAAAAGAAAGAAAATTTATGAGCCTGAGTTCAAGTGGTTTTCGGACCTGCGTTTGAACAAACTCGGTGCTATCCGTAATATCAACAATCTGTATGTCCAACTTATAAAATATAACCTTATAAAATAAAAAAAAATAATTAAAAATATGCCTAACAATCCTGAACTAAATATTCAAATAAAATAATACCTCTTCCAAGAATCTCAGGAAATGATAATCTTCCTCCCCCCCCCCCCCCTTCTATACATTTGTTCAGTCTATATTTATCTGTATTGAGAGCGCACGCTTTATCGCGAAATATCATCTGATCGAAAGATAAGAGATAAATAGCCTCGAAAGGCCCTTTTCAGCTTAGTCTCCCACGGCAACTGACCGAATGTCTTACATCTCTCTTGATAATAATCCGCCTCGGAGTTGCGGAGCCTCTTCCATTTTGCGAATTACGGGAGCTGAATGCCCTGAAAGACTTCCTTTCACGTCGATGTTTACAGAAAAGCGAGAGAGCGATATTGATGTTGCACTCTACCCGCCCACGCCCTGTGACTTGGTGTATTTGCCGCCGACGGAAAACGAGACAAAATGAAATAATTGGATATCTTTTCAGAACGGGATCTTCAAGTGGCTGAAGTAGCTTTAATTATGGATGCGGATGCAATATGAGAGAGAGAGAGAGAGTATGCGAGAGAAGTAAAGAGGAGTAGAAAAGGCAAACTTCATAAGAAATAACACTGCGTGTACTATATTTCAGGTATTACGGAAATATGATGACATCCAAATTAATATATAGTCTTGATAAATATCGACAAATAAAATCAAGTTTATTTTCTTTATTCCCGCATACATAGTTGTTTAGACAGTACACAATACTTTAAACAGATTATGTTATATAAATTGAATATAAAGCCAAATGAACAATGTAACAGAAATTCCTTTTTTTTGCGCTTGTGTCACGAGTTATAATTAAAGGTTACTTCTCAGGGTTTTCTATAACCTTTTCATCTCCCGAAACGTTGTTTATTTTAAATTCTCAAAATTAATTTTGACAGCTGTCAGCTGACATTAGCGTTGCTATTATGGAAATAACCTTATTAAAAATAAATAAATAAATTTCAACTATTACATTATAATACTAATTAAAAAGAAAACACTACATAAAATTTTACTTTTATTAGAATTTTTGGAAATAAATCTACTATTTATGCCATCCTAGTTTAGAGAATCTTGTGGGTAGGTTGGAAAAACGAGCATCTGTCACTTTTGGATGGACCCTGGCCATTGCTGAGATGAGACAGAGGATTCTGTAGCAGGCAGGGAAAAATAAAAACCTTTTAAAGGTTATGCCCCAAATTTTAGTGCAGAAATAATATGTAGTGTAAATAGCCGTGAAACACAGGTGAGTTTTATTTATTCTTTTTTTTGTTGGAATGCTTTCGCGATCGCCATGATTCAGTTCGATCTTTTTCCATTTTGGTTCCAGTTTCTTGGGCACACCTGTATAACTGGTAAAAAATACGGAGATTCCTCCAGTTTTCTACCTAATAAAGCCGCAAATTTGCTTGTCTACCTGTCAGCACCAGCATCGTTTCCACGTTTGGGTTTACGGTTTTTTTTGAAAACCACATTTTTTTCCGCATGAATTATTGAACGTAAATGGCTTGTGCGTAGGCTCAGGCCAGAAAACATATTTATTTTGATGCATCCATCCTATTTTCGATCGAAATCTGAAATATTACTTATAACCTAAAAAAGGTGTTTTTTTGTGAACGGTTAATTTTTTTCATTAATTATATAGAATTCTGCACTGATTGTATTTGTTTTATTTGCGGAAAACCTACCTCTAGGCTAGATTATTAGAACAAAGTTTAAATACCCCCCCCCCTGAGTTTGGATATTTTTTTTTTTGTCTTGTAACTTTTTCTGTCTGTTTCTTTTATTTTCCTTAAATTTAGTTTTCCACATTTCTCCTTTAAAAACGGAGGTGGCGCCTTGTCTAAAGTAGTCTTTCTATATTCTCGTTAGAACAACGCCAGCGAATTCGGAATCAATATAGTGTTTCAAAGGTAGCCGCCTAAATTATGTTAATTCTCAAGTCCCACATAGTTCATAATAATCGTGTTAGATACTTAAACTAAAAAATCAACTTACTTTAGAACATTTTGACGTGGGAATCAATTAAATTGCCATTACATTGTAAATAATATGGTTCTACAAATACAAAATAGAATTTATTATCGGAGAGAGAAAAAAATAGTCATAACAACACAATAGGCATGTAAACAAAATCAATAGTTAATAAAATGATAAAAATGTCATGTCAGCCGCCCAATTATATTTCATTTATATTATGCTATTCCAAAATGCTAACTCATTATGGTAGCATTTTAATTAGGACTAAAACTGGGATATTTTCCAGTGTAAAAATATAAATTAAATCGGTTAGTTTATTGTTCGGGTAAATTATAATCCGGGTAGTTCATTATAATATAAAATTCCAACGTAATTTGGATCCCTTTTAAATATTAAACAAAGACTGACAGGGTGGTATTAAATTACGCCTACCTCTGATAAAATGGGAGTAAGTTTCTTTTTAAGCCTTCAACTTTTTTATATTTTTTATTATTACACTATAAAACAATGTAACTACAAACAAATTAGTAAAGTCCAAAAAGTGGTAGCGGAGTTACATATTCGTAATTGCAACCCTTACTACCAACAGCTAAACGTCGCAAGAATCAGCGTTTAGTGTAATGCGCTGACGAGGGTATCAGGAAAGGAATAGGACGACGAAAACAACTATATAAATGAAAATCGAAAAGAAGAGTCTTTCTTTTATATATGAATGAGCTTACAAACAGGACAAATGGAAAATGCATGCACTCCAACGGCGTCAGGAAGAACGTCCATCGTTTATGGATACAACAGTCAGGGGCAGGCTAACAGCTTGGGGAGGGGCTGGATGGCGGCATCAGCTCAACTCGAAAACTGGATACAGACTTCACAGAATTCATCGCAAGTAAACCAAATAACACGAAACGGCCAGAGGCCAACGAAACACGCTTGCAGGCTTCGCGGGTGTCCGTTGGCAACTGCGGGAGACGGCCACTCGTCGCCAGTCCGAAGCAAGGCGATTGAAATAGGTCAATCAAAAGTCGAACAGCGGCGGAGGACAATGCGGACCCTGCGGTGAATGCGAGCAAAAAGGGAAGTGGCACCGAAAAACGCGCGTACCACATTTATTAAATATGACATTGTCTCACAGAAAGAAATCGACAGTAAGTAAATCGCTGCGGCATTTGGGAGCAAGGTGGAATAGAGAGATTTGGTGGGAGCATACGATCCACGGGCGTCTATCTTAGAATCCATGATCCAGATCCACGATCCACGTATCTAAGAATTATGTTTAGAAAAATGCGTCAACCACTGGAAGAACACGCCAGGTTTAAATCATTCCAAAGCGCTAATTAAGGCTTACGGCAGTAAGACTGCCCGTGAGGCATTATCGCGAAATAGGAACAATCAACGTATACTGGTGAGGGCGCTCACATGGCATTGTGGTCTGAACAAACACATGTACAACCTCAAGCTCCGGGACACAAAAATGTGCAGGTTCTGCCAAGAGGCAGAAGAAACTGCCCTGCACCTCATGTTCGAGTGTGGACCGTTGATGCGTAAAAGATACACCCATTTGGGTGGTCATTACCTCCAACCTGAGGAGGCAAAACAATCTAGCGCCAAAAGCCTAGATTGTTTTGCCTCCTATGCGGACCCATCTACCCACTTTTTAAATTTTTCCAAGTGGATACAAACGGCAAGATAACAATCATGGGTAGCACCAAGTTGCAAAGCAAGTTCTTTTTTAGTTTGTGCAGGTTTTTCTATAAAAAAATATTCGAGAGCCATGTCGTCGAGCTTTTCAGGTTGACCCGCATGTTCTGTATTCAGTATTCAATTTATTCATTCAGAATATACAATAAAACATGAATTATGAATTAAAGCTAATTATCGCATATTAGAATTCGTCAGTTGCTAGTAATATATTAACATATGTAGATATAAAACTATTAAAGCATACATATTAAATCGACAATAGCGTTGACTAAAGTCGGCTTTACACGGCAAACAAATAAAATTTAAAAAAATAGAGCTGAATCCATGTACATGAGTATACATATAAAATAGATAATAATTATAAGAACATTAATAGTCATCTTAGGCACTTTATACAAAAAATAATCACACAATAGGAAGTATCAAAACAAAATTGGAAAAAACAACGTATGTATACGATCAGGTATGTTACATTACACATTGTAATCTACATATTAAATATTAAATTCATAATATTATTATTAAACAATAAGAACTAAAATAAGGTACCTGAAAGTTACATATTAATATTACTCCCATTTGAAAGAATTGGCATTCTCAAAAAAATCACCCAGCTTAAAGAATGCATGTGTGGATTGCAGCTTTTGTTTAATAAATCTTTTAAACGCCTTTGTTTCCATCTTTCTTGTGGAGAGTGGTAGTTGATTAAAGAGCTTGTTGAGGACTTCTCCCAACATATCAGTCAACAAAAGAAGTAGATTCTCTAGAATCGAAACCGCAAATACGCTCAATATTACATGCGTCAAACAGCATTGAATTCCATATAAATTTCGGCAATTAATGCACACACAGCCGATGACTAATATCATTTCTTCTGATCGATTCAATTAACACACTTATTCCCCCCACGCATTGAACATTGCATCATACACACGATATATAAAGCCATACATTCGATCGATCATTCATCATCCTCTACACAGCAGTCATCGCGTTTATACCTCGCTCTTCGATCATCCTCTAGTCGGTAACCAGCGCGTCTACACATCTTCATCTTCATCCTCTGGCGACAGTCAGCCACGCATAGTACACGCGATCATCATCATCTTCAAATCTATCGCCGCGCTTCACACTTCAGCTACACAACAAGACATATACTTCGAGCATACAATACATACTCTGCGACTTATCAATCAAGGCGTTACAAACTGGCAACCATCGCATACCTTCTGGAATAAAATACTTCAACTTCAGCATTAACGACTTTTAATACGGAGAAAACCCACTGATGAGAACCACCCTTCACTCACGAACAATTGGAGTCTAGTGTCGGGTGGCCACCTCACAAGCTTATAGCTCAAATATCCAAAGGACTTGTGTGTCTGCGTAAGGCGTTCTCTATCCGAAAGACCAAAATCTCCATTCAGAAATCTTTACATGTTTTTTTTTAATTTTTATTCTTCCTCAATGCAGCAGACATCATTTCAGTGGCTTCGGCGGATTTTTTTTCAATTGAAATGCGAAAAGAATATAGCGTCTTAAATGTTGTTTTTCGACAGCCATCGTGTTCATGTCTTTTAAAGGTAATGTCTTTTAAAGGTAACTGACTTATTATGATGAATCACTTGGGGTAGAAAGTCAGTGTTTATTTATTTATTTATTTATTTATTTAGGTAAGTAACAGCATGAACTTATAATTAGGTACATAATTCTTTAAAAAAAACATTTTCTTATGCCGATTATAGCTTACGCCGTTCGAATATATTTGAAAAATATTTTACAAACTAAATTATGAAACAAAAAATACAATACATCCGTAAATATTTATTAGTTGACAGGAAACGGATCCATACCGGGCCGAAATAAACGACAGTCCTCCCGATGCAGTTGTAGATGGTCAATGTAACTTTGCCAAAAATGTAACTTTGCCGTGAGAACTCATCGTCCAAGTCCACGCGGCATGGACTCATCCCCACCAACCATAAAATGTCAAATGACCGCAAAAGTTGTAGAGTTAACCGCAAAACATATAAATCATACTTATACAAAATAAATTTAAAATAAGTAAATGGGAATACATATATAAGTTATATTATATTTATACATACATAATACAAATCAATAATTACCGGCAGTTGTCGCTGCAGCTTCAAGGGCGGTTCGTATTATACTGCCGATTTGAAGCTAATTTTGCTTGTACTATAAATATCAAGCCCTGTGAAATTATCGTTATACGTACGTGGCAATCGGGTAAGAATTGAATTGCGCGTGTAGTTAGAATGTCGTCTCGGGGGCTCGAATAACTGTGTGGATCGGGTTTTACGTTGCGCCACCTTCAGAGCGATGCTCGAAACTAAGTATGGGCTATCCAGCGTCCCATTGACGATGTCATGTAGCACAGTCATATATCCGCAGCAGTTCGCGGATCCTCAAGCGACAGCATATTAAAATGCTGTAGCCTATCACGATAACAGTCAAATGCGAGATGTTCGCGTCGTTCTATGCACCGGACGAAACGTCTTTGAATCCGCTCCAGTTGGGCTTTGTGCACGCTGTATTGCGGAGACCAAATGGGAGACGCGAATTCAAGAATGCTGCGGACATAGCTGTTGTACAGTGTCAGTGCGGCCTTGGTGCCCGAGAAGGGCTTAGTCATCCTTAACACAAACCCTAGCATTCTGTATGCCCTCTCTGCTGTTTGTCGACAGTGACTGTCGCCTAGAAGTTTGCTGTCAAGGTA
Source organism: Micropterix aruncella (assembly GCA_944548615.1). Classification (NCBI taxonomy): domain Eukaryota; kingdom Metazoa; phylum Arthropoda; class Insecta; order Lepidoptera; family Micropterigidae; genus Micropterix; species Micropterix aruncella. Next base: position 12,566,294 of record OX155956.1, read on the forward strand.
TACACCAAGGTCGCGAACGCAAGTGCTTTCTGGTATGGTATCACCAACGGCATTGATATAATAATCCCAACTGATTTCTTTATATTCCTCGTGAATGTGATTTTGTGACAATTTGAGGCATTTATATCAATGCCATTAGTGATGCAATAATCCGAGAGTCGATTTAAATCCGACTGCATGTTGACGCAGTTTTCAGTACTTCTAATGGATGAGTATCCTTTCATGTCATCTGCGTAGAGAATGTACTCGGACCAGTGGAAACACGTACCAATATCGCCTATATATGCGTTAAAGAGCAGTGGACCGAGATGCGATCCTTGGGGTACACCGGATGGGACAGAAGTGAAGTTAGAACGATGTCCGCTCACGACAACAGCCTGACTACGATTGCGAACGAAGGAAAAAAAACCACCTTAGGAGATCTCCGTGTGTGTTGCTAGTTTTAAAAAAAATATATCAGAATTTACTTCAATGTTTAAAGAAAATATCAAGAAATGTGTATTCCGTGATTAATTTAGTCATAATGCTTTATATGTATATATCTTCATGTGTAACCCCGAGATCGCTATATGTGAAACAATATTTACCCCAGAGCAAGTCCGAGCGGTTATCGGAGAGGCTGCGTGGGTATTCCATTAATTGCGTCTGTCGCCGTGCCGTCCTCTGGGCCATGCATCACATGGATTTGTCAACACCCTCACTAATTGAATTGGCTCACCGGATTCCCACGTCCCGGCTGAGGGATGGCCGCGTTTCGTCCCGGCCGGTCCCATCCCAGCTCCATCCCAATTCCGTCTGTCAGCCGGACCGGGACGGCACCCGCTCCTGTGATCTTTGACCGACGCGTTATTCTGACGCCGCCGGCCCGGATGAGCTCTTTGATTTATGTGCTGTGGATACGGACGCGTATAATTAAATAGGCTAAACAAACGCTCAACCAACCCATCCGACAGGACTCGAACTATCTTTCATCTAACGAAATAAATTCGATATGCTTTAACAAATGACGAGTTAAAAACCATAACGGTACAAGAAACCAAACATTAACAAAAAATATTTTGTCACCCCAAGGCTTTCCCGAGAAGTAGCCAAGGAGTAATTTCATTAGAATAATTACTTTAAAAATAAAATTGATGAGCGCCCTCTCTCGGCCGGCGGACGAACCCTGTTGGGTTACGTTGCAACCGTTTATCGACTAAAGGCGATATTGGGCTAAGCGTCAATAGATGGTGTTAATATTGAAATAAAATATATGTCGGAATTTAAATATTATTAGTCTAGCTTGTATAATATAAGATATTCCAAAAAACATTTCACAATATGATTTCAGCCCAATAGTGTGTGTCCTGTACCTGTTGTAATTACAGCGGTAATTCAATTTGAATGTATCGCGGACCTGGGCGTTCTGTGCCCGTATGTGGGCAAAGAACCAGTAATCCTTTTTACTGCTCTTAACCCGGAATCGGGTAGCCAAAGGTCGTTTCAAGATCATAGGATCATAGGAAACTGTACTGCTTCCAGACTCCTCCGACTGTTAGTCAGAATGCAGAAACGATTGGCTTACGCCGCACGGTGCGCAGACCGTCCAGGAGCGCCAGAAGATTGACTCCTAGAGGAAAAAAGTCCTAAGCCAATAATCTAATACAGCTGAAGCAAGCCTAAAACCAATAATCTAATACATCAAGCAGAACGTTGCAGTAAAATAAATAGATTTTTAGACCAACAGGTTTTTTAGATTTTTAATTTTTAGAACAGATCTTCTTAATCTTACGGAGCCCCACGGTTCGATTCTAGATATATTACTTTTACTTTTTCATGCCGTCTAAACAAAAACATTTAATGCGGATGACACAAGTATCCTTATCCACGATATCCACGACCTGATAAAAAAAAACATCAGATATGCGTTAAAGCTGCATTTACGGTGTGAAGGCGTTTGTAAGTCTTTAAAAGAAGGAAAGTTACTAAAGATCAAAGGGCCCTCAGTTCTGTTATGTTAAGTATTGTAACCCTTGCGCATAATATTAAATGCACCCTATAACCAGGATTCAAGGATGTATAAAATAAAACACTGGATCAAAAACAATTGTTGTTAGAGATTATATATTCTGTATAATGTTATCATAGAGTTCGTTAAAAAGATGGAAAAACAAATACAAACGTCTAAAAACAAGAAGACAGCAATAATCTAATAATTTAATATTAAAGTAGGTTAAAAAAAACAAGTAAATCCAAAGTAAAAGGAAAAGAAATACAATAAAGATAATAATTTAACATATTTATAAAAATAATAACTATAATCAGTAATATCTAGAGATTATTATAATATATTTCCATTACTATTGTGCAATTGTTGAAGTATATATTATAGTATTGTTGAAGTATATACTATAATTGTTGAACCATGTGGTTCAAAAACAATTGTTATTACAGCGTAATATATAAATATAATAATAATAATATTTTACTTTTGACTAATAGTAGGTATGTACTTCAACAATTGCACAATAGTAATGGAAATATATTATAATAATCTCTAGATATTAATGATTATAATTATTATTTTTATAAATATGTTAAATTGTTATCTTTATCGGATTTCTTTTCCATTTACTTGTTCTGTTTAACCTACTTTAATATTTAATTATTAGATATTTGTTGTCTTCTTGTTTTTAGACGTTTGTATTTGTTTTTCCTTCTTTTTTAACCAACTCTATGATAACATTATACAGGTGAGCTTTAAAAAACCGGCATCCTTAAAGAAGGTAAATCAGTACGAGCAGGTAAGCAACTTTTAATAAAAATATGTGAGAAAAAACCTTCTTTTTGTTTTTTTTTAATTTGTTTATTTTAATAGTATAAAAATTGCTTAGCACGATACGCCATCTAGCGGTAGGTAAAATATAGCTTATATACTTTATAAGCGATACTTTATCTACCGCTAGATAACGCAGCGCAAAAATATTTGTTTTGTTTTTGATTTTTATTTTTTTTTAAATCAAAAGTTGCTTACTTGCTCGTGCTGATTCACCCCCTTGAAGGATGCCGGTTAATTGAAACTTACCCGTTATGTTATAGATTTATACTCATGTATTAATAGCAGTATTGAGGACTACAGGAAGACTGATAAAATACATTATATTACCTCTTCTTGATAAGGCATGGAAAATTACGACGTTACCAACGGAGCAATTATTGTATTGTCAGAACTCGCAAAAGACAAGAAATGTTACATGCACATAGGACAAATGCCCTTAAAGACAATGACGCTGTGCAAATAGACACCTAGAAAAGGCATTACAACATTATTCTTCTTTCATTCTTCGTAATTTCAAACTAATCCACATCTCGGGATTGACTCTCTACACAAAATCTAAACAATGTATTGTTCATATTAACCATACTACCTATTAAAGATACGTTAATTACATTTACCGAAAAGAGGATGTATTTTCCTACCTACACAGATACCCTTTTATTACAGTTTATTTATCCTCATTATTATCAATTAAGCCCGCTAAAAACATTAAATCTTAAAGAGTCCCCTCTGTTTGCTGGAGCCGTTTTATAATTTCTTTCCCTAAAAGCAATCGTAAACATGTCAGCAATGGCGATTCATAACGTAACCGGCAGATGTTTCCAAACTGTGATTCGCGGACATCATTTATTTCTACTTCAGACGCTTGCGTTTAGTGCAGAAAAATAATAATTTGTATCAAATTAACAGATTAGCCGCGCTTTGGGATGTGTAAAAATTACATATTAATTAAATTAATAAATTAGTAGGTACCTATTTAATTATGCTACATAAAATTATTATTAATTTCCTTTATAGCTAACGTTTTACATAATATATTCCGACAATAGGTCAGTAATGGATATGTATTTCCATGGATATCTATAAAACAGTATACCAGACAGTAGCTTCTCTTAGAACAAAATTGAAATCGAAGCGAATATGTCACAAGTCGTAAGGGCTTGCATATGGTAGCCAGATGTCCGCTACCGCCCACACGGATATTCAAACTTTCGAAAAACTCGCCAACCTTTACCCGCACGTAATACCCATCGTAAAGGCGTACCCCTCTGCCAACATTCCTCGCACCTTATTCCCGCAATGCCTAGTCGATTGAGAGAGCGTCTACTCTTCTCTAGGAATACTGTGTCTACAGCGTTATACAATTGTTGTATGCTATTGAAAACAACAGAATAATTATCAATTATAGCAACGTCATTACTATAAGTATCTAGTATTGTAATAATAATTAATAATGTCAATAAATCATATAACAATTAATTATTGATTTACGCATAAATAGGACTAACTACAGGTGTCATGGGTATGTATATGAATTCGTTGGCTTATCGGCTAAATGCATTCTGGCATACATTTTACACTAAACTACTGCAAGGTTCGGAAACTCAATTATCCTAAGGCTCTTTTCATACACACACACAAGCTCGCGTCGTTTCCACGTAAACTGTTGCGGGTGTTAGATTATTTTGATGTGGCAAATCTGTGCCCACAAAGAGTAAATAAAGTATATATTTCTTTTTATCCTCCTTTATTTTATTTGTCATACTATTTATATAGGTCAAGTTATGTAGTCTACTCGCAAATAATGTTCTTACAATAGTATAGGTTAGCTCGAAAATATTGCCTGCAGGCATTAAGCTCGCCTTTTCTTAAGAATAAAGAGTTTTATTATTATTATTATTATTATTATTACTATATCAAAAATAGTAACGTAGCTTGTAAAACGGACCTTAACTGCTTGGTAGAGGGCGCCTGTTCTAATCTAGAAATACCGACCAACTCAATGGGCGATGAGCTAGGTAAAACGTCGCTTGAAGGATAGGACTACATAGTCCAGGGCCGATTTCAAGGATCGTGTCCATTTTGAGTTATATTTGACTACTGGAAAAACAATAATCAAGAAGAAGAGAAAGAGATCAAGATTACAATATGCAGTGTCTCGACTGACTGAATAGCAGATTTATTAACTTCAAGCCGAAACTACTGGACCTACAGAATTGAAGCTTTGTAAGAAGTTTCCTTTATATTCATAAGGGTGTGCTAAGATAGGATTTTTCGAAAGTCCACGCCTAACAGGGTGATACGTTGAAGTTTTAGTCTGCAGTGAAATGAAACGCTATTTCGAAATTTATTTATTTATTTATCTAATAAATTAATTTAACAATTCATTTTCAAAGCATATGTATCAGTAATATTCATATCAATAAACAATTATTTATATTATTAAAAATTATTTATTTTATTTAAATTATATATTACATACATATGTACGTATTAGCATGTACCTAGGTAGGTACTGCTGCTGCCCAACTAAGTTCCAGGACTTGTTGTAAGGCAACGACTTCTCTAGTTTAATAATCACATACATTCGGCAATTTGAAAAAGAAGAAAAAATAAATATATATATTATTACAAATTACAAATTATAACTAATAATCACTAACTAATGATCACAATAGGAAATATTTAAAATAAAATACAGAAAATAAATAATCGTGTTAAATAAAATAAAATAAAATGTCAAATAATATTAAACAATAGTTACCAAATAAATGAGAATTGAAAACGAAAATAATGAGAATTGTCGAGGTTACCATTTAATGTTGGAAACTGTCTGGGTATATTTGTGACAATCTCTGTGGAATTTCAGAATATGCTCTTGTTTTGGTTGAGCTGCACTAGTGGCACTCAATGTTAGGTACATTATTTTTAGCGCATTGAGTAATATTAGTGCACCATGCAACCACATTATTACCTTATGGAGGCCAAGAGTTGCTTTTTCAAAGGTTTATTTCCAAGTTTTTGTTTTTAAGAGTAGAGCGGTGTCATCGGCAAAAGTAACAACTTGTCCACCAATTGTTTGATTACAAAAATCATTAATATTAAATAAAAAGAATAACGGACCCAGGATACTTCCTTGCAGAACACTATATTTAAGAGGCGCAGGATCTCTTTGGATACTACCGATTTTTGTTGTTTGCTTTGGACCTGACAAGTAACTCTTAAACCATTTTAGTGTAATCGAGGTAACATATATATCGTTAAGCTCGTCCAAAAATTTGTTGTGACTAACCGTGTCAAATGCTTTTGTTAGGTTAAGGAATACTCCCAGATATTTGTGTCTTTCGTCTACTGCTTCCACGATAAATTTTGTAACCTCGGCTATAACTTTGTTAGTTCCTAGTCCTTCCCGAAATCCATACTGGTTTGGTGATACAATATTATGTATGTTTAAATACTCTGTTAATTATTTTTTGCCCCTTTTCTGTTAATTTGGAAATACAGTTTAACAGGAAAATAAGTCTATAATTATTAATTATAATTATCACCATTTTTGAAGATAGGTACATCTATAGACGTTTTAAATTGCTTGGAAAGATACCCGTACGGAAGCTTTGGTTTATTAACCATCTCATCGGTGCCGCTAATGGCTTGCGAGCAGATCTCAATAATTCCGAATGTAGTCCATCAATCCCGAGAGCTGAGTTGGGCTTTAGAGTAAATATAGTTTTATTAACTTCCTCGGCGGTAGTAGGACTTAGATAAAAAGAAGCAGGGAAGTTGTTTGTTTGCGTATGGATTGTTGTATCCTATTATAGATCGTTTCTATCCTATTATAAATAGGATAGAAACGAATTTACCGCGTGAAATTTGTAGCACCCGACGTTTCGGTGACTTTGCAGCCGCCGTTGTCTAGGTAGACAGTCTACCCAGGACAACGACGGCTGCAACGTCACCGAAACGTCGGGTGCTACAAATTTCACGCGGTAAATTCGTTTTTATCCTACTCATTTACATAATTTACCATGGCATACGGCTCTTGTTGAAGACTCATTACACCTTTTTCATTACACAGCTCGCTGATATCATACTTCGGTGAACATATGTCCGTCGCATTTTTGATAGAGCTCCATATTTTCTTAATATCTCAATGTGATGTTTTAATTTCGGTTTTGCGGAATTTATCTATCGTTGTTTTAATAATCCTAGTGCACTAATTCCTATATTTCATAAATTTATTTTTTAATGATATGTCTGTAGGATCTCTTTTACACGCCGAATGGAGTCTATTTCGTTCGTGAATGTTTTCGTGAAGTCCAGGGGTGATCCGGTATTCCAGTAAATTAATGGTAATTATTCCATTTAGAAAATAAAGAATACGTATACGAGGGCTATGCGAATATCTAACCCTAAGGGGGTAATAAGGGGCAAGATATTTTTCAAGAAAACGGATTATTTGAAATGTGGTTGAAATAATGTCCTGGAAAAAACCCACATATCCGTATGTACGGATATGTGGGTTTTGAAAATAACACACTTTACGGGTTGAAACGGGGATCAGAAATTTAGTAGAATATCTGAATTCATTAAGGTAATTCGGGTGCCTTATCTCCAATGCATATAAGAAAAGGCGTACTCGATTTTTTTTTTCCAAAATCGTTCAGTCATTTATTGTCGGTGTGTAAAAGCGGCGATGGCATAGTGGTGATAACACGGCCCGGTAGCATAGTGGTTAGGTCGCCTGGTTGTAAGGCTCCGGGTTTGATTCCCGGGTGAGTATTTATTTTCTGTTGGAAATGCATTTCAATTCTGTCGATCGAATGCAATAACAAGACACTTACACAGATGTTACACACACATGAATAATTTTTAGTGGGGTTGCAAGTAAGATATTGTCGTATGATAATAAACCCATTGTGAGATTTCACAATAAAGAGCATATACAAACAATAAGAGTTTTATTCAATCATTCATTCACTAATTATTTTGCGGTGTAGAAGCGCTATTAAATACCCCACTATGCCCCATATCTCCATGTCGTATATAAAACAGGAATATCATATCCAGCAAAGTTTGGAGAGCCCTGTTCCGGGTCAGCGCAGGCGAACCGAATGCGGGTTCTGCAAGGCTCGAGTTCGAGCTGTGTAAGTACTCGCGTACAGTGCAGGCGTGAGGCGACTGGGTGGCTGTAATAAATTCGATATAAATTAACGCTGGAGACGTTTCAGACTCGAACACAGAAAACAGACAACATAACTTCTGCTCCATACACTTAGACTAATTGCAATAGCCGCCTTTGCCGGAGAGCGGAGCGGAAGCGGGAGCGCGAGCCTCCGGCCGGAGAGATACTGCCGTTCGACAACTAGCTTTTACGAATTTTAATTACAATTAACTATCGACAGAACTATAAACCAAGCAACAATATATACGAGTATGTTACTGTAAAAACCCGAACAACTGCACATCCTAAGATTTATCTTGAAAATCTAAGATTTACCTAAATCTTTTGGTAAATGTCCTAAATTTTCGAAATTATTGTCATTTTTGATCATTTATTCTTTATTATTATTATTATTTTTAAATCATAAACCGTTTTTGGTAATTTAGATACAAAAATATAAAATTTCAAGGACGAAGCTAATTACTTATTTCATTTTGATAATATATTTTTTCCTAATAAAAACACGTAGGGGAAGTACGAAGCGGGAGTCGTGGTAAATATATAATAGTCATGCATATATATAAAATGCGCAAAAAAATGCATTAAATTTAGTTTTTCGCTTATAAATCACGAATAAAGCATTTTCAGATGTAGAGTAAACAAAATTTCATACAATTCATATTTACAGACTTAGTTCCTCCGATGTACCAAACCGCTGCTAAAGCGCGCTCAAAAATGGTCATTTTATGTCACAAAGTTCATAGCGCGGCTCTATCGCCAAAAATACATATAAAACCGTTGAGAAAAATACTTCCGGATTTTTTTCCTGAGAATGCCCCCATATGCTTGGTCTATTATTACTATTATCTATTATTATATTAATTATATTACTATTATAATATTACCACGGCACGTCAACACCGTCATTAATCATTGCTTTCTTGAGAACGATATACAAGATGAGTTTTTAGTAGTGACATCCTTGACGTAGGTGAATCGGTACGAGCAAATAAGCAACTTTAATAAAACTTTTTGCAAAAACAATTTTTTTTTGGAAACTTTCAAAAACGATTACTAACCTTTCGGAAGTCAGTCATTCTACGCAAAATTTTCGAAGCCCTCGAAATTTTGTTTGTAGAAGGTGTGTGCAAGCATACTAGTAGATACCGATGGCTCATTCAATGGCAGGATTCAATGACAGGCTTTTATTGCAGTGGAGGGAGTAATGGAGCCGATAATTGCATAAATACAGATATCATATGGATAATACGAAAAATGCCGATCGGCGGGCGTGGCCACCCAGGGGTTAAATAAAAGTTTGACAAGGGTTGAGCGCGCTGTGCTTTCTAGAAATAGGGAATAAACAATATTTGCCATATTTTACCTACCGCTAGATGGCACAATGCGCCAATTCTTTTTATAGTATTTAACACAACGCATCAAATGTTTTTATACTATTTTTCTAAACATATTTTTTTTGAAGTTTCAAAAAAAATGTTTTCCGTTTTTTTTATGTGTTTTTTTTTTCATTTTTTTATCAAAAGTTGTTTATTAGCTCGTGCTTAGGTTGAATACGTCAATTTGGCCGAGCTGCGTATCACAAATTTTACTTACTTAACAGCTTACATAAAACCTTTAAAAACGCTTAGTAGTTAGGCCGATTCTTCACAGTGGAATGATCTCTTGTTATCTAACAGACGTCATACCCAGCTTACACAGATAATAAATCCTAATTTCTTTTTTTCCCGGATCATTTCACAAAATATGTGATTCTCCACATGAACACCTGAGATCCTATCCCTTCTTCATTCCATTAATTCTACTATGTATCATCCCCTCCATTTATTAAGTACGTACCTGCGTACATTACGCGTATGTATTATCGCTCGAAAAATATCTGCGGACGAAAATTTAGTCCGTATTGCGGGCGTGTTCGTAACACGTCGTGATTTCTCGCTTTGTCCGTGACAGAGAAAATTTAATATAGTTTTTCTCGCGAGTTCCGTGTACTTCAGGAATCATCATCGGGATCTGCACCAGGGACTGGGGGGTAGCTACTTCTCAGAATAGCAGCCAATGAAGACCAGGAAGAAGTGGTGTTTTGAGGTATTCCTTCTCTAAATCTTTGCTTTATCCATACTTGGCAGTCCAGGTCTTAACAGGTCTTTCTAAAAATACCGTTCGCCGCCTGACGATATCAATCTCCAATAGTAGTTGTTATGAATGAAAACCAATTCGAATTACTCGCACACCTAATCATTCACATTTATACCGATTACCACTTGATGTTCTCTTGTAGATCCGTCCCGTTATGCATGTAGGGAGGATTTTTTTTGGCACGAAGGGAATTCCTTTGGCAGAGACATCTACATACTGCGAACGCGTCCAAAATTCAGCTTGCGATGCGTTCCAAAATCAAATGAACAATCGATAGTATGACGCGCCCTGGATGGTAGTCGCTTTAGTTAACAAGTTTTTTTTAAACACATACATTTTGTGACCCAATAAATTGGCGGTTTACCATCCCCCCCCCCCCCCCCCTTCCCCCTGCCCGGGTTGGATGCTGAAGTTGAAATAAGAAAAATATCGTTTTGTATTTTCCACTTCGTTACCCTCATCGAATCTCACATCCGATCGCAGCAAAACGGGAATAATGAATAAGCACGCGAGGGAGTTAGGATTCGGTTGCACACACAGCGACAGTTGCCACAAAAGAAAGCTCGTCGTGCAGTGGCGGCTTTGTGCCTCGACCGACATTACCCGCGGCATAGTACGTAATGCATTTTGTTTGTCGGCGGAGCGAGCGCCCGCAATATTTCATCCGTAATGTCGGTTTATTCGTGTCGTGGCCCCGAATGCAAAAACGTACACAAAGCGGCACGTGCCACACGTGTATTATTTCGGACCGACTTATTGTACCGTATCTGAAACTGTATGAACAAAACATGTAGTTATAGTCCGAGGAAATCGACCGAAAAATGGACGATCAGCCAAAATAATTGTCGTAGTTTCTAAAATGGGAAAAGGTATTTCTTAAGATGAACAAACCTGATGAACGTGCCTGATACCTGAGTTAACATGTTTGTGATTGGTTGATACAATATTTTTTTGCGGAATCTTATACAACTAAAACTTGTTACAAATAATATATACACGACCATCGGTGACTAGAACTATTTCTAAATGTATTGAATATATTTCTATATGTATTGTACTTCTATGTGTATTGTATACCCTCCTTATTGGTATATAATCCAAGAATATACCAATAAGTAGAGTAGTTTTTTAGCACAGGATCGCGATAAAGTCCGCCACAGATTGCTGCGCACGGCTACCTTTCACACGATGCTTTAGCTTTGTTCGATACGAACTATCATACATATCAACGCATAGCGGGCCACGCGCACGATAGGCACGGCTACGTGGCTATGACATTTCAGAAGCACATGCGTGGCTTGCCGCGAATGCGCCGCTCTAAATCATGCTTCCTGCCCGCTTGCCCGCTTCCGCCCTTTTCTCTCTCCCAAACCGCGTCCAAACGGTCTCAAGCGCTTTACGACGTGCACTTAAACACGCTTGTTCTTTAACCCCTCACGTTGCGAGGTAAAAACACCTATCACTTTTGCGCGCGACATATTCGCGCGCAAAAAATCGACGCGAGTCAACGGCCTTGAGAAAAACGATCATAACTTATAAACCACTAAACGGAATAAAAAAAGATAAAGAGAAAAATGATCGCATTGAAATTTGACATATAAAACATTATAACCTTATCTCGTAAAACAATTAAGATAATAATGAATAAATATTACAAAATTGGCAAACTGAAAAAAACTCGCCTATAAAATCATTTCGATTTTTTTGTAAATACAGTTTTTGTAAATATCAAAAATTGTAAATACAGTTATGTTCTTTATTAAATGCTTTACCAAAACGATATTTTTTTTTTACTTATTTGCATACAAAAATACGGAAAAAATATTTATTTATTCAGCCAAGAAAAATTTTATTTATTCTCGTAAAAAAAAATTTTTTTAATTTTTAATTTGTGACTACTTATGGTATTTTTTTATATGAAATTCTTTCAAAATAACTTTATTACTACATCACTTCTTCTTAGAAATCACACCAGAACTTTGACCTTTGTCTGATATTATAGAAAAATCTAAAGTTTTGAGAGTTTCCGCGTTCGAACCTAATAATAAACTTTGAATGCCCATAATATAAAATTCGTTAGATTTTTTCAATTATATTGTCTTATCATAGACTTATTATATGTCTAATAACTAATTACTATACTCCAAAGAGTCACATTTCATCGAAAAACTATGGAAAATCGCACTTTTTTCTCTCATAGTAATTATCAAAACAAGTTTCATTTTCGCGAGCCATATTAGAAAAACAACATATAATGTTCAAAATACGCCTAATTATGTGATAACTTAGGATGTAAATGAAGCAATACCTATTTTATTAGTAAATTAAAGCGACATTACGTCATGTTTCGCGATATATAGGGATATTTCACAAACATTACAAAATAAAAACGGCCATTTTTTCACATTGTTGGCCATTGTTGACAAAGTGTTTTCTTCGAAAATTCGTGAAAAACAGCAAATTGATTGTGGAAATTGAATAATCCTAATAGCTAAACTACTTAAAAAGGGAAATTACTTACTTTTATCCGGTATACACTGCACTTATATCCACAAAACACTTCACAAAACAAACACTTCGCGGAACCTATACGCCGCCGCGGGGGGGCCGATCGACACTGCTGTTTTGACGTCTAATGCTGAGTTTTTAAATCGGCGGTCGATGTTATCGTCGTTGGCCGGCGAATGAAAGATTATTTGGCCATGTCGTCCCGCGGTCAGAAAGCATTAAAGTACGACGATTCGAATCGTAAATTGCATTTTTCGCAGCGGCGAGCGCGATATCCAAAATCGGATGTTACGGATTGTTAGGCGGCCGCCATACATGTCCCCAAATGGATGTTACGTGCTTGAGGGGTTTAAAAAGCGGTCGCAACGAAATCAACATTTGCGTGTCATCGTTCGCTAGCAGTGTGTTACCGCATCGCTACATCGAGCCACGTAGCTTCCGTGTAAATCATGGGTATCTATCATAGAGCGCCGCTGTCCGTGACGGGCTTACGTCTGGCAAATGTCTGGCGCGCTGTTGCACCCGGGGACTTTGTACTGGTTAAATCACTCTTTTGTGCTATCTTCTATTATCTATTATCCCAACTTATTTAGTTGTATTGTGTAAAAGTCTTTGAGACTAATATCAGGATGGAAAGACGACAACGATCGTTATAACACACTGAAATGGCGGGTTCGCTCGCAGCATCGATAATCTTAAGTGTCAAGTTTCTGTATTCGTCAAGCATTTCTCGTTCGTTGTTATTAGTTAAGCTATGTTTATATTTAGGTATACAATATGCTGCAAAGTAATAAATATTTTTTGTCTGAAGTAGCAAATGTTTTGTGACCTGTGTTTGAGGACAAATAGTTAGTTATTGTTCCGATTAATTATGCTCATGCTGGAGTTGACGTTTGAATAACCTAGTTTAGTATTTTCCATTCCGTTACCCTCGTCGAATCGCATATCCGATCGCAGCGAAACGGGAATAATGAATAAGCACGCGAGGGAATTAGGATTCGGTTGCACACACAGCGACAGTTGCCACAAAAGAAAGCTCGTCGCGCAGTGGCGGCTTTGTGCCTCGCCCGACATTACCCGCGACATAGTCCGCAATGCATTTTGTTTGTCGGCGGAGCGGGCGCCCGCAATATTTCATCCGTAATGTCGGTTTATTCGTGTCGCGGACCCGAATGCAAAAACGGACACAAAGCGCCACATGCCACACGTGTATTATTTTGGACCGACTTATTGTACCGTATCTGATCAGAAACTGTATGAGCAAAATGGGCGCGATTGCGTTTCTTCGTGAACTAAAATGGGAATTACTTTCATGCCAGCGAGACAGAGTTATACGATAGAGCGGAATATAAAATGAACGGTTGTCATTTTTCCAGGCATAAAACTAACAACCGAAGTAAAGCAGTAAATATATTTTCCATTTCATTCAAACTAATTAGTGGTTTTATGTTATGCAAGTAGTTTTTGTGCGGAAAAGATATAGTATGGCCGGAAAGAGTACACAAGAAATCGACTTGGTAAAAGAATATTTTGTTGCGGTAACACCAACCTCTATGCCAAATAAATCGCGCGCTTTGGCGACGTTCACGGAATTGCATTCATTTCGACTTTTCTTCTCGCTTTACAAGTTTTTTTGCGTCAAAACAAATAACGCTATTCGGAGTGGAGATAGGCAAGCTATTTTAACGTACACAAAAGATATGTAGCAGAATACAGGGCGGCTAAACTCCTGACAGATCTAGACAAAAAAAACAGGCGTGTCGCGGCTTTTACAGATAATGAAACACTTCAAATATTGTATTAAACTAACATAAAGATTGGTTTTCATTTATATAGGCAAGACGATAAATTTCACTGTTGATAGTACTATTCGGTATATTACTTTGAGCCTATGTTTTCGCCAGCATCCCGTATAGTTAGACTATTCTAACCAGATGTTGTTGGTACCTATCAACCGTGTCGTAATGAATGATTTTTTAGGTGAACGAACGAATTGTGAAACTCTTAATGACTAGTTTTATTTTTTATCGATTTTAGGTAAATCCGAAAGCACAGTTCGACGCATAATAAATGAAGGTGTTACGCGTTAGCGAATTAAACTCTTGTAATCCCTTGATGATTTATTACTTAGTATAATACAGAGAACTAGACGTGAGTCTTGCTGGTAATCGAATGGCTCTCTGGGCATACCTACCGGCCTTTATACAATTTGATAAGCAAGTTATTATCTATATGAAAATAATTGTACTTAGATGCTAAGAGTGGAATATTATACTATCGATATTTTCTTAACCTATGACACGGATGTTTAGAATAATCAACAAATGTCTTTATAGGGTTTACGATTCCGGGCGCGTTTACTTATCGCATGAATAATAACTAGTGATTAAATACATGATATATAAACTTGCGGTGTCAACTACAACGGGTGAGCCCGTCACCACAGGACGTTTTAACGATTTTCTCGTTCTGTCGCCCTGCAGTGAACGTAGAAGACTTTGGACAGAAACAAATCCAACGTCCAGCTACGTCACAACCCGCAAGAAGCCAACGCCTTACCGCGAGATAGCCAGTGTTACCTGGCGGGCCGACCCTCGCGCCCTTGCTTCCAATTGTGACCAGATTTCTCCGGTCTCTCGATTGGTTCCGAGTTCGAGGTCGCTTATGCGGTCCTCTCCCTTACGAAGCGGTGAAACGGTGTGCACCGAATCTATCGCGGACCAAGGCGTCCTTTGCCCGACTCTGAACCGGGATCGGATGGCCAATGGTCATTTCAAGAGCAGTCGCCGTAAGGTAGACAACCACCCCCGCTCTATAGGAAACAATACAGTTCCCAGACTCCCCCGATTGTTAGTCGGAGAGCACAGTCGATTGGCTTGCGCCGCTCGGTGCGCAGACCGTCCAGGAGCGCCAGAGGTTTGATTCCCAGGGGAGACTGGTTGACCCAGTGTCCTACCCAGGCTCGCACCCCATGCGTGGAGGCCATCGGATGGGTGTTGACCCGTGAGTGTGACCGACCCTGAACACATGGGTCATCGTGGCCACCTCATCATGGGCCCATTAGCTCCCATACATGATATATGTCAAAATATAACGTGTCAAACTGGTGTATAACAAAGGTAACAAAAATGGCGGTAAATTTGAAACACCTGCCAAGCATAGGAAAGGCCGACCAAATGAGTTGGAAAATTGAATATTTGTGCCATACGTCAAATAGTGTATCTTCTTTATATCGTACGCAAGAAGGTACCAACTTTACGGAAGTTATTGGCGATCTTAAGGGAGGATTTGGGTTTTATTGGTGGTCGGGAACATTTACGAGAAATTAAAAAAAAACGGATTTTATTATAAACAACGTGCAAATCATAGAGAAATCTCTTATAGAAAAACCCTAATAGCTGCTAAACGAAGAAACTCGAGGTAGCTCACTCAGAATCGGGGAGTCGGAGCCACTATGTACAGTATGTAGGTTGGTCGGGGTGATACTAAAGCAAACCGCTGCACTGGAGCGTTCACCACCGCCGACAACCGACTGTGCCACGAGCGGCAGAGCGGCGCCCGCCTGCGTGAGTCAAATAATTAATTGTTCAAAAGTCCAAATGTCACTAAATTGAGATAAATTCGTCGTGTTCATTATCAAATGAAAGGTCTGATTGATTATATTATGGACATCATGATTCACAGGATGCGCATTCGTCTTTAAGCACTGGATATTTTATTTTATTTTTGTTAAAAACATACAAAAAAAATAACATGTAAGCATTATATATAACAGTAGTAAAGCCAATGATGTTTTAAATTATTTGCTATATAAAGATTACAAAATATGCTAAACAATACAATACAAAGAAAACCAAAAAGAATTCAAAACTATAAACAGTTAAAATCGCTATGTGCGAGTGTATGGGTGTTGGTGTGTGTTTGTGTGATGGAGAGCGTGTATGTGTTCGAGTGCGTGTGTGTTTGTATGTGTGTGTGCGTGTATGTATGTGTGTGTGGGTGTGTGTATCTGTAGTGCGTATGTGCTTGTGAGTGCTTGTATGTGCATGCTAATTCAATCCGATCTGATAATCAGCTTTTCACGTAGGTACATCCTTAATAAAGAATCGACTATTTTGATGGTTAAATATGTCAATATCGGTAAAGCATACATTGTATGCATGCATAACGCATTAACTTTGTTCCTTGTTCCTTCATTGAAATGATATTCGTTAAAACAAAATAAATTTACGGCCCAGTGCTTAAAGACGAATGCGCAAAGAATCATGATGTCCATAATCTAATCAATCAATCTTTCCATGATAATAAACTACATAAAATATCCTACAAAAAAGATATTGACACTTTTTACTGTACGATCGATACATTATAAGCAACGAGAGAGTCAAATTGGACAAAAAGCCCTGCCTTCCGCGGTGCGCGGGTACTGCCCGCGCGGTTAAACAAATTAAAGCTCCTGTTACTTCTAAACTATTGGACCTATAGTAAAAGAAGTAGGACCTTATTTATAGCAAATTCTCTATAGTTTATTTTCGTTGAGGTAGTCATAGCGCTAATCCCAATGGTTTTGCAGAAAAACTGAGAAGATGAACAATCATTTGAAAAATTAAAAAACACGACCGCCGGTACAAAAAGTAAACTTTCCTATTTATAATTATAACAAACAGTTTCTTCGCGCAGAAAATCCCGTTTTTAGAAACATGCTTATCTGCGCAAACGGAGTGAGGAGTCGGGTAAAGGATGCGGCGGTCCGGAATGATTCGCCGAATCGCCGATTACGCTAGGTAGAGGACAGCGCAAGCGACGTCGAACCCGGATCCAGTCAGGAGGACGGAGAATCCGACGATAACTGGTAGCGAAGGCGCGTGGATGCCCGCAGGATTTTTACCTGGCGCCACGCGATTTGGAGTTGGAATATCGCGGGTCACTGGGCGGAGCTAGATAGTAGATTTTCTATGTTTTCAACTCTTCTACGCTTATTCCACGCTGAAAGAACGATTACATATTGTTTATACCAGCCTAGGAGCTAATGGGCCCTTATTGAGTTGGCCACGAAGACCTATTCTGTTCAGGATTGGTCACACTCACGGGTCAACACCCATCCGGAGGCCTCCACGCATGAAGTGCGAGCCCGAGCAGGACTTTGGCCTTAGGGCTAGTTTCCGCTACGAGTCAACCCTGGACGGTCTGCACACATTGCGGCGTGAGCCAATCGATTGTGCACTCTGACTAACAGTCGGGGGAGTCTGGAAGCAGTACTGTTTCCTATAGAGCGGGAATGGTTGCGGACCTTACGGCGACTGCTCTTGAAACGACCATCGGCACCCGATCCTGGGTGAACAATCAAGCAAAGGATGCCGTGGTCAGCGATAGATTCGGTTTACACCGTTTCACCGCTTCGTAATGGAGAGGGCCGCGCAAGCGACCTCGAACTCGTAACCAATCGAGAGACCGGAGTAATCTGGTCGCAATTGAAATTAAGGGCGTGAGTGTAAGCCCGCTGGGTAACATTTAATAATAATAATAATGCTTTATTTAAGAGAAAGTAGTACAAAAATTATGTCTTAAAAACTACCCAACTAGGTTAATGCCCGTACTAGGGTAGATTCTTTTCTTTCAAATTAAGATGCGCACGTAATTTTATACTGCAATTATAGAACTATGGCGATATTTACATGTTTATATAATATTAAACATTATACATATATTATTCTCATTTATATATAAATATATACATTTACCTACTTGTATTATTTACATACTATTATTATTTACATACATTTGCATTTACATACACGTATTTATTAGTAATATATAATTGTAATATTAAATTAAATTGATAACGTCGTTTTAAACGAGGATATGTGTAATAATTTCAGCTACCTTTACCCTGCCGGTCTCAAACAGCCACAAAGTAAGTTTTCCCTTTTTCATATGTAAGCTTTTGCATTGTTTTAACTTATCCTGAAAGTAATTGTGAAGTTTAGGAGCTACACAACTAAAGTGCCTTTGCGCAAATTTAGTTTTGGTTTTTATAATTAGATACCTGGTTATCTCGCGTATAAGGCGTTGGCCTCTTACGGGCATGTGGCGAGCTTGACGGTGGACTGTTTTGTCCAAGTCTTCTGCGCTCACTTCACGGGAGATAGAACAACAATCGTTAAAACTTCCTGAGGTGACGGGTTAACCCGTTGTAGTTAACAACTCTATTTGTTATACCAGCGTGGGGTGATGGGTTGGCCCGCTATAATCGACACCTCCCTGATGTCCACGACACAGCAGTGACAAGGGAAACATAGTCATTTCCAGGTTTGTCCGTCTTCGAGGAGGTTACCGAATGGAATTTAACTATGATTTTAGCCGACTTGTGGTAACGAGCAGGTCATATATCACAAGCTGCATGGAACCGCTAGCTGCCAGTGGCGAATTTACTCCCTAAAGTTTAACTATAGATCGAAAAGAGCTCACAAACCTGTAATCAATATAAGCCGCACACAACCAGCGATAAAGTAATGACCGCCGCTCTATAGCCTCCCCTAGTTAGTGGCATGTATAAAAGTTTATCCGATCGGAACCGGAAACCAGAGAGGAATTACGATCAAAGCGAAAAATTACTCGGCGACTTTTATCAATTTCGCGCGCAATTACGCGGCTTCAAAAAAGGCATAGAAAACGGATTACTCGCAGCGCACCCAAGCGGACGGCATTCGATCGCGTGGACGGAGGTATATTTGACTTACAAGTCGATCTTTTTGCCCTCCCGGCTCACAAAACGATGATGACGGAAAGCATTGTGAATACGCACATTTTTTTAAGAGATGAAGACGGAAATATCCATTTTGAGCCCCCTTGAGACGATTAAGACTATTTCCTGAATGAAGTCTGTCTGTATGTCTGCTGTGACTGTGTGTGTGTGAACTCCACATGCTTAGATATAGGAATTTCCACTCAATCCGATTGAGCTGAAATTCATCATGCAGGTATCATTTCGACGTATCTAAACTGCAACAACTATAAATCTTCTGTTTCAAAATAATTGAGTTTCAAGTTTTAATATGGATCTACAAACTGAATATTAATATTAACTCTACGTATTTAGTTTTATTATATTTATTGTAGCCACACCTAACCTCGAAATATTGGATTAGAGACTTGAAATTTCGTACACAGATGCCTTGTTGTAGCGAAATCATATTGCGGTCATATTTGATTAGAATATTTCACGTACAAGCAAATTAAAAGTATTAAAATTTATCCACATATTTTTAACAAATATTAACGCTATCTGTTGCCGCTGGCCCAGTCCCGCTCTAACCGAGCCCGGCCGAGAGAGGGCGCTCATCGACTATATTAATAAAATGAATATTCAGATGGAATAGGTCCATTGCTATTTGCCGGGAAAGTCTTGGGTTGACATAACTCAGGGTGGGTCAAAATGTGTATTTCTCTTATCTTAATATATATAAATTACGTGTCACGTTGTTTGTCCGCGATGGACTCCTAAACTACTTAACCGATTTGAATCAAATTTGCACACCGTGTTCAGTTTGATCCAACTTGAAAGATAGGATAGCTTACATCTTAATTTATAGTCGCAATATTATTTTATTGCAAATTATTTGTCTATTATTTGACATTCACAATTATCTGTTAGCTCCAAAACAATTTTAACAGATGGCGATATCTGTTGACTGGATTGAGTAAGTGATCAATAGATGGCGCTGCTATGTTAAACCTACAAACGTGTCATAAATCTTGGACGCACCAGGTGGACCGGTAACACATTTTTAATATCGTTGATTCTTGCCAAAATACGGTCGCAACAGTGCATCGTCAGGCAATGCGCCTACTTTGCTAGATGGTGGGCGAACGGCACATTCAACATTCAAGCTGCCATTGGACATTCATAATAAACCAAATGCAATATGTAACATAAAAAAAATAGTGGAATAGCTGCAGTGTTGCGGAAGAGTTCAATAATAATTTGGGATGAGTGCACAATGGCTCACAAATATTCACTCGAAGTATTGCATAGAACAATGCAAGATTTAAACGGCAATAATAAACTTTTCGGTGGTGCTATCTTACTTTTGTCTGGTGATTTCCAACAGATCTTATCGGTTATACCTCGCTTTACTTTCGCGGATGAAATTAATGCATGTTTGAAACAATCATTCTTATGGCGAAGTGTTAAAACACTTCGTTTGACCATAAACATGCGCGTACGATTGCAAAATGATCAATCAGCACAGATGTTTTGCGAATAATTACTAGATATTGGGAACGGTAAAATAGAACTGCAACCAAATACGCAATGCATTAAACTGCCAGACAATTTGTGCACTGTTCTTCAGGAAAAAAATTAATTCATTCAGAGTATTTTTCCGGATATATAGAATAATTACTAGAATCATAACTGGCTCAGTCATCGGGCGATTTTGGCAGCCAAAAATGTTGATGTTGACGAAATTAACTTCCAGATACAATAGTTGTTACCAGGCGATCTGATGTCTTTTAAATCAATCGATACTGTTGTTGATGAAAATAAAAGTGTAAATTTTTCAATTGAATTTTTAAATTCACTAGATATACCTGGAATGCCTCCACATAATCTTCGATTAAATATTGGTTCCCCTATTATTCTCCTACTTAATTTGAATCCACCTCAATTATGCAATGGTACGCGTTTGGTCATCAAAAAGATCACCGGAAATATTCTTGAAGCAACCATTTTAACCGATTAGTGCTAAATTAAATTGAAATTAAAAGTATTTATAATTCAAAATAATAAATATTATTGTTAAAGATTTAAGACTATCTGCCCTACTTACCTCATTCATAAGTTTAAGTGTCACATGTTATTTACTAACAACTTTGTAATATACTCATTTGTTACAAACTTGAATAAAAATAATAAGAAATTTTAAAATTAATTCTTTTATATTGATTTTTGCTTAATATCAACTGGATAGAAAACGAATTTACCGCGTGAAATTTGTAGGACCCGACGTTTCGGTGACGTTGCAGCCGCCGTTGTCTAGGGTAGACAACGGCGGCTGCAACGTCACCGAAACGTCGGGTCCTACAAATTTCACGCGGTAAATTCGTTTTCTATTCTATTTATAATGTCAAACAACCGCGATAGTCTTCGATTTTATAATATCAACTGTACGAAAATTTTAATCAATCGTGTTCAAAGTCCTTCCTCTTCAAATCCCAATTCAGTGGATTTTTATACCAGCATTAACGTTTCCGTCTTCGTTCGTAAATAATAATTTCATTGTAGTAAGGGGTTACGGTAGTAGAAAATCTGTCATGGAGGTCGCCATATTTTTTTACAAATGACATCTATGTAAAAATGCATGGTGGTCCCCATGAATTATGTTCTCCTACCGTTCCTCTTAAATAGTTTACTACAATGTAATATAACAAAAACCTTAGCTACAGCAACGCGTGGTCGGGTCTGCTAGTATACTATATGTCTTCGTTTCGATTATTTTTAGGCGCGTTCAGATAACTTTCCCTTGGGCCAGGAAAGTAAAAACGAAATGGCCGCCGAGAGACCCAAAGCTCCCGTACTTTGTTAAGCAGTATATATTACTGCGAAAAAGTGACTTTGAGAATATCAACTTATGATCAACAATCGTCATAGAAGTATCCCTCTGTGCGACGTCGGCGTCGACGTTGTTCGCCTATGCCCCAACCGCTCCAAGATTATTAAGCCAGCCGCACACGGGCTGCACGGCGACCTACTGCGCGACTAGTATCGCAGCGACGCAGTGTTCGGAATATAAATCTTACAGAAAAGCTACTTCACGACACTGCTACATAAGATCGCCAGGATCGAAATGGTAATGCCTCCCTAACTGCGTGAGGCGTCACAGATAAGTTTTCGTCCAAATCTATAGGTGCAAAAATGACACTTTGTTTGAGTTTTGGTAGTTATGACCCCTGTGAATCACTGGGATAGGGGTCCAGGTGGTCAAAAACTACTGATAATATCAGAACTTCGAAAACTAACGATTTTCCAGGAATTTAAGCTCAAATGCAAATACTAATTCAAATTTCTTTATTAAATCTTTAAAATGTACATTTATTTTAATAAATAAGTCGTCATATCTAGGCCTTGTATTACTAAGGTAGACGTAGTAGATTTTATACAGTGAAGTTACAGTATCATTTATTTATATAAAAAAAATTAATGAATAAATGAAATATATTATATTTATGTTGATATGTGGATATGTATATATAAAATAGTATGTAATAATATGAAATTTAGATATACAGGTACACAGGTACATTCACATACATATATACAGAGACAAACATTCACATACATATATACGTTGTAGATAGATTCAAAATCCTCTTTTATAGATTTGAAATTTCGTGCGTTATTTTAATATATGTGTTTTAGTTTTTGTTTACTCCGTGACTAATCGTAGATTTAAGTCCCGCACAAAATACACTATTAATTTTTTTGAATAGTCGAAGAAAAAAGGAATAAATGTGTTTCTTTTTAAAACACGTTCTCTTTTTTTGGGATTAAGTGCTATCTACAGGATTAAGTGGAATTTAGTGCTGTTACTCATGTATGGTGTGTTGAATATATATCATGATGATTCTCATGATGATAATAGTACAGTAAATTTACTGACATAAAGTATATCTGACAACCTAATGTACCCTTTTTAAATTCTCGAAAAAATGTGGAAAAAATACTTTATTCAGTGATTTTTTAATGCTTGACTTTTTTATGAACGTACAGTCGCAAAAAAAAACTACTCTATTGCCTATGATACAACACCTTGATCAGAGGATAGGTTGAGTATAGGCTTGTATCACCTATTCCACGTAATTCATGCATCAACTATGGTTTAACAGAAAGTTTGTTTATTTTTGGGTTTTAAAACAGGTGAAGTATAATGAAATATAATTAAGATAAAGGTATGAGAGGAAATAGATTGGTCAAAAATTTACATAAAAACAGTTTTCTAAACTATTTAACTAGCCAAACTACATAGTTCTCAGTAACTTGCAGCCACATGGTGAATATTGAAAACTACAGGAAAATAATATCTGCACAAAGAAGACCATAGGAAAATATTATTTTTTTAGAGTTAATATAAACAACATTATTTTTTTAATCTTCCGAAGGGCATTCAAAATTAAGGCGGTGAGCTTCTGACTGGCTGACTGACGGGTGAAGACTAGTCGATCGCGATTAAACTTTGATGATCGCCAGAGGATATTTACAATATATAAAATGGGTGCACAACACGTGGATGTGTATGTCGTTGTATTCGCAGTTTAAAAAGAAAAATGTAATCGTTATGTTAAAAAACTCAAAAGGGCGTACATGGAACTTGAATGATAAGATTGTAGTCGCGGGATTTGACGTTTATGCGCGCGATCGTTTCTGTCCTGTGTGCAGTTAGCCTTAATCTTTCACAACGCCACCACCGCGGATTTTAACAAGATCTCACTGTTCGATAAAGATGAAAAATTTCCCTTAGCTTGCATAGTTCTCTTCATAGAGAGTAGTTGATAGTAAGCATAGTCTGATAAAATCATACAATTATTAAAAATTCATCGAATCGGACCATTTCGATTTTTGTATCGATATGAAATAATGCTCGATAATAAATGGAGATGGAGAAGATTAGTAGAGAAGGGGATTGTTGGCGAGGTGAACAAAGGGAAGGGGGCGGGGAGGAGATGATTGTTAATTTTTAGGGAGGGGATATATTACTTTATTAATTTACATCTAATTTGTGGGAAAACGATTTTGTTCACGTTTTCACATTTTCGTTTATTTATACAAATCACATTTACATTTTCTAGTATACAATTATTATTTATCAGGTCCGTACCTATGCAATTGCTGTTTACGACACTGGCAACATTGAAATTGGATACTGTAGGATATCGCCATAGCGATGAATCCACCATTTGTGGATAAATTGTCTTTTTTTTATAAAACCAGTGTAATATTCATTAAGTAATGTTTTTAGAGCACAATAAAGTTTTTTTAATCTATAACTTCAGTCGAAAGTAAAAAATGTAACAAATTTTATTTCGAAGCCATGTTATTCCTTTTCCATAATCAGCTATTAATTTGCATTTCTATCATTTGTTATTGCTCGGTTATTAATCGTGTGCGCAATTATGGAAAAGTTAAATTTCTCGGTATTTTCGAAAATTAGGTTATGTGCCGGTGGTAGAGGAGATATAGAATTTTGGGTGGAACTAATTCCCACAAAGATAGAAATTGGTTTCTATAGTTCGTTGTCGGTATATTTTTGACATACTGAAAGTCTAGAAAAATCTAACTGTGTAAAATGGGTTTTTTGGCCGCAATCTTGAAAAAAAATAAAAATTCAAAAAAAAATCGTGTGTGGTTTCAAATAACGGAAAAACTCAAGCCGAATAATATTATAATTTTGGTTTTAAAAAATAAAAAGAAATAACGAAATAATGGTCAAAGAACTAAAAACTAATGCAGAGTCGAAAATCATATTTTAAATAATCGAAATGCGTTTTATAATACAAATGCAAATGTATTTCATCAATCTTGAACGAGGATTCATGAAGCAAACGAGCTTCAAGAATATTGAGCCACCTTGCATGCTATGAAGTTATCTTCGTTATGAGCAATCTCACTAATGTCTCCCGTATTAGCGGTGAACAACACATTGAAATATCAGATTCTAGAAAATCTAGAGATATAAACATTTGATTTACAATGCGTTAAGCTATATAATATGTTAAGTGGGTTAATAGACAGTCAACACAGGGTAACTGCAGATGACAGATTGACTGAAATAACTTTTAACTCTGTTACCATGTTTAAAAAGAATCAAGCTGTCACAATGAAGATATTAAGAAAAGGTATTGTCAATCGGCGGAGTTATTTTACACATTAATGTAGGAGTCCTCACCCGGAGAATGCTAATATATTTATCTGTTAATCCTGATCTGCAAAAAATAAAGGACAACTTCAATTATGAAATATCTATATTTCTTCCGCCTCTATTTGATCCTGAAACTCAGTTATTGAAACAAGTGACAAATCATCATTGTCAAGAACTTTGGCTCCAATACCAATACCTAGTTTAAATTACATGGTACCTGCGTACATATGTTCTTGACGAGGTGCACTACTACATAAATTGCCACGGTTAAATATGGGAAATTTTCAGATGTGTTAAGGATCGAAATTCCCAACTGTGGGAAATTTTCAGATATATTGCTGTTATATTGCGATAGAGAAATTCCGAATCGGCGATCTGCTAACATATATTGGATAGCGTAAGTAACCACTGGATGCAGTTTCAAAATCCCATTGTGCTATCCAAGGAACAATTCTACTTTCCTCGCATGATCCGGGAAGCCATTGAAATAAGAAGAAACCCGAACTTCAATAGAGTCGACGGTTACAAACTCTCTTCTAAGTGGAACCCTCTTCTTAAAATGTTCCCGCCGCCCAACGCCGAACGCAAGGACGTAAGACAGGATACAGTGAGTGTTGTGTGCAAGACGGATTTTCGAAATTCGCGCGCTCCGGACCCGGCCCCCCACCACCGTTATAACCTACGCAGTGGCGGAAGCGGTATGCGGCCTACCCGCAAACCAACAGATTGACAGCTCTTTCAGTCTACCCTGGACAACAGCGGCTGCAACGTCACCGAAACGTCGGGTGCTACAAATTTCACGCGGTAAATTCGTTTCTATCCTATTTATAATCAATCACAATTCTTATATTTTTTTTTGAATATGGCTACCAAAAAAACACATTTTACAGTGAGATTTTACTAGACATTTGGTATATCTAAAAGACGCTACAAAAATCAATCTTCGTCTTTGTGGGAATTAGTTCCACCTATGACCTATTTTTTGCGTATATCTCCTCTACTATTAGAGCTCCCTGCGGTCTAGCTCAAAAGTTAACGCAAATAGGTACTGTGAAAAAATGCATATAAAGGGCTCTCTAGACGATCAAGCATGCTTGTCAAGCATCGCGTCGCGGGCTGAGAGGGGATCGTAAACCGCAGGAAATATGCAAAAAAATATATATTTACCAAAAATGCCTAATTTGGTAGTTTTATACCAGGAAGTCACGTTAATTAGACGTAATTGAATGAATGACCTGACTCTCTGATATAAAACTAAAAAAATATGAAATTTTGGTAAATATTTTTAAAAAATATTTGCATATTTCCTGCGGTTTCGGATCCCCTCCCAGCCCGCGACGCGAAGCTTGACAAGCATGCTTGATCATCTAGAGAGTCCTTAATGATGGAGAAGCTCATGTTCAAACAACCGAGTCTGGTCGATCGATCATCGAAACTGCTTTGCACGTTCATTTGTGGACTTACTCAGCAAAATGAAATTAGGTAAGATGAAAAAACAACAATTTCGGTGAGAAGAATTTTATGGTTCTGCAATGATTGGAAATACTTCATTTTTAGTTTTTAAAAACCCGCCCGTATGCCGGAGTGACTCGACTCGACAGTGTGCCTGTATAATGGAACATGAAAATGTTGCCATTATAAATTATATCATTCCACGGAACCAATTTATCGACCAAACCTTTTATTTCACCAGATGATGTCAGGATATTCCTATTTCGCTCCTGCATACTTGCATTTAATTTAATAAGATCCGTCACGAAACCCAACACACATTTGACTGCAAACTGTCACAAAACTACATAGGTTGCGGCTGTAGACCGTCTCCTACCGTACTCGCCAAAGCTTGCTCCGACAGATTTCCACTTATTCAGAATTCGGAAAAAACTGCCAAAAGGTGTGAATACGCATTCATTGATTTCCGACCTCGAGTTTTATAGAAGAGGTATTAGCCAACAACTATCGAATTTCAAAACTGCATAGATAACAGGAATCGGTAAATCGGTACATTTTAGCATTTATAATCGGTACATTTAAATCGTAATTTGAGCAAGCTAGAAAGGCTGTGGAAGAATCGGGGTATAAGTAAGAGGACTAAGATCAGGCTGGTTCGAGCTCTGGTTTTCTCGATCTTTCTCTATGCATCGGAGACATGGACCCTGAAGGCTCGGATACGCACCAAAATCGATGCACTGGAGATGTGGTGTTGGCGTAAAATGATAGGAATCCCATGGACAGCACGCCGAACCAACAAATCTGTCCTGGAACAACTCGGCATCCAAGTCAGGCTTTCCACCGTATGCATGAGAAGGTTCCTGCAGTTCTTCGGTCATATTACCAGGAGAAACCCAGAGAATCTGGAGAAAATGCATTCCGAGGGTCAAGTGGAGGAAAGAAGAAGCAGAGGCAGATCACCGGCCAGATGGAACGACCTCATCAAAGAAGTTACTAAAGGGTCAATACAATCTGCGACCCGCCATGCAGAAGACAGGTCGAAGTGGAGGAGCCTCACAGGCAAACTGTTGTCTAGTGGCCACGATCCTCAGTAATAAGGGAACGACGGAGAAAAAGGAGGAATCGGTACATTTTAAATACACATTTTGATGCAAAACTTCTCTCCTTTCGTCAGTTTTTTTTTCCAAATCCTTTTAATGTTAC